>MEJB01000006.1:10788126-10857505 GCA_001752375.1 Rhazya stricta
TTCATTTGACAACTCAAATTCGATTTCACATGATCATCATATGTGACACTTTAAGCTTGAACAAGTAATGAACAATGCATAATTACTAACTTGTCTATTATTTTTGGATACCAATGAGGTGAGATTGAATTGTTGATCAAACATCTCAGTACTTTGAGAATCAAATTGAAATAAATGTAGAACATACATTTGTGTGGATATAAATATTTATTCATAAGTCGACGTAAAATGTCCATTAAATAATCTTATAAATGGTTGAGACTCACTCATGCCCAAAAAGAGTATTGATGGTTGATATCCACCTAGCTATTTCTTCTCTAGTGTTTTTCATGAAAATACCTTGACCTATTCCGGGTACATATAAATTTTGAGGATGAAATTTCATTAAGAGGTGGAGAATGTGACAARCCGAATATTTATAAGAGATAGAAACCAACATAGYTTATGACATTGCAAATAGATTTAGTGTAAGACCTAGAATGTTTAGAAGTAAGATATTGGATTATATGGTTAGAATAAATCCGAACTTCATTTTGACTTAATCAATTTTCAAAAATTTCTTTTRCTAACGAGAGTATTTGGCATGAAATTTGCTTGAGATTTCTTGCATAGGTGTTCGATTTTAGTGGTCTTTTAGTTTGCAAATTCTAGCTGCCATTTTAGGGTAAGCTGTCTAGTTTTGGAATTATTTTGCAAAGAAATTTCCAGCTGTCCTTTAGGTTTTTGTTGTCCGCTTGAGAAGAATTTCAGCTGGAAATTTTGATACCTAAACAAGGTAAGTTGTCAAGCTTAGAGTGTAACCATCTTGAGAATAGGACAGCTGTCCATTGATGTGTCACTTAACTAGCAAAACTAGAAATTTCTTCTCCATACTTTGCAAGAAACCACCCACCAATTCCACTTCAATTTAGACGGATTTCTTCTCTTCTCCAACTTTGGAACTTCCGGCAACATATTCTCTAAATTGAACTTGAAATGACCTTCACTTTCATTCCATACCTAACTGAAACTCTCACCTCTTCATAAGTCCTAAATCACCTTTGCTCTATACTTCCAAAAGCAGCCGGCAATTGTTCCTTCAAGCTAAACCTTCAGCTGTACTTTTGCACAACCACAACCCCTCATTTCATCCTCTTCCACGTCCAAAAGCTTGTTGTTATTTCATCCATTTCCTTACTGCATTTATAAGTTAGTAGCAAATTGCGTGAATTCAAGGATGCAATGTAGGTAACGTTGTTGAGTAGCTGTTTCCGTTTTAGAGGAAAATCAGAATATTGCATGACAAAATCATGGGCTTTGCATGAAGATTCTGAAGGCATGATTTTAGTGTTGTCTTGATGTAAATATAGGATTTCTTGTATGCTTTGGGGGATTAAGTGTTTTGTATTAAATTTAGAAATCCTAAGTAATGATCATTTTAGTTTGTTATGGCCGAATCAGAATTTTTGTCCACTTTCAACAAGGCATAGAAATCTGATTCCTTGCTGGAACTTTGATTGTAATATATGGATGGAAASTCATGGATCTTAGGAATGATATACACATTTTACCCAATGTGAACATGTAAAATTCGATATACGAGTTCATCTTTGAGATATGGTCATTATGACTGATTGAACATAGGTTGTGCATTTCTTCTTTAAATGTGAGATTTACCTTTTTAAGTTCGCATTATTGCATAATCATAAACCTTAGTGTGTTAGAATTATTTTGACACCAATTACAGGCTGTCCATTACTAGAAAATCGATTCTATCACTCTTACCCTAGAACTTTCTGACGAATGCATTTTCTATAATTTATCTCTTAAGTTTACAGTTTAAAAGCATGCCTCCAAGTGATCTCAATATCATCTTAGCTTGAAAGATACTATTTTTGCAGCAACAATTTTACTCATGAACCCTGCGAAGACGATAAAGCCGAATTAGGATGAAACGGGTTTTTAGGATAAGATTTGGGTGTTTTATAATTTATTACTAAGAAAATTATTACGGATTATGTTTAGGAAATACCAAACAGTAGCGCTTTTCCTAATTAATTAGAGTCATAGGTGAGTCTCCTCAATTGTTTTCTTGAACAAATGCGTTTAGCAAGTATTTGAAAATTCCTTAGAGAAAATATTTAGCCAGTATTTGAGAAATGGTAAAAGATTTTATGTTTTCAAGAAAAGTTTGTTTTACTTGCATTTGTTTCATAAAAGAGTATGAATACAGAGCACGCCTAATTTGATATAAACAGCAATACATTAAGACTTTTATGAAACTATTACTTTTTTTGTTGCCCTTGAAAATTCACAACTTGATTGAAATCACTCATTGTAATTTATGGAATTGACGGATTGAAAATCACTAATTGGAATTAAGTACTCAATTGATGAGCTCTGACTAACTAGTTCGGCGGGCAAAGTACTTTGGCTGGTCCCCAGTACGAGTACCTCTTGAGCTATTCCACGCGATAGTATAAGAGTAAGCCTAAATATTAGCCAGCACCTGGTGTAGCCCGGGAATGCAGCTAACAAACAGTCACATCATTCGTGTCCAGATTTGATCGYACACTCGTACCCTTGGTTATGAAGTTTAATCCAGAGGCAATTTAATTCCCTTTGTGCCCTAGCTAGCGGTACCATTAATTTATATGAGTGTGATAAGGGTGTAAATCGCATGCATGCATACYAAGTAGTAAGGCCGATATTACTAGACCGCCATTGTCTCTGTGGTAAAAGCGTGTGAATTGAGTTACTATTATTAGAAACTGATGAGTTTTGAATGTAGTATTTTTGTTGAACTTTGACATGGTTTCCTTCTAAAGGTTTTCACAAAATGAAACTTAAACTAATTTTCTTAATCGAATTATTTTTGACAATTATTTTTCAACTGTTTCACTCATGCGTACTTGAGAAACGTGCTCTTGATTTTAAACTAACATTGCATACACATGGTACTCACCAAGCTTTGCTAATAAGTTTTCTCATGTTTTTGGTGATAGGTATGTGATTATCTGTCGTGAGGAGTTAGAAGTTTTAAGAAAGTTGAATATATATTTAGGGCTTATATCTATGTTTTCTTCTTGTATAAGCTTTTGGATATTTTGGTAGTAAATATGACAATATTCTTGGAGCGTAAAGATTATGTTTGAGGTTTTACATACTTGTATCGGGACTACCGAGAGGCAGGGGATGACTTGTTTAGCCCTAGGGGACGGCAAGTCGTCACATCTACAATCCATGGGCTCTTAATCTATCACCAAAGCTTGATACCTCATCTAAATAGCTGTTAATTTRCTAGCCAAAGTGTTCCTACAACCGGACAGCACACAGCAACAAAAATAGCTTTAGTTTTCATGCTAAAATACTCAACAAAACCGGGCACACACACATGCACATTACTAACACATACAAGCCATGCATTGGTAGGTTTTTTGGCGGGCTAGGATCAAACAAAAATTAGGGATCAAAGGGCTGTGATTTGAAGAAGAAAAATCAACTAAATGAAGGCTGAAAAATTGGTGAAAATAGAGTTTTACGAAGGATCTTTAGACTATAATTTAGGCTAAAAATAGTAGTAAATTATTTAGGAAGAAAATAGAATAGAGTTTAAGAAATAAAGCTGAAGTTTATTTAAAMMTTAAACAAAAATCGAAATGGTATTTTAGCAAAAGGAATTTTCGAAATTCGATTAGGCCGAATAAATGTTCGAGTTTATTTTAACAGTATAATCCCACCCCAATTGTAATTCTAATAAGTATCCTACTTCTAAATATACTAAGTCCTATAATAATTCTACACGTGATTCATATAACTTACGTCGATTTCTATCTCCTAGAAATTTTCCGAGGCATCATATTCTCCCTCTCTTAAGGAAATTTCTTCCTTGAAATTCATGCATACCTGGAATAGGTCTGAATAGCTTTGTCTCATGAATTCTTGGCTCCCATATCACTTCTGTAATCCCATGATGTTCCCACTAAACCTTAACTAGCCTAATCTCTTTGTTTCGCAACTTCTTAACACTAGATTCCAATATCTGTACTGGTCTTTCCMCGTCTGACAAACTAGGATGCAACTCGATTTCTACCTCATTTATCACATGATATGATGTTGGGTTGTATTTCTTAAGTTGCAATACATGGAATATATCTTGCATTCCAATTAACTCGGTTGGCATCGTGATTTTGTATGCAACCGCTATCTCCTTTCTAGAACCTCAAATGGTCCAATGTATCTTGGACTTAGCTTACCATCTATCAGGTGTTTGAAAGTTCTACAATATCAAAAATATATGCCGAACTCTACATCTCTCTTAGGAGGTAAGAAAGTTAATTCGAAAGGGAATATGTCTGTGTATTCTTTCACTACTGGCACCATCTCTATCTTACCATTCTTGGACGATTGGTTTATTAGGTAGGCTAAGTATCCCTAACAACTCTTCTRAGTAATTTCCTAGCATTAACCGCTGAAATGATCATATTCCTAGACTTACACCTCACTCCATTATTGTACTACACCCTTTGGCAAATTGAACTTAATAGTTTTAGTCCRACAATCAAGGTGTGTAATAARGTCGGACAACCAATCCATGCCTAATTTTTATCYTGGGCTAATATGACAGTAATAACTTAGYAAATGTTCCTAAAATATAAATCTATCTGATCCTATAGGATAGGACATGGAGAATGAATTGGTTAGAGAGCTTCAAGGTAAAAAATGATGAGTTTGAAACTAATTTTATAGAAATAGACAGCCTTGAATGTTTGGAGTATTACTCTCTCAATACTGCATGTTTCTTAATGCGATTAGTGCCAAAAWGTTCCTAAAACAATAAGGTTTCCAATGTAAATATCTAGTCCTAAAGTGGTCTGAATTATTACAATTTCTAAAGGAAGTAAGTGACTTATGTTCAATCGGCCAGATTGACCATACCTCAAATACTAACTTTTTAACTTGAGTTTTACACGTCCAAATTGAATGCGATTTTTACAAAATTCTTCCTAAGATCCATGGCTTTTCATCGATATTCACAATCAAAATTCCAATTAACAATGGAGTTTCTATGTCGAGTTTGGAGTGGCAAAAGTTCTAGTTTGGCCAGAAAACTAGAGTAAAACCTAATGATCATTTCTTATGAAGTCTAATTAAAGCACTTTATCCTAAAACCTCATATATGCAACTTTATTTTCATAATAACATCATTTTCTTAAAACTCATGGATCATTCTAGGTTTCCTATTAATCGAAAACAACTACACACACAACGATGCTTACATATTATAACTACTACTCTAAGCATACTCTAAACTCAAGCTTAACATCATACTAACCTGTAACTGCAGCAAAGTAATGGAGGAAATGGCAATCTATAAATTTGCAACAAGGATGAAATAAATGGTTGGGGTTGACTTGAAGWAGACTTGATCGGCTAAAACAAATCTGAATTTTGGCTTAAAAGAGGCAATTTTGGCTGCTATAGAAGCAAAGAAATGTTGATGATTTTGGTGCAGGAAGAAGAGAAGAAGTTGGTCAAATGTAGTATGAATTGAAGGTGAATTCAAGTCAATTTTATAGAGGTTGTTGGCGAAGAATTCAAGGCTCGAAGAGAGAAGAACAAGCCGAGCAGAAATGYAAAGGAATTYCCATTGGTTTCTTTGCAAAATGAAGAAGAAAATTCTAACTTTGCTTTTACAATCCATGGTTTTTTGACACCTAAGTCGACAATTGTATGCTCCCTAATTAATCTATCACTAAAGCTTGAAACTCAACAAAATAGCTGGTAATTGTCTAGCCAAAGCGCTCCTACAATCGGGCAGCACACATCAACAAGAATAGTTGTAGTTTTCATGCCAAAATATTCACCAAAACTAGMCYTACAAACATGCACACTACTAACACATACAAGCCCCYCATTGGTGGATTTCTTTGAGGGCTAGGAAAAGAAAAATCAGCTAAATGAGAACTGGAAAATTGATAGAAAGAAAGAGTTTTAGGAAAGATCTTTAGACTAATATTTAGGCTAAAAATAGTAGTAAATCATTTACAAAGAAAATAGAATATAGTTTAAGAAATAAAGCTGAAGTTTATTTAAAAGTTAAACAAAAATCGAAATGSTATTTTAGCAAAAGAAGTTTTCGAAATACCATTAAGCTAAATAAATGTTCAAGCTTATTCTAACTGTATAATCCCCTCCCCCCCCCCCCCCCAATTCTAAATCCAAATAAGTATCCTACTTTGAAATATACTAAGTCTATAAAAGTTTAAGTGTAATTCATAATTTATGTCGATTTCTATTTCCTAGAAATTTCTGGGCATCACACGAAATGCTAGTTTCAAAGACTTCAAAACTGTCATTTGAAGTAAAGATTGCAAACTGTTTTCTGAAAGTTAGGTGGTTYTATTCGAACAAGAGAAGAGAAAGTGAAAAGATAAGTTTCTTAAGGTCCAAGGAGAATTTGTYTTGGCAAGAGAGAGAGAAGAAAAGAGAAAAAAGAGGAGCAAGGAAAAGCGTTCTGACATCTTGTTCTGAGGAGTAATGGTAGAATACAAGAAAGTTGAGGTGACAAACAACCATCATCTTATTGCCCCTCCTTAATTCAATTTTTGACCTTCCTATTGAAATTAATAACATCACTYCTTTTAGTAATAACCAACAACGTACATCACTAATGCTTGTAACCCTCCAACAACATCCTTGATATATACTCACAAAAACCAATCTCTTATGATTGTCTATAAATGCCTACACAACACTAGTCTTTAGCAATTTGTTCAACCTTATATGAAGACATAATCTCAACACTATTACAACAATATTTTTACCTTCTATGTCCTAAAATCATCTCCCTAAGATCTGATACCAACTATGAAGACCCGCCCTCCCCTAGGTTCCACTAGGACTGTACAGGTGTCGTATGCCTCTCAGTAGTCAATATAGTTGAACATTCAAAGTAATTAAAACTCGTCAAATATAATTTTAACATCTCATAGTACATATCCTTTAAATGTTWAAATTCCAAGATATACAGAARTAAGCTCCTCAATACAATTRTCAAAATATGACAATGCAACTCTCAAATGACATTACAAAAGATTAGAAATCTCCAAGCTTCACAAAATCTATATATGGCGTAACTCTTCTAAGCCCAGAAGTCACTTGACTTCTCTAAATATCTGCACCTGTCACTAAAACATAAAATTGGATGAGCTAAGCTTTGTGAGTCACGTGCACGTGTGAGAGTGTACATTGGCAGCGGAAAACAATCTGGAAACRAGTTTACATAAAATTGAATAGAGGAAACATTAGATAACTCTTGTTCAAATCATTTTCTTTAATGTAATATGAGTAATACCACATTCAAGTAAAAAGGATATAMTCATGGAAAGCAAATCAAGTAAAGGGTGCAATTTTGGAATAAGTCTGATCAACAAATGCATTACTGAAAACCATGTTAAGAGATGTAAATAATTTCATGAATATGATAGTGCCATGGGCACAAGTAGGAACTGRAAGAGTGATCACTAKTACYTCAAGTATACTCACCTTATCACCTCGTACGCATATGTGACTTTCAATCGTAGTTCGTGAATCGTTATAATTAGTCAATTAGCTGCGGCTATAGGAGTCAGGCGCCTCCAGGTTAAAACTCCTAACCAAACGTACAAGCATCCAGCATTTACCGTGGACAGCTAATAACACAACTGCATCTCCAAACGGACCCAGCACGCCATKGATACGATCCACTGATTTTGGCCATTGGAAAAACTCCTGAAGCCCTGTTATCCAGGCAAAATAAGAGGGCCTCACACTGAGAACCAGCCAACTCTAGGACTTTTACTTGTACTTGGAGTCACCGACTGAGTACTCAATCATCAAAATACACAGTTCAAGACTGTATCAGGTACAATGCTCGATCCCTAATAAAATCATTGAAACCGTGAAAATACATGATCAATATAGTGTCAAGTATGAAAATAATCAAACGATGCCATAATCCAAGATTTAATGCCATTTGATTAAAACAAATCGTGTCATTTGAATAAAATAATTCACATGATGAAARATGGGTATAAAATCCATGATGCGTTAAAGCATTCTACAAATAGCATATATAGTAGTTTTGCAAATGAGTTGAAGGATATTCATGTTTAAAACATTTGAAAGCACTTGAAAACATATTTCTAGAGTACAATGAACAAAACCATTTACTTTTATAAAATTGAAAGGCTCACGTTAATATATTCAAAAATATTTGATAACATTTCTCTAGAGTACGATATTCAAAACCACACGTATTTGGGAGTTTAATAAAATGGAGGAACTCACATTAAAACTTTCATTTGAAATACTTCTAGAATACAAAATCACTCATTCTTGAAGGTTTAAAATGCATAAGGATCTACCTAGTATCTTGCTTGTATGCTGAACTTCTAATTTTTTTTATTATCGTGTCCTATAAGCAGATTATAAGAAGTCATCTTAGTGCCTAGAAATYAGGCTACAATTATTATAGGAAAATAAATGATTGCTTAATTGTTACCAAAKCCCTAAGATCCTAGTGGCACCCCYTTTAGGGTTTCTATGGAAACYGTTTGGATGATTAAATTTGTGTGCYTCAGGGTTCCCATTGCATTTTAAAAAGGATGGGGTTATCCATTTATTGASTTTTAGTTTGGAAACTTTAGTTGTGCTACATGAAATTCGCATTGAAGCGACTTTGTCTAACCTTTCAGAGAAATAAAAGAAGATCAACAAATGTTGAGAACTAGACCAAAATTTACTAACAGGAAAATGTAGAACTTGTTGGARATTTAAATAGTAGTTGATGAGTATGAGAAGATARTGATATTGCCGCATTTAATATAAACATGATAAAGGTCAAATTGAAGGTCATAGGATGAAATTATGAGTGACATAGTATCAGAGGATGTAAACTTCATGTGAATCATTCCTAAACTTGGAATTATTAGTGACATAGTATCAAACGTTGTAAACTTGAAGGTTAAAGTTTAGGAATGAGGTTCAGTAAATTCATCACTAGRGCAAAAARGAGGTTTCAAAACCAAGAGGCTTCTATGAAGAATCTTGAGAATCAAGTAGGTAAGAATCAAGGCTCCTTACCTAGTAACACCAAAATCAATCCCAAAGAATGTAATGCCATATTTTTAAGGAGTGTAGAGTGATAGAGGATCCTAAGGGTGATTTAGGTAGTGTTTCAAAACAAAAGGAGCCCTCTAAGCTTAATGATTTGGGTTAGATAGTTAAGGAACCTGGTGRTGCATCTAAACTGACAAAGAAAATAGGCATAAAGATAGAATGGATAGTGAGGAAATAGATTGCAAATCTTTAATTTTTCCCTTAGTTGTCGAGCCTTTTAAGGAGATCACCAATTTAGGAAGTTTTTGGAGAGAATGAAAAAAATAAAGATAAATATTCCTTTTGTTAAGGCTATTCTCAAATGCCAAAATATGCAAAATTCTTGAAGGACATTTTATCTAATAAGAGAAAGTTAAACTATTTGCTTAAATGAAGAATGCTCTGCGGTTGTTCAAAATAAACGACCACATAAGCATAAAGATTCGAAAAAAATCATTATTCCTTGTCATATTGGTGAGTTATTTTCTGATAATATGTTTTGTGATCTTGGGGCTACCATAATTTTGATACCTTCATCCATCTATTGATGTTTGGGGTTAGGAGATATTAAACCTATGAATATGACCCTCCAATTAGCCGATAGATCTATTTGGTAACCTATGTGGTTAGTGTAGGATGTATTGGTAAAGGTTGACAGATTCATCTTCTCGYTAGTTTATGTGGTACTAGATATGTAAGATGATCATGCGATGCCATTATTGTTAYGGAGACCTTTCCTAGCCATCGYAAAAACTTCAATTGATGTGGAGAAAAGTGAGCTAACCTTAATAGTTGGGATAAGTGTGTCATTATCAAGATGCCTAAACACCCCTGCCAATATCTAAGAAAAGCTATCCAATTCCTTGAGCTAAGTATGTAGAGCACACTAGGGGTTTTGTATTTGAAGAAGTAGAACAAAAAAGACATATATCAAAACCTAGTGTTGAAAGCCCTTCTTTAGATCTTGAGGGTAAGAGACTAGGGATTAGGAAGTCTTGAGGAAAGAGGAAAAAGTTTGATAAAAAAGTRTCAATTCCTATTTCTTGTGTGGATCTCTTGCTTGATAAGATGAAATCGCATCTCTTTGAGGAAKGCCTACAACCTACTTTGGGGAATGAYGAAATAGAAACCCCRCGATCTTTCTATGGCGTGATGAACTAAAYGAAGTKAAGCTAGAGACTATAAGCTAGAACTTCTTTCTTTATTTTCACTTTTTCAATTCTATTCTCTTTTCTTTTTCTCATTGCTACTYAATTTCTCTTTTATTTTGATTTTTAGTTATRYCTTTTATAGGAGTTTACCACATTCTTGGTCGAACTCCAATGGAGGCAACATCATTTACTACAAAGGAAGTCTCTTTCACCTTCCTTTTGTGGTTCTTTGATTAACATTAAGGACAATGTTATGTTCTAAGTYAGGGGTGGAAGATTGTTTACTTTTATTGCAATTATGTGTCTTTATTTCTTTTTCCCATAACTTTCACAATCTTCAAAAATTTTGAGCTTTCTATATGAATTATTTATATGTTATGATGATATAACATAAATGAGAGACCACTTTGTTTAGCTTGACGATTTTAGTATTAATTTGATCTATCCAACTTTTTTGCTTTATAGCATAAGTAGCCTTTATTTTGTGAATAGTAATTACTTGGCACACTAGTGGAGTAGTTATAATGATTCAGTTAACASAATCACTCCAGAATTTATTTTTGTTACTCCTCGAGACAAAATAGAAAGATTAAGATTATTGACATAGGAATGAAAGTCTTAGGCTTCTTTTGAGTTGTTTGAGACTTCTCAAGCTTACTTGGTCTATATTATAACCTTAGTTCCCTTTCTAAGCCTTTGAATATTTATTGTTCTTTGATACACCGTTTTATAGCTTATCWTGTAAGGTTTATGTATACTTTTTGCTTTTTRCATTGTAAGAGAATTGATGCATCTTCTCTTATTTTTGGGATTGAATGGAGTTCATCGAGTGCATGTTGAGAGGATGAAGTTGGGGGTTGSTGAAAGGAGTTAAGGGATTAATTTGTTGAGAAATTTTTGAAAGAAAATGGGTTCTTGAGAGGTGAAAGGTTGTACCTCATATTCTTTTGATGAAAATGTCTTATATATCTTCAAAATGAAGACCAATAAAGAAAAAGAGAAAGAAAAGTAAAAGAAGGCATGAAATAGAAAATAAGTTGTGGCTTTTGGTAGTTGTTGGTAAAGAATTAAGGAAGGAAGATGTGGTGAAGAATTTTCAAAGGAGAAAAGGGAGTTATAAGTTTTCATGGTTGATTATTGCAACACTCTCTTACTTTTATCATTTTCCTTGGCCTTCATTTGACTTATCTATATAGCCACTAGATTACAAGCTTAAAAGTCCTATATGACTTTATTTATTTTGGTTATCACGACTAGAGGAGAGGTGGTGATGGTTACAAACCTATGGGGTGGATTTCCATGTTTTTACTTTTTTAGTGTTGGTGAAGTATTCAWAATTCCCTAAATGTTTGTCAAGTCTATATTAGGCACTTGATTTTGGCTATTCTTGCTCACTCACTTTTTCAAATGGATGGATCTTATTAATAATTTAATTCTCTTATTATCTAAAGGAATTTTAGATGTGCTATTGAATTGAACATGTAAATAACTCTATCTTCTTGTTCTTTGATTGATTGGATGGATTATATAGATTGATGTTTACCTTATCGTCATATTTTGTTTGAGAACGAACAAAAGACTAAGTAGGGGCAGTTGATATAGTCACATTTTACACTATGTTTATCTTTTACTTAAGTCATTTCTTGTCGAGTTTCCTATATGATTTACCTTATATTACACTAATTTTGGTTTCAAAATGATTAATTTTAGGATTTTTATCTTAAATACAAGAAAATGGGCAAAATTGATTGTAGAAGAGCTTAAAGAGGCCAAACAACAAATTCAAATGCAATTTTCAAAAGCTGAAAATTATGAAAACTTAACTAAATCTAGGAGAAATCCTATCAGCTACTAGTTTGGGCTTAGACCGGCGCTAATTTGAAAACTAAATTTGTACTCTGTTTCAAGAACCAAATCGGCACTGGTTTGGCTTTTTGGGCCAAAATCGGCATCYGTATGAGCCAAATCAAGTGCCAATCAAACCCTTTTTAGGGTTTTTTGTGTTCTTCTATAAATAGTGCATCTTATGGCTGATTTTAGAGATTTTTGGTGGCTTGAAAAACTCAATTTCATTTTTTTAGAGTATTTTTAATAAGAGAAACTTGGATGAAGCCATTGGAAAGCTTGAAAACATGTATTCAYCRAGGATTACGTAAGGATTTGTTCATCAAATCGATTATTTCTTCTATAATCTTTGGTCGCAACATGTTTATTATACTTTCTATGGTAGATTTCATGAGTTTCTTAGGCTAAACYTTTTGTGTTGGTTAGGTTTATTTGAGAAGATGATTTCTTTATAATGGGTTAAACTCTATTGCGSCTTTATTGTTAATTCTCAATCTAGTTGAGTTGTTTATTATCATTGSATTTTCTTAATGCTTTGTGCGGATTAGCTGCCTACAAATCAATTTCATAATCAATTCGGAATGATCGGGAGTGAACTAATTGATTAAGACTTATGCGATGATGACCCATTAGTATTGCATCGACTAGGGATAGTATCAGTTCCTTTTGGGTGATCTCCAATAGTATGTAACCATGGTTAGTGATTTCTTGGGTCATCAATGCAATTTTGACTAATCTAATTCACATAGGGATATGACTTTAGTTAATTGCAATTATGGGTTATGCCAAGGGATTGGGTAAAATATAAATTAGGAAATTCTACCATTAACAATTAGATMAGATTTGGGAAGGTGCGATTGACTTAGATTTTTGTATGAATGATTCGGATCAATACCCTAACRGACCTATTTTATCACTTTAGATCGTGTGGAATAGGCAACTAAATTTTGTAATTTAACCTTTTAGATTACTTCTTCGTTTCTAGTTATTAGTCTAATTCCATTTCAATAGGTTTAAATTAGGAAAATTTGGTTTACTAGATTAAAAATCCTTGTCGGATTGACCTTGACTCACTTGCAATACACTTTTTGATACTACTATACTTGTCAYGATTAGAATGTATCAAGTTTGTGAGTATTAGATACTGGATGATCTAGCTCTGCCTATGTTTTCTTATTGTGCAAGTGTTATTTCTTGGAAGAGTGTCAAATAGTCAATTATAGCACCTTCCATTATGGAAGAAAGTTCATAGCCTATTATGAGGCAACCTATCAGGCAATATGTCTATGAAATTTTGTCAGAGGGCTGAGAGCAGTTGATAAAAGACCACTTAAGTTATATTGTGATAATCTTATAGTAGTCATGTACTCAAACAACAATAGAAGCACGTCCAAGCCGAAACACATAAACTTTAAGACCCTGTTCTTTTTTGCTGTTTTCGGGTAGTTTTCTATTTTTAATTTTTCAAAGCACTGAAATGCATTTTCTTTCATATTTTTTAAAATGAATCTTCAAAAATAGAAATTTTTTTTCTGAAAACTGAAAATAACTAAAATGTTGTTTTGAGTTTTTTCAAGCAAAACATTTTCCTAAAAAAATGCGAAAAACATATTTTTTGTTTATTTCTATATACTAATCATCTAAAGAATTTAAATTAATTAGATGAAACTTAATACTTGTTTTTAATTAATTTGAAAAAATATAAATAATATTTTAAATTTAATTTACAAGTAGATTCGTTAAAAATGACCAAAACACTTTTCTATCAAATACTAAATCAATCAGTTTTTTATTTTTAAAAAATATTTTTTAGCAAATCTGGAAACAACCACTTAGAATAGAAAACTAAAAATATTTTTGAGAATAAAAACTTCAAAATGAAATGCAAATAGAATGCAACCTAAGTTTCTATTAGTTAAGGGTTCAAAAAGGTATAATGACAATTAAACATATATGTACTAACTTCATCTTAGTATACCCACTTACTAAAGGTTTAACTCTTAATGTCTTTCATGAGTATATTGCTCAAATCGTGTTATACTAGTTGAAGACATGCAGTTTTAGTATGACATGACACTATATTTAGTTTTRTGCTAAGTAAAGTTTATGGTTTATATTGATTCATTTATTTGAATTTGTTATCTTTCAAATGCAATTTGACATATGCTTGAAAAAAAACTGAAGTCTGATCTCATAAAGTTAGGACCAATGTAAATAGACATGATGAGATTGCATTATATGTAATTTCCAACTACACATCCATACTTGATCTATGTTATTGAATATTATAGTTTGGTGATCATTGATAGGTGCCGTTACGATTAAGTGTAACGAAGACGACTTTGGTTTCATTCTAATGTAGAAGATGGACCCGATGTTTTTGGAAGATATTCTTAAAGAATAAATAGCAATTTTGTGCGTACTTTTGATTATTAAATGTAATTATATTTGAAATTAATTTGTAGCCCAAGTAGGAGATTGTTGGATTATTTAATTAATAACCCAATATATGGGCTTACAAATTAGTAACAATTATATTTGGTTTTCTATTCTAATTGGATTGATTTAAGTGATCCAATAAAATAAGTCCAATAAGACATCTTATATTTGCTATGAGCTTTCTATGTGTAGTACCTAATAGCAAACCTAACCGAACTAGGATTAATAGGAGTATAATGTCGTTGCTTAGATAAAGAACACTGGGTCTTGGTCCCCAAGGAGAATTGAAAAGTTTTCCTACTCTACCTCATTCCCTATCTTGAGAAAGAGTCACGTTAGAGATCGTAAGCGGAGCTGGGCTTGTAGCAGAATGAATCTGCTGAGACGTCCCGAGAAGAAGTCAAATCAGTACGCCATACTCGTCTCGGGAAGACCTCGTCCGTCTACAAATTACTTTAATAGATTCAGGTACACCATACTCYTCTCTCYTGGTGTAACTTGATAATTTAAATGAAGATTTAAGTATTATATGATTATGATTAATCCCCCCATAAACAACTATAACAATGGATGTGGATTAAATAAAACAGGTGCAGACTTTAAAAGAAAAAATTGCCATTCCAAATTATTAACTCTGCAAGGCCATACACTCTTGTTACCTGTCTATTGCTTAGAAAGGAAAGACACATATGAAGCAAGAAAGTTGTTAAAGAGCCTATCGAATGTAATGCATCTAATYCAACCACCAAAGCAGCACGATCCTCCAGTTCATCTTCAGGGAATTAGTTCTATTGCATATTGTCAAAGATATTATAGAGGTCTATGCAAGAACAATTAAAAACCAATTTAACAATGACACAGTTGCCATTTGTACAGCAAGCAATAACAGACTTATCAAGATAGCTAGAAGCTAATGCCTAATTGCGACAAATGGGCAAACTTACTTAGGGAAGGAAAACAACAATTTTACACTGAGGGAATSATGGAAAAGAAATTTTACATASTAGAAYCTAATTATTATAGTTTTTTGAATATTTTCCCCTACTTGATATTTTGTTGAGCCTAAACAGTAACTKTTATTGGGGAAGGAGGGATTTTTAAGATATTGAGTCAACCTCAAAATATGATCTTACAATGAAATCATGGAAAGGTTCTAACCAATAAAGTAGAGGAAACAAATCTCAAATTTAATTCGGATATATCCTAAAATATAAATCACAATAAAAATTGATTTTATGTATTCTAAAAGGAGCCAGTTAAAAGAACTTCTATTAGATCTTAATGAGTTTTGAACTCGCACAATAACTCACACAATAACAATAAGTAACAACTGACAAATTATGCAGAGATCGAAGACCACAATGATGAGAAGATTATATGTGCCCTTCACTAATCTTCCCCTATGAGGAAGTGAGACAAGATCTGTCCAAATGAATATTGAAATATACTAAAGATCAGGAAAAAGAAATCAGAAAGATACTAAAAATACATCCAAGACAGTCCTTGCTTCTAGTTCTTGGCCAAATATCCTGAAACATGACAGAGGAACAAGCAAATCTCAAGCTAATACAAGCTATTAAAAGAGAGAAGCTAGGTTGTAAATGAATTACTATTATCATTCCTTACATAAATTACTAAATGGAAAAAGAATACCACCCTCTCAAATCACTCAGCTTTTCTGCTTATAATTTATTGATAGCTCCTAAAGCAGCATAATGCACTGTACTTCTTTTCGCACAAGGTACCAAGTTCAAGAATTATAACGTTTGCATGGGAAGGAACCACAACTGCTTACCTTAAGTCTCTATACTCTTTTATTAAACAACATTCTTACTATTTGTCCTCGTCCTCTCTTTGGTGATTGTTGGAGGTGCAAGTGATGTTAATATGATCTCTTGGAGCAACAAAGCTAAAAAATTCTCCTTCCACGCAAACACACACATAGACACACTCACACAGAAAGAAAGGTTCTTGGATATGCATCAAATGCAAGTTGATAGTACCTGTTATAGCATCCTCGCCATTTTCAAACTAACATAGTGACCAATCAATGTAACTTTTGAGTCCCCACAAAAATAGTACCCATTACGGGTACTAGTAGGTGCCAATTTTACAAATTAAATTCTAATTCAAATGCTTAAATTACAAACACATTAAACACGAAAGAAAAACAGAACTAGAATGAAAAATAGAAATCTATCAAAAAGCTTATGCTAGACTAAAGGCCAAGAGATTACTCAATTGAAATATGAACACAAAATTAATAATATTCAGTAAAAAGATCATAAACATACTAAAAAAACTTGCAAACTTAAACTATAGAAAAGGAAGATGAACTCATCTTTCAGAAATATGAACACCAACAAATGCTCGAACCAATCTGCTTGGAAGATTCGAGAGGGAAGAAAGCGGAAGAGAGCATAAATTGAAGGAACCCTGCGGTAGATTTTGATTTTTGTTCTGCGGATGTCACTAACTCATCGGAAGAAAGTTTCAAGAGTGAAGAAAGKAGAAGAGAGCATAAACTGAAGAAATCCTCSGGTAGATTTTGATTTATGTTCTGGAAGATCACTGACTCATTGGAAAAAAGCTTCGAGAGCGAAGAAAACGAAAGACAGCATAAAAGAGAGGGTTGAGGGAGTTGAAGGCCGGAAAATGTTTGAATCATTAGGGTCCATTTCACTGATAGAAAGGATAGAGAGCACATGGCTRGCTCGGCTGTTGACATGAGAGGAGTAGAAGATGAAAGTCTGTGAGCGTGGTAATGTCTGACATGAAGCGCRAAAGGGGATAAAGAAAGGTCCAAGTGTTCAAAGTTTTACGAAGTTTTTAAACAAGTGAAGTTCTGTTCTGCTTTCTTGTCCCCCCCTTTTTATAATAAGTCTTACTCATCCAAAAGTAAGTTCTTTAAGAAAAAATTTCACAGTCAAATCTCTAATCCAAATTATCTCAGAAAAGATTAGAGTATCCAACTTTTTCTTTTAAATATGAATCAGCTCATAGCTATTTGACTAATGATTGTTGCAACTTATTGATGGCACACAAAAGTTCGTAAGGAATTTATTAATTGAGTCACTATTTCCTTTTCGAAATAATTACTTTATTTTGAAAATATTTTTATTCCAAATTACTTAAAACATTGAAAGAAAAATTCTATAATACTATTTCTTTAAAATAATTTATATTCTTGCTCACCTTTGATCCACTAAACAACGTGGATTAAATATATTAAATTTTTAAAATGTACAACTATTGTACTTGATTTTTCTCTCACAAACATTAATGATAGGCCATCAATATGCCACATGGGGCACCCTATTCCTGATGTGGGACAAGAAGGGACCTTGGGTTCAAGTTTCTGGATCCTGCAATGTGTTGATCTCAACTGGTATGCATCACAAAGATTATAAATTTATGTGATATTATTGGTGTGGACGTGAGATGACCTATAAGGGACGAGATAATGTATTGTTATTTTTGTGAAAAAAACAAAAAATTGCTATAACTCCTGCATCACCTCCTAAAGGATCCATTATTACAAAGGGAACATGAAATCTTGAAAGAAGCAGATAAGTTGCAGGCACCAAATACGAAGTATAAAGTCGCAAGCYATGAACAAGAGCATTAAGGTGCYGAAGAAGATCAACGACAATGCATARGGTATTAAACCTTCGGAACCTATGGGTATTTCTAACACCTTTAATATTTATGCTATACATGAGTTTCACGGTGATGAGGGTCAAGTTCTTCGTAGGTGGAGAGATTGATGTAGCTTAGATGACTAAGGATATTGAAGATCAAAATTTTAACTTGTTGAYCGRAACATTCTAAATCTTGGAAGGTAATATTATTTTGAATATGTTTTCAAGAATACCCATATAACAACGTCCTTTATCATCTCTCTTGACAAAATRCTCCTACATCTCTCTAAAGAACCTAAATTAAAATATCTCATCTGTTTARGGCCGCAAGACTTGCTATTTACCACTATGAATCCCATTATTCATTAAATTTTGGTGGATCCCAAATTAATCTTCTTGGGTTTATCGCTTGTAAAAACCACTATTTATGACTGCATCAATATCATATTCAACCYAAACTCATCCTAATATATTCAGATAGATACAATCAACAATAATCAAGAGCATAAAGGATAATCYTAGGAATATAATTTCTCACCCTTTGTTTCCCCCAAACCTCTCTCCCCCATTCATCAATGGAAGAGTACTAATGCAGATCGCCAAATTTTAAGAGTGGTGCAGAATGTCTAATTTTCTCCCCCTTTGGCATAATAAAAAATAATAAAGGCACACTTTCTTAAAACAAGGTTTAGAATTTTCTTCTAATAGGGGTAATAAGAGCGTATAAAATCAAAGCATGAATAATACCTCTTTTGACTTCATTTCAGATGGTATGAAATATGAATATAGAAAGTATAGCCAGATTATGGAGGAATAGACATAAGTAATTTCAAAACATAATTTGGGATGGAGGTGGTTCTTGTATATTCCTCATGCGTTCATAATACTCCCAATAAGGCCCAAAATTAAATCAACTATAGAATATGCCCAAATAGGGCATAAAGAGAATTGACTACCAACCGGACCATTTGATAGATAATCAAGATATATCATTTGTCTATAAAAGCATATGCATCAAAGTCAAAGGCACGACAGATTCACATGCATCTGTCAATTTTGTTATCAARTACACCATTATAAATAAGAAAGAAAGCAAGGTGGGTCAATCAGATGTTGAAAGAAATGCCAAGAATGACCAAGGAATTAGAGAATCTTAAGATCAGTATATAATTAAAGATGCACGTTCAGAAAAGATACCAGAGCAGTCATAAGATAGACCACTGAATAACGGCAAAACTTATCTAGGCCAAATAAGATTTTAGAATTAATATAAGAAAATATATCAATTAACACCATATGAAATAAATCAGTTAGGAAAGAAATAAGTAAGTTAGGAAAGTATGTCTCGTAGCAAGACATCAAATTTTTTGCAAAAGATATAATCTCTATAAGCATAGTTATATCTAGACACTATATTAATTTAGGGAAATGTTTTGGCTAATGTGTAAATATTAAAAATTTAAGGCCTAAATTACAAATATTAAAAGTTATTTACTGAATATYCTTGTCAAGGGTACTGTYTGTAACTCTAATTCGTAGTCCTATAAAATCCAAATTTATTTATAAACACTATTATTATTTTATAAAATTTCTAGGCTGATGTTTAATTATCAAAAGTGTAAATATTAAAACTTATTAATAACAAAAAACAAATTAAACCATACTAAGAGATAAAAGAAAAGTAAAGCGTAGTAAAATAAAAAATCATAAAGGATCCAAGATGGAAAAACAATTTAAACCAATAAAATTCAAAGAATAATAATAAAAACCAACTCCGCACACCTCACATGAAGTCAGTCGAACGAGCTCTGTTCGAGCTGCGATGGAGCTATATCAGCAACTCTATTCCAGCTGCACAGGACCAACTCAGCAGCTGCATTGACTTTGCGATGTAACCGCAAAACCGCTTCCGTTAGTTACCAAATACTTTAACTTAATTCGGTATTCATATTCAAACGTATATAAAATTAAATTTGTAGTTTTAAAAATTTTAGTTACTATTCAATCTTCAATTTCATGCTTCAATTTTAGCAAAGGAGACCTCATTCCTTGAACCTCAACTTACCTATATTATCACATGTTGACATTCTTGGGGAGAGGTATGCTTAATAACCCTATTTTGACATTACTCGGTAACTTTTTCACTTTGTTTGATTGATGAGAAAAAAGTTGTAACCGAAATCTTATTAAACGGAATCAAAATTCATGAAATTTATATCCTTAAATATTCCTTTATCTTGTTCAAAAAAGAGAGGAATGACAACAAGGAAAACAACAAAGAATCTTTAGTAAAAGTCTTTAACCGGCAAAGGAATTTGTATTTATATCAAACTATCCAAATAAATTCCATCTCTATTTTTAGACTGACTAGAAAACATCTAAGAAAGTAAAACAGAGTAATACATAGATTCTGTGAAAAGGAAAATCACAATACCATCTCRCGATCCACTTCCATAATATTATTTATTTCTTTCCCAAAACATAAATAATGAACTGAACTCTGAAACTCAAGAAATAGGAATTTGATAAATTTCCTATTTWCTTTTCTTGATAATTAATGAGGCCTTTATGAGATTTTGATGGAAAAATKGAACTTAATTAGGAGTGCTATTATTTACCAGATTTTATTACTTATCCAACTATCCCTGGATTAAGATAGAGCCTCTCTTGTTTTTTTTATTTGAATTGAATCATTTAATCTTTCTACCGATTCAACGCTTATCATTTTATTATTCAAAATTTTTGGCAAATAATGTCATGACGTGTGCATTTCCCAAAACAAAGAAAGGAAAATGATGTAATTGTGTCTTTGCTCTTCCAGCTAATATCTTTTATAAAAGAGAGTCATCCTCTGCATATTTCCTTAACATTCCTACTGCTACTGCTAGCCCCTCTCAGACCAGATTTTGAATATGAAGCATCTCTATGCAATTCTCGTAATTCATCTATTTTGGGTTCACCTTCTGTTAGTTTCTGCGGTATGTAATATCTAGTAGAAGAGCCTCCTTTATTTATAAGTATATGRTTATGTATTTACTTTGATTTACAAATTCATAAATATTATTCTTATAATTCTTCTTTAATTTGTCATTTACAAAAACAGGAAAATGATCGCAAATGGGTGAATGTTGGAAGAGGAAGTATGGATGAAGTAATTGCAGACTATGAAGATCCAGGTGCAAATCGTCGTCATGACCCTCTACCACCACACGTGGAAATGATCAATACTHATGGGTTTCAACTACATGGCGATAATGGATTTCCACWGCCAAGCAATTGAAAAAAAGTGGTCATTGTACAAATATTCACATGAGAAATAAATTGTTACTATTGAATGTCCATCTTATGTTGGCTATTGTTACTATTGAAAAGGTCGAAAGTTTAGGAATCYCTTGCAATTTTTAGACAACTCACCYAAATATGTTATTTTGATTGCTGATCTTAATTTTTGGGAACCAAGCGCTAGAAGTATGATAGTAGAAMATGGAGCATAAAAGAAAGGAAAGCTTCGCAACCCAATTTCTTCAGYAGCCAAGTTAAAGTTGCAASTCATCCTAATTATGGTAKATCCTTTGGGTRAAATCCTTTTGGATGCACAAACGATGTGTTGCCAGATTGGGTACCACACGGATTTCAGTGTAATTAATTTGATTTAAAAAAAAGTATCAGAATTGTTACATAAATAAAACTTGCCATTTTCTTATTCAAACTTATCATTTCATTAAATAACTGACCATCTTTTATCAGATTAAATATTAAGTGCTTTCTTTTAACTAAAGAAGCCCCCAAGAWATCATGAAAACATTCACTTTTAATCTTTCAACTATTTTAAATTATTCAATCTAATTCTGATACTGATGCAGCACCTTACGAGCACCATTCCCTTGCTTTTCGTGTATGTGGAAAAAATGAGAAAAATCAATACTTTTTAATGATTTTTAACTCTCAAAAGTTTATTTTTAAATGCAAATCATCAATAATTATAATGTTTAATAAAATAAATGGAACTAAAATCTAACGAAATCAAAAAATCTGGTTAATATTTCACAGCGAACAAATAGATGGAGGTGTTATGAGTATTTGTTAAATTTTGTTGAAATTGTAAGGTATGATGACTTTCCATATTGCTAACTGTGATAGGCTTTACCTTTCTGTTAATAATCCCTATTGTTTAGGGTAGTACAGTGGTGTTTTGTTTGAATTATATCTTGTTTAGTAGCCAGGTATTTAGTGGGTTTTCTTTTCTGTTTCAAGTCATGTAAAGCTATTATATAGCTAAGCTTGTTCTTTAATAGATGGGCAAGCTAAGCTTGTTCTTTAATAGATGGGCAAGTCATTCCCAATTTGCTCTCAATTGTTGGTCTTGTGTTCCAGTGTTTTTTATCATAAAATTCTTAACAATTTCGTATGAGAGCCCCCATTGGGTCTGTGAGGGGGAAAAAAAAAAAAAACGCCGCAGCTTTTGAGTGACTTCCACAACAGAGAGAGATGTCAGATGAAGTCAAATATGCACAACCTTCAATCCCACGCTTCGATGGCTATTATGACCCTTAGAGCATGTTGATGGAGAACTTCTTAAGATCCAAACATGTTAGGTTTTATTCCCTGCCACTAGGAAGAAGAGTAATAGATTAAAATATAGACTAGTAGTAATTATTTTTCGTGTGGCTAATTATATCTTGAGCCCGTATGATGATTATGACCTTAAAAAAAAAAAAAACGAGAGAGAGAGGAAGATAGATGAAAAAAGGAGAGAAAAAGCTCTACTTGTTTTTCCTGCGACCAGCTCTTAATCTGGTGCTTGATGGAAGGCTTAACGAACTTCGATTGCTTCCAAAATTTTGACACACTGCTCCTGACTTCCCAATATTCATATCCAATTGTTGGATTCTCGTTTGAAGTCTTCTATGTTATTATTTTATATACAGCCTTAATCTCGAAAATTAGTGTTGTTACCACTTATGACTGATGTTTGTGGTGAATTGTTGTTCCAAGGATGTTGCTTGATATTTGGATGTGCCTCTAGTGTTATCTAGAGAAGACAATTAGTATACCCACTTATTTTTTATCAGTGATTAGTGGAAGGGTTTGGTACCGGTTTCCAATCCTGTGGTTTTCTCCCCATTTTGTGGTTTTCCACGTAAATCTTTGTGTTCTTTCTTTATCGTTTATGGGCTATTCATATTTGGTCAGTTTGTTGAGATTGGTAATATTTGTCCGTTTGATAACCTTCGAAAAAGTGTGATTATTTTGTTTTCACTTGATACTTTTTATTGAGTGTGCACTTTTCCTAACACTCTGGTGTCAGAACAAGGTTTTTCAAATGGAAGAGAACAATAGTTTTTCGAGAATGTTTBTGTTGAACTCTAGCAACTACTCAGATTGGAAGATCAAAATGGAAGATATGTTGTATGTGAAAGATCTTTATGAGCCAATCACAGAGATAGAAATGCCTACTGGAGTAGTTGAGTCRGCCTGGAAGATTTTGAAACGGAAAGCAATTGCAACAATCAGACAGTTTGTTGAGTAAATGTACTTCAGCATATTGCAAACGATACCAATGCTTATGATTATGACATAAGCTAGAAGGGATGTATGAGCGGAAGAATGCTCTAAAAAAAGCATCATTGATGAGAAAGCTTGTGAAGTTGGAGTACAAAGATGGAGACAATATTGTGGTTCACACCAGCACATTTATGGATCTAGTAAATCAGTTAGCTGCAGCTAAGATGTCTTTAGATGATGAGCTACAAGAATTGCTATTTCATTCTTCGTTGCCAGATTCTTGGGACACACTTATAGTGTCTCTTAGCAATTCTGCTCCAGAAGGGAAGTTTTCCATGGAATCTGTGAAAGCTAGCCTTCTGAATGAAGAGGCAAGAAGAAAGGAAATGGGTTTCACAAATAAGTCTGAAGTTAATGTGGTGCATGATAACAAAAGGGGAAGAAACAAGAATCGATTTTCTCATAATAGAGACAAGTCCAGAGACAAGACGAGGGGGAGATTAAAGTCCAAATCAAGAAATATAATTTGTCATTACTGCAATAAGCCAAGTCATATTCAAAGTTTCTGTAGAAAGATGAAAAGAGACAAGTCTAATGAAAGAAAATGAAAAGATGAATTTTCTGAGCAACCATATGAAGATAGAAACACCATAGCGTTAGCAATTGGTTTGGCGATTAAAGTTATTTAAACTTTACTAGTGATGATTGCACTTGGGTGATTGATTCGGATGCCTTATATTATCTCACTTCGCACCAAGGGTACTTCTCATCTTATACTAGCGGAGATTATGGCAATGTTAGAATGGGAAATAGTGGATCATCCAAGATCGTTGGCATGCATACTATTTGCTTAGAGAGCTGCACTAGTTGCAAGTTGGTGTTGCGAGATGTCAGACATGTACTCAATATTAGATTGAGTTTAATCCCCACTGGATTGCTTGATCATGATGGATATTCTAGCCACTTCGAAGATGGTAAGTGGAAACTCTGCAAAGGGAATTTGATAGTGGCCCGAGCTAGGAAGCAAGGATCTCTCTACACGATGCAGGCTAAGATTTGTACAGGTGAGACAAATGTAGCTCATGATTCTTTTATCAACTTGTGGCATGAGAGACTTTGTCATATGAGTGAGAAAGGTATGCACTTGCTTTCTAAGAAGCGATATCTCCCTGATTTATCAGGTTTGTTCATTAAATCCTATGTTGATTGTTTAGCTGGAAAACAACACAGAATTGCATTTCATTCACCCCATATCCAAAAGAAAATATCCTCTCGATCTTGTTCATGCTAATGTTTGTTCTATGGATTCTAAATCTCATAGTGGTGCTCAATATTTTGTTTCCTTTATTGATGATTATTCTCAAAAAGTGTGGTTTTGCATGTTGAAAACAAAAGATCGAGTATTTTTTGCATTCAAGGAGTTCTAGGCTAGGGTTGAAAGAGAAACAAGCTGGAAGCTCAAGGTTGTAAGATCTAATAATGATGGAGAATACGAAAGTCCAGTTGAAAGTTACTATAAAAGTGAAGGTATCAAGCTTGAGAAGACCATTCCAAAGATACCTCAATTGAATAGAGTTGCGGAGAGAATGAACAAAACGATCGAAGAAAGAGTTCGTTTCATGCTTTCTCATGCAAAGTTGCCAAAGTCCTTTTTGGGCAGAGGCATTGATTACTGCAGTGTATTTGATCAACCTTTCCTCTTCAGTTCCTCTTGATGGTGATGTTCCTCAGAGAGTATGGACAGGTAAAGATGTTTCTTACAAACACCTGAGAGTCTTTGGATGCAAAGCATTTGTGCATATTCCTAGAGATGAAAGATCTAAGTTTGAWAAGAAGACAAAATAGTGCATTTTCTTAGGGTACTCGAAAGACAATCTAGGATACAAGTTGTGGGATCCAGTTCAGAGAAAGATCATTCGCAAGAGAGATGTTGTATTCTTTGAAGATCAAACCATTGAAGATTTTGAAAAACCAAAGCAATCAACATCTTCTGAAGCTCCAGTCAACATTGATCGGTATTTCCACAAGTCACCCCTAGAATTAAAAGGAGAGATGTGCAGCAAGGTGGTGACAACAATGCTGATGATAGTGGTAACYATGATYATGAGCAACTTGAAAATGAGCAGCATAAAATAAAGCTACCATCATTAACCCCAAGCAAGAAGATCCACCAGGGAAAGACAACCTTTCACTAGATATTCATCAAATGATTTTGTGTTGTTGTCTGATGGGGGAGAAATAGAGTGCTACAAGGAGGATATCTCACATAAGCATAGAAAGGAGTGGTACAAAGCCATGCAAAAAGAGATGAATTCACTACATGAGAACCACACCTATGATTTGGTAAAATTACTTAAGGAAAAAAAAAGCACTCAAGAATAAGTGGGTTACAAGCTAAAAATCGAAGAAGATGGGAAACCACCTAGGTACAAGGCACGAATAGTCGTGAAAGGCTATAAGCAGAAGAAAAGTGTTGATTTTGATAAAATTTTCTCTCTAGTTGTAAAAATGTCCTCTATTTGGGTCTCTCTTGGGTTGGCTGCTAGTTTAGATCTTGAAGTTGAACAACTTGATGTGAAGACAGCATTTCTCCATGGTGATTTAAAGTAGGAAATATATATGGAGCAATCTGAAGGCTTCAAAGTTAAGGGAAAGGAGAAACTAGTATGTRGCATGAAGAAGAGCTTGTATGGTTTAAAGCAAGCACCCCGGCAATGGTACAAGAAATTTGAATAATTTATGACAGGTCATGGTTTTCATAAAACACATGCTGATCATTGTGTGTTTATTGGAGAATTTTGCTGAAGGTGATTTTCTCATTCTTCTATTATATGTTGATGATATGTTGATCGTTACTCGTGATATCAAGAAGATTGTTAACTTAAAAATGAGTTTGAACAAGTCCTTTGCAATGAAGGACCTTGGCCTTGCAAAACAGATTTTCAGCATGCACATTACTCATGATAGGAAAAACAAGAAGCTATGGTTGTCACAAGAAAAGCATATTGAGAAGGTGCTACAGAGATTCAACATGGACAAGGCTATATCTATGTGTTCTCCACTTGCAAGCAACATGAAATTGAGTTCAAGTCAATGTCCTGCAAATGATGATGAAAGAAAAATGTGCCTTATGCATCTGCTGTTGGAAGTTTGATGTATACCATGGCATGCACAAGGCGAGATATAGCTCACGCTGTTGGGGTTGTTAGCCGGTTCATGTCTAATCCTGGAAAGGAGCATTGGGCAGTGGTGAAATGGATCCTTCGGTATCTTAGAGGTACTTCTAGAATGAGTTTATGCTTTGGTCCAGAACAACCAGTGTTGAATGGATACACAGATGATGATATGTCATGTGATTTTGACTCTAGTAACTCTACTTTTGGATACTTGATGACATTTGCAAGCAGTGCTATATCATGGCAATCAAAATTACAAAAGTGTATTGCTCTYTCTTCCACTGAGGCTGAGTATATGGCAGCTCTTGAAGCAGGTAAGGAAATAATTTGAATGAAAGACTTTCTTGAGGAGTTAGGTTTGGAACAAGAAAGGTACCTATTCCATTGTGATAGCCAAAGTGCCATACACCTTGCCAAGAATGCTACCTATCATTCTCGAACCAAATATATTCGAAGGAGATGCCATTAGATTCGAGAAGCTATAGAAGAAAATTCATTTGAGCTCATAAAGATCCATACTAACAAAAATGGAGTAGATATGTTGGCAAACATCTTGCCCAAGGATAAAATTGTTTCTTGTCGGTCGAAAGCTGGATTAGTTGAATGCCCCAAGTAGGAATGAAGGGGAGATTTGTTGGGTTTTATTCCCTCCCACTTGGAGGAAGAGTCTAATAAATTAATATATGGACTAGTACTAATTTTTTTTTTCCATGTGGGCTAATTATATCTTGAGCCCATATGATGGTTATGACCTTAAAAAAAAAAAAAATGAGAGAGAGGAAGATAGATGAAAAATGGAGAGAAAAAGCTCTGCTTGTTTTTCCTATGACCAACTCTTAATTTGGTGCTTGATGGAAGGCTTAACAAACTTCGATTGCTTCCAAATTTTGACACGCTGCAACTGACTTCCCAATATTCATATCCAATGGTTGGATTCTCGTTTGAAATTTTCTATGTCGGTATTTTATATACAGCCTTAATCTCGAAAATTAGTGTTGTTACCACTTATAACTGATGTTTGTGGTGAATTGTCGTTCCAAGGATGTTCCTTGATGTTTGGATGTGCCTCTAGTATTATCTAGAGAAGACAATTTGTGTACCCACTTATTTTATATCAGTGATTACTGAAAGGGTTTGATACCAATTTCCAGTCCCGTGGTTTTCTCCCCATTTTGTGGTTTTCCACGTAAATCTTTGTGTTCTTTCTTTATCGTTTGTAGGCTATTCATATTTGGTCAGTTTGTTGAGATTGGTAATATATGCCCGTTTGATAACCTTTTGAAAAGTGTGATTATTTTGTTCCCACTTGATATTTTATATTGGGTGTGCACTTCTCTTAACAAAACAATATTGGGATCTTGTGGAAACAGGGTGTGTGTGGCCGGCAAGAGGAGTATTGACAGAGATGCAGCAATTGAGCTTTGACACGTTGAAGCTAAAAGATATGAAAGTCAAGAATTATCTATTTCAAGCAGTCAACCTTCGAGACCATCTTAAAGAAGGAAACTGCGAAAGACATTTGGGATGCCATGAAAAGGAAGTATGAGGGAAATGCAAGAGTGAAGAGGTGGACTCTTCAAGGCCTACGCAGAGATTTTGAAATCCTAGAGATGAAATTACGTGAAACTATTATAATTTATTCTTCAAGAGTCATGATAGTGGGCAAATGAGATGCGTATTTATGGAGAAGTAATGAATGATYTGACTGTGGTTGAAAAGATTCTAAGGTCTCTGAAAGATAAGTTAATTACGTTATATGTGCTATTTAAGAGTCAAATCATATTGATATGACGTCTATAGATGAATTACAAAGTTCATGAGCATAAGTTAAACAAATAAAACAATGAAGAATAAGCTCTTAAAGTTACATATAAAGAGAGAGCTGGTGGAAGAGGATGGGGAAAAGCTACCTCCAGAGGAAAAGGGAGAGGAAGAGAATATCAACCATTTAATAAAGCAGTCGTGGGATGCTACAAATGCTATCAACTTCTCAATATGAGCATCCAACTTGGGGCAAACAAGCAAACCATGCTAACGTTAGTTGAGGCAATAGAGAAGAAGTATGGCTCTTGGATTCAGGTTGCAGTAACCACATTTGTGGTGATCGAGCGATATTTTGCAAGGTTGACGAAGAATTTAAGTAGAATGTTAAAATGGGGAGCATGTTACAGGAAAAGGAAAGGTGAAGCTATGTGTGAGTGGCTATAGTATTTTAGTGTCCAAAGTTTTCTATATACCAGAGCTAAGAAACAACCTTCTAAGCATAGGGAAATTGCAGGAGGAAAGTCTTGCAACCCTAATTCAATAAGGGAAATGCAAGTTTTTTCACCTATCAAGAGGGCTCATCATCCAAACAATACGAGTACAAATCGAATGTTCATCCTTTTCGTCAAAACTGGGCAAATAAGTCTTCATCACCAAAAGAAACTTGCGTCCTCATAGCAACACAAGATATTACACACCTCTAACACCGTCACATAGGCCAACTCAATCACAAAGGCGTAAACATCTAAAAGGCAAAGCAAACGGTGAGAAGACTACTTCAACCTACTGATTCCAGAATCATGTGCACTGATTGTCTGAAGGGAAAGTAGCACAGAAATCCTATTCATAAGAAAAGTACTTGGAGTGCATTACAGAAATTGGAGCCTATACATCCTGACTTGTGTCGGTCGATGTGTCCAATCTCAAACAGCCATAAATGGTACTTGATATGTTTATTGATTATTTCAATAGAAAGAGTTGGACGGATTTCTTAACTGATAAGTTAGAGGCATTACATTCATTTAAGTGGTTTAAGAGTCGTGTTGAAAAGGAATCGAAGTCTGTGATCAAGTGCTTATGCAAAGACCATGGGGGGAATTCACTTCTAGTGAGTTTAATAAATTTTACAAGAAGAATGGGATAAGAAGACAACTCACCACTACAGCAACAAAATGGTTTAGCAAAGAGAAAGAATCGAATAATCTTGAACATGTTGAGAAGCATGCTCTTCGGAAGAAGATACCGAAAAATTTTGGTCGGAAGCTGTGAACTGGACAATTTATATCCTAAGCAAATGTCCTCCTTTATCTGTGAAGGACGTAACTCCTAAAGAAGCTTGGAGTGGTGTCAAGCCTTCAGTGAATTATTTCAAAATCTTCGAATGTGTATCCCATGTCCATATACCAGATGCTCGAAGGATCAAGTTAGAGGATGAAAGCTTTAGTTGTGTGCTCCTTGGTGTAAGCGAGGAGTCAAAAAGATATAGGCTATATGGTCTAACCAATAAAACCGTGATCAGTAGAGATTTGATTTTTAGGATAGCAAGGAATGGATTACGGCAAAAATTATGAAGATCGGATTTTGCTTGATCTAGAATGGGACAATACAGAAGATGAGAGTGAATATGAAAGTGAGAATGGAGGAAGTGGTGATGATGGTGGTAGAACTAGTAATGGCATCAGAAAGATTTGGGATTATGAGAAAGGTGAAGGATTATCTGAGGATGATATTGCGGCCAATATGGCTGATTCGATTCATTTTAAGGGGGTAATGTAGTGTGAAAATTGGAAGAAAGTTATATGGATGCAGAAATGAGTTCAATTGAGAAAAACAGCACATGGTTCCTCACAAAGTTGCCTAAGGGAGCGATGAAAATTGGTGTTAAATSGGTCTTCAAGACGAASTTGAATGAGCTTAGAGCTATTGACAAACACAAAGCTCAGTTAAGCGCAAAGAGATATGCATAGGAATATGGGGTTCATTATTCAGAGATGTTTAAGCTTGTATCACAAATAGACATGGTGAGGTTGATACTTGTACTTGTTGCACGAAAAGTTAGACTGTGTTTCAGTTGAATGTCAAGTCGGCYTTCCTTCATGGGGAATTGTCAGAAGATATATATATATGTCGACCAACCTGAAGGATACATCAAGAAGGAATAAGCTCACAAAGTTTACAAGTAAGAAAAGCTCTATATGAACATAAACAWGCCCCCCGGTCTTAGTTTAGCATGATTAAGGTATACTTTCTAAGCGAAGGCTTCCAAATGTGTCTAASTGAGCAAACTTTGTTTGTAAAGACAAACAATCGAGGTAAAGTTTTAATTGTTACTATTTATGTTGATAAATTGATATATACTAGAAATATTGAGCAGATTTTTTGAGAATTTAAGGATTCATTGATGGGGGGAATTTGGTATGTCTGATTTAGGGAAAATGAGGTATTTTTTGGGGATTGAAGTACGGCAATTAGATAACAGTATTTTTTTTTGGTCAAAAGAATTATGCTATAGATGTGGTCAAAAGATTTGAGTTGGCAGGTTGTAATGTAGTGCAGAATCCTATTATTTAAGGGTTTTAAGATTCTTAGAGATGATAAAGGGGTAGAAGTAGACGGTACTTTTTATAAGCTGGTTGTTGGGAGTCTAACATATTTAACTGCCACCATCCCAGATTTGCAGTTTGTAGTTAGCTTGATTAGTCATAACATGTCAAAACCCACAGAACTACGTCTCATGGCAGCAAAATGGGTATTAAGGTATCTCAATGGTACTGTAAGTTTTGGCATATTTTACAACAATGAAGGGAATAGAGAACTAACTGCATTTACGGAGAGTGACTATGTAGGCTCTTTGGAAGATCGAAAGTCCATTTCTAGGTATGTGTCTATGTTAACCTCTGGTTCAGTGGCTTGGATATCAAGAAAGCAACCGATTGGTACTTGTCGACAATAAAAGTTGAATTTGRAGCTACTATAGCATGTGCTTGTCAAGCAGTGTGGATGCAGAGGGTCTTGAAAAATATCAGTTATGAAGAAAGAGAATGTCCTACTGTGTTCTATCATAATATTTCTACAATCAAGTTGCCTAAAAATCTAATGATGCACGATAGGAGCAAGCACATTGATYTGCATTTTCATTTCTAAGCGACTCAGCAATGAAGGAGTTGTGAAGCTAATTCATTGTGGATCAAAGGACCACGTAGTTAATATAATGACTAAACCTCTTAAACTTGATTTTTTTCTGAAGCCTRGAGGGTTGATGGGCGTTTGTAATGTTCCTGTTATAAACTAATGCTTGTGGCACTAGTTTTAAGGGAGGGAATAATAGGTTTTACCTTTCTTCTAATAATTCTTATTGTTTTCGGTAGTGCAGTAGTGTTTTTTRTGAATTCTACCTAGCTATTATATATAGCTAAGCTTGTTATKATACATGTGCAAGTCATTGCCAATTTGCTCTGAATTATTGGTCGTGTTCCTATGTTTTCTCATCATACAATTCTTAAGAAACTCCTTACATAATGTAACGATGCCTAAGCCCTTGGTTTGAAAATCTCCCTACAATTAGAATTTGGTTGTCTACGTTTTGCCTCTTGAGGTGGACGGCTAGGGATCTACTTACGAATGACCTAGGACAATGGAGGTGGAGATAATCAACAAGTTATAGGGTTGGTCTATCACAGATAGGAGAATCAAATATTGGACATTCGAGAGATAGGAATCAGAAATAGTCTATAGGCTAGGCAATGGAGTTGTATTGCCAAAGTGCACTCTGATAAGGATATGAAGTCGAGGACATATTTAATTTAGCCTTGGCGAAGGTTTGGAGGATGGAGAACCTACGGATCACTCTGCTATCCAGAATTGGTTCCAAATATTCATTGATGAGGAGGCAACATTGTAAAGGGCACCCAAGATGGGCCTTGTTCAAGAATGTGTTATTTATCGTGACACCATGGCAGCAAATTATTGTAGTTAAGGAAGTAGACTAAACAATTCCTAGTCTTGGATCCACATTTCTAGACTGCCACTAGAAACCTATACAATGGAAGTRGTTAAAAAAGATACCATCTCAATTTGAGAGAGTACAGAAAGTTTAGATTCGAGAGAAGACCTGAAGCAGCTCCATATTTTTTCGAATTAGGGCTTTGATTGATGTCACAGTACCTTTTCAATAATCCATCAGGCTAGATCTAGTTTACATGCAGAGTTAAATTTATGTTGAAAGAAGCTTTTCTGAATACTCAGCTCAAGTTACTATAAAGGCTGAGAAAGATGATTACATTTATACTAGGTTACAAGTGTAGAGTAAGAGGGCTTCAGCCTCTCAAAGAATTACAAGTGGAAGAAAGAGAAAAACAACTAAGGTTGATTTGTCAAGAATGCTTAGGTGGCTATAACTTGGCTATAACTAACCACTAAAGAGCTACAATTGTCATGGTCCGTAACACCGCCCCTCAAATGAAAAAGAGATTTTGCCACACCATGTTTGCCAACAAGAAATTGAAATTTGGAATATGAGAGGCCTTTTGTCAAGCAGTCTACAATCTGATCATATGAGGGAATAAACTTTACTTCAAGTTTTGTCATCAAGACTTTACATCTAATAAAATGAATATCCAACTCTATATATATTTGGTTCTAGCATGAAAATAGGATTTGACGCAAGAYCCTTGGCACTGTGATTCCAAATTTCTTGTTGACGTATATATCACAATGTTTTTAGCAAATATCTCCYTAGGCCTTATTTAATGATCTATGTCAACGTTTAGATCAAACGTCATGATATACATATTTAAGACGACATTTGTTTACAACATTTTTCTATGCKTTTCCATAATACTATCTACAACGACATATGTGGCAATGTTCTACCAAACGATGTTATACGTGGATTTGATACGACATTTCCTAATGATATTTGCACCATATGTTGACAAAAAAATAATATTCCTAACATTTCATATACATTGGCATGAATGTCATAATAAAATATCATGTACAATAACATATAAGTTTCCTTTTTAGTCGTCTAAACACTAAATAAGACAACATTTGAACGACTTTATGAAATATTATTTTATGTGGAATTAAGATGACATTTTAGAACGACATGTTGCACTATGTGTTGGCATAAACATATGTTATACTCCCATTTAATGACATTAAAGGTCACAAGAAATTACAATATGTGATGACTTTTGAAGACTACATTTCACCTTAGTCACCTACACACTAGATAAGACAATATTTGAACAACATTTATAAAATATCGTTATATGTGGAATTGAGGTAACATTTTAGAATGGTATTTGCATTTTCTGTTCGCATAAACACATGCTATGCCAATTTTTAATATATGTGGACACTCAAGGTCCTATGAAATCATGATATGAGGCAACATATGCTGACGACATTTTCCCTTTAGTTGCCTAAATGTTATATAAGACGATATATGTAAAAATCATTTTAAGTGGAATTGATGCAACATTTTAGAGAGACATTTGCACTATATGTTGGCGTGAAAACATATTATGCTTACATTTAATATATGTTGGCATTAAAAGTCATAAGAAATCATGATATTAGACAACATTTCATCATATGTTGACATATATATTGTTTCTTCAATTTTATAATTTATTTTCGCTCATGATATTAATATTATCTTTTAACATAGTCAATGATGCCTGTTGGGTTTGCCATTTTGGATTATTATGCACTATTATTTACTTTGATTTATAAATAGATTTTCTATTTGTATTTTTTTTATAGTTCAAACATGCTCAACCCACACATGCATTTATTTAATTAATCAAATTATAGTCTCTCATTTGCATTTTTTATAGCCAAACATGCTCAGTCCAATTTTATTGACCTACTATTTTGTTTCTTTTTCAAAATTCAATGTGATTCAATGGCCTCATTACCTCACATCAGCTCGGTTAGATATTACTGTCACATAGATGACTACACCTATGTCTTGAACATATTTTTTTCCTTGACCGTTAAAGAGTTTTCTTTCTAACAAAATAAAAAAATTCACATAATTAAATATTTTTCACCAAACTTACATAACAAAAATCATTAATGAAATATATATCATCTACAAGACTCAATAAATAAACATCACCTATAAAAAGAAATATTGCTCAACAAAGTCATCATCCATAAAGTAAACCCAATCTTCAGCTCATTCCTCTTCTTCTCCATTTGTACAATATTTTTAAATATCGAGATATGTTGAATTTAGCGACATTTACATACGARATTTTGCAATATGTATTGACATAAACACATCWTATGCCGAATTTTATACATGTTGGGAGGAAATTTCATTATAAATAAGAATCGTATGAGACATTTACTGACGACATTTGACCTTTACTCATGATAAGACTAGATAAAATGACATTTTTGAATGYCATTTCTCCAACATCGTGTGATGTGGAAATTTAGGTGGCATTTGCAAATGATATTTTTATCATACGTGGCATATAATTTTCTATTTTATAATTTATTTTAACTCAAAAATTTTAGGGTTAAATGTTAGGCATAGGTGAATYTGATCACTGACTCTGTGTTATGTGTATTGTTATTATTACCATCATAGTCAACTAGGATAGTGGACTATATAAGTTGGGGATGATATTAATTTACATATATTGCTGTATATTATCCACAGGCTATATAAAATTAACTTATATGAATACAAAATGATTCATTGGCAGCCCATCATACCATAATTTGCAAAGTAATCAAAAGACATTAGTTGAACAAAAAATAGAAAATATTGTTCGACAAAAAAGGGCAGCAAAAATAGCCAAATAAAGAAATTCTCTATGGCAAAATCAAAATACAAAAATTCTCCAAGATAGTCAGTCTTCATTCTGTGGCATTGTCTCTAAAAACTTTAGTCGTTGTATATGATGACATACATATAATGACATTTCTAGCAAACAACATCATAGACCGTTTTCAATGCACAGTGTTGACTTTTACCTCAAARTTCGCAATATGCAAACTTAAGATGACATTTCTAAACAATATTTGTAAATACATTGCGTTAATTGTATCTAAGATGACATTTCATCAACATTTGCACAAATGACGTTATATATGGAATTGAGATGATATCTGCATGATGTGTTAGCACAAAAATAATATCATCTAATATTTCATATATGTTGGTTACAATGTCATAATAGAACGTCATCTACAGTGACATATGCAGACAACATTTCATATTTAGTCACCTAAATACTAGATAAGACAACATACGAGTCTATTGTTGTATCATATTTTCACTAACTATATATCATATTTTCCAAGCATATACACTATTAGAAATAAGGGCTTTAATGAGAATATTTTAGTGACTCTTTTATAAAAGCTTAGTACTAGATGATTCATAATGATGCTTCTTGCCAGCATAGGGATATAAATACAAAAAACAATGTAATTTTGGGTGATTTGTTTAATATCTTGTGAATAAATTTATATTTTAAAAATAAAAATTTAAAAACGTAGGGAGAGCTATGATGTTACGCTTTTAAAAAGTGTCATTATAAGTAGCGAATAGAAAGGCACACTTCTTTGCCGGATTATTTTCATCTTTTCGTTCTTTGCTTAACTTGTTCTCGCTCCCTCGTCCCCCTCCCCACTCTCTGTCCTTTTAGCCTTTCCATTATAGATCTCTCTCCTCTATTTCTCTGACATTACAATAGCTCTCTCTCTCTCTCTCTCTCGGCCCCCTCTCTCACTCTGTCTCTCTCTTCTTTGCTACCCGTAGGATTTTTCTCACGTTCTTTCACATATTCACCATGAGGAGCACATTCATCATCTCAATTGGTCTTGTTTACTAATTTCTCGCATTTGTTACTCTCATATTGAAATTTTTTGCAGAGGTTAGTTCTTTCCCTCCTTTATTCCTTAGATTTCCCATGCTTAGGCCTTTTTTGTTAAGAATTTCCCTCGTTCGAGGGCTTATATTAGAGCTCCACGGCTCCAACAGATTTTCTTTTTTGTTTTTAAATTTTGAATTGGTTGAGGACATGGGTCATCCTTTAAGTTTTTTTTTTTTTTTTCCCCCCTACCTACTGATTTGTTAAATTATGAGAAGTAAAAGGGCATATTTTTATTTGAAACTAGTTTATAAAAGCTGTAAGTGGATTTGTCTGGAGATTTGAAGTTTGGAGATTTGTCTGTAAATTGTTGGATTAACAAGTTTCCTGCATATCCGATTTTAAAGCTTATTCTGCTGATTTCTTACTTTGGCTGTACAAGCATTCTGTTATAGCTTGCACTGATTTGCACATTTTTTATTTGATACACCTTTGTATGAATGTAAGTGCATGGGAAGATTAAGTTTTCAATTGAGGTTTCCAGAAATATTTTGCATATAGGCACTGAACAAACATGTCGAAATGCCTGACCAATTGKAATTTTGTGTAATGAACGTAACAAGATAAAAMTAGGAGTCGGACATCATCTGTTGTTTGGTAATCTGCCTACAAATGCTTCAATAATTTTAATTATTTTTCTGGAACAGGTGTAGTACTATATACTATACTGATTTTTTTCTTCCTTGGCTTGCTTCAGAGATGTAGTAGTACCAGTTGCTTGTATAATATTGGTCTTTTTATTTTTCATCCAACATTATGGGACCTACCGGATAGGATTTCTCTTTGCTCTGGTTGTGATAAAGTGGCTTTTCTGCATCAGTGCTATTGAATTATACAGTATCTTCCACTAGAATCCTCATGTTTATCGAGTACTATCTTCTTATTACATGTACAAATTCCTTAAGAAAATGCAGAAAGAAGGTTGGATGTCCTTAGGTGGCATTTTGTTATGCATAATAGGTAAAAGAGTATGAGCGGGCAATGTATGTTCCCTGACTATTTCCTGCTGGTGGTACTTTCTTTATCTATGTATTTCCATGCCTTTCAGGTTCGGAGGCCATGTTTGCTGACCTTGGGCACTTCTTATCTATAAAGGTTAGATATGTTGTGGTACGTAATTGAGTTGCTTATTTCGGTCTTTGAAATTTCTTTTTTCCTAAGTACTAAATACTGAGTCATTTCTGTCTTGTGTGGTCATATGATGCATGATTTCTATCTCTCACTGATTATTGGAAAAGAAAACGAGGAACTTGCTCACCTAGGTGTAACCATCTCTAATTAAGCTAAGAAATTATGTGAATTGTTGCAATTGCAGCTTGAATACGAGAATAACGTAATTACAAGATATAAGGTTTTCTTTTTCTTTGTTTTTTTTTTTCCCCCTCTTGGGTAATAGAAGATAGACTTGACTGGTATATATGTATATTAAGTAGAAAAATAACTAGTACATTGGATGTCACGAAGACCAAGGTGCCCTTTATGTCTTCAAGTCTAATTCTCTGACGAAGCCGAAATAACAGCAGATTTCAAGCTAATTTGTATCAGTAGGACATGTTAGGCATTGAGAAAAAGGATGTACTACTTGTTGAAAGAACTTAAAGACAACCCAAACCCAAACAAGAAGAAAAAAAAAAAAAAATCTGAATCTACGGAATATTTTCTAGACCACAAAGTACATCTGTGGCTTCTAATTGCTATCACTACCTACAAAACATCTTCCCTCAAAGTAGAATTCCTATAGCTAATTACCATGTGCAGCTTCTTGGCTAAATATTGTAACATGTAAACCTCTAGTTCCTGTTATTCATGCTAGAGGGCTAGTGAGCTCGTTCTAGTTTTGTTTATATTGAGACAATGGAACTAGCATCTCCTATGCATGTTGGAGTTATCTATKTGCAAGATCATGTGCTCCATTGGTATTAGCTTTTGCTAGCAGTATTGACRTGGATTTGTTAGTCACATTCTCGCTATTGTTGGTTTCTGCTAGCCTTCAGCATAATAAGAAAGAACTATTCAAGGTATTTGCTAAAATCTTCAATTGGTTTCATGTTGTGGTGCTTTGAAAGATWAGCAGCTTGTCCCATATATGCAAGAATCGATGAAGGATAAACCACAAAGGTGAAAGCTATCTGGAGTGGAAAAAGTACATTCATCAGAAGACTCTTTTGCTGAAGTTTATGTARTGCTGAAAAGATAGGAATGACCAGACATTTCATATTGATTAGCAATRGAGCAATGAGCAATCCTTTTCTCCAACATGGAACCAATTGAAGATTTTAGCAAATACCTTGAGTAGTTRTTTCTTGTTATGCTGAAGGCTAGCAGAAACTAACATTAGCGAGAATGTGACTAACAACTCCAGGCCAATAATGCTAGCAAAAGCTAATACRGATGAAGCACATGATCTTGRAGATAGATAACTCCAACATGTTGGAGAAAAGGATTGCTCATTGCTTGATTGCTAATCAATATGAAATGTCTGGTCATTCCTATCTTTTCAGCAGTACATAAACTTCTGCAAAAGAATCTTCTGATGAATGTACTTTTTCCATTCCAGATAGCTTTCACCTTTGTGGTTTATTTCATCGATTCCTACATATATGGGACAAGCTGCTTATCTTTCAAAGCACCATATAATTGAAAGTGATTACCGGATTGGATTCAAAGCACCAGGTATCAACTCCTCTCTTGATTTGAACTTGAAGCATATTCCTGTGATTACTCCTGTTTACCAACGAATCCAATTCTCGTGGTAGCTTTTGAGCATTTTCGTCCGAGTAAAAATTTGTTTGTGCCAGAAAAGATAAGATGGCCTGTTCTGGCAATTACACGTCATCAAAAGTACATGGCCAGATTTACATTCCAATGACCAACTGGACATTGATGTTGCTAAGCTTGGCTGTTACCATTGGCTTCAGGGACACAAAGTACATAAGCAATGCATCAGGTACTGTCCTAGTTATTTTCAGACATAGCACCACAAGTGACGTTATATCTATTATATTAGTCTTTGCAACTGGAAATAAGTTTTTGACCCTATCTCATTAATGTTTGGTGGTCTTGTGATCAAACTATATACTATATATGAGAATCATCATTTATCGTTCTATATATAAAGTCTTTGTTAAAAATATTARTATATTAGAATTTGATTTATAGAGTTAAATTAAAATTGTCTTTGTTAGTTTTTAGTAGTCCGGTAGTCTATAAATAAGCCCTTCATATTAATATTATGTATTAATTCATTACTTTTTAGTTGTATAAAATTTAGTCTTTTCTATCTCTCTTATTACTTTATCATGGCATCAAAARTGATTTTCTGAGAAGAAATTTAATGTCAAATTTTTTTTTTATCTTCTGGAGTTTGGTTTTGTTTTATCTTTTATCATGGTTGTTGCAGGTGACAATTRGCTTCCGTCTATCAATGTGACATTAGATGGTTAGAAATTATTCATAATAGAATGATGTTATGAGAAATTTTCTCAAGAGTAAAACTTCTCTTACTGTGTGCAACTTCCATAAAAGCTTGGAAGCCAATAATGTGAAAATTATTATTTGGATCAACAATTCAGTAATACCCTCCATTGGTGCACATCTAGCAGAGTATGAAACAGCGAAGTAGGTCTGGGATTATCTACAGACGATTTAAACCAAACAAAATTTTATCAAACAGTATCAATTGGAGATTGACGTACAAACTCTTCCTCAAAAGGACACACATTTGCAAGAATTCTATTCTATTATGACAATTCTATGGGATCAACTAGTTTTTAGAGAATCGGAGGAATTAAAGGTATGTAATGCCTATATTGTTCATAGGGAACAACAYCGGTTGCTGCATTTTTTATGGCTTTTTGCTACGGCTTCAAAGGATTTTGAGGTTTAATTTTATATAATTTTTTAAATACCATTCGTTGACTCGGTTCTCAATGATTTATTGGCTAAAGAAATTTGACTGTAGTCTGATCCCGACAAGGGCACTCCTTCTATTGCGAGTCCTTATGCATTGACAATGCCTCCTTACATGTCATTCTTACAGATACATGTAGTTTTTGCAAACAAAAAGTCATTCGAAGGCTGAGTGTCAYTTGAAGTAGCAATCTTGAAGGTCTCGAAATGTATCAAGGTCCAATGCTAATCGCCCACCTAAGAGTTGTCGACCACCTCAAGATTATAGGCCACCTCAGGGCTATAGACCCCCACGATTTAATGCCTAAGAGTTATCGACCACCTCAAAATTATAGGCCGTCTCAGGGCCATAGACCATCACGATTTAATGCTGCAGTAGTCACCCCATCATCTAATATTGATCCTAACACTCTTTCATTATAGGTTAGTTTCCTCATGCCTCTTTAGATATGTGCTCCTCTATGTGGGTCATGAATTCTGGTGCTTCGCATCATATGACTTAGACTCTTCTTCTTTTACTTCTGTCTCCTTCACCCTCTATTTCCTCTCATGACTATTGATGGCCCTCCTATGCCTTTAGCAGGTTTCCTTTCTAAAAAGGAGGAAAATTTAAAACTAGTGTCCATTAATGACAAAAATAAGGGGTAAGTATAAAAACTAGGATCAAGTAAGAACAACATGAAACATGATAATAATGAAACCAGGAAGATTTTCTGTTCGATATGCATTGCATGGGGTGATGAAGAGTACCACTTGGTAACTAGAGTCAAAGAATTACTAGTGAAAGAGAAGTCTGCTATTAACCAATTGGTCCAAATAAAATAAATAAGCAAGGAAATAAAGAGTATTAAAGAAAAGACTCTTCAAAATTTCTTTGAGGATAATCGAATCACCAATTGACTATATTTTTGAATTTTTTTCTTTCTTAGATCCACACCTTTGTCAAGAGAGAGAGAGAGAGAGAGAGAAGAGAGAGTGTTGTGAAATGATTGATTTTTAAGAGCATCTGTGGGAGAAATTTCATTTTAAAATAAAAAAAAAGAAAAAGTCTACAACGGCGGGTCAAATGTTCTTTTTCTTAAGATTAATAAAATCATGATTATTAAAACCATCTGTTTTGCTGCGCGTTGCTTGAACTGAAGCGGCAGCAGCCCAAGCGTGTCAGGGCTTCTGGTCAAACAGAAACTCATCTGGACCCAAGAGGCACGGCCAACGCACTAGCAAGCAATTACATATCATTTGGCATTGGCTAAACCATAGCTGCTGTCTTGAGATTTTCTTATAGTTGGTACCATTCATTGATTCAATTCCTTGTTTCTTGATTTAATCCGTTAAACTTGTAACCTGTTTAGTAAAGCAAACTCTCTCCATTGATTTAGGCCCCGCTTTCTTCGATATGAAACACGGAATCATCCAGGATATAGAACAACATACCTCGACCAATGTCCCAATACACATAACATCACTGTTACGCATTCCCGATATATCTCTTTATGCGCATAGTAGAAGACAGAGAGGAGAGAGCAGAGAGAGAGTAGAGAGAGAGAGAGAGAGAGAGAGAATCAATTGTAATCAATTTTTGTTATTACTGTCAAACTGCTTCTGGATGTCTTTGAATGATATTGTAGCAGAACCCCTTTTCTTAGCCTTCTGCTGAGAAGGATGCTCCTTCCAACCTGTCATGTAGATAACCTAAAGGAATTCCAATACAAAATAGTCATCAATTTTGAAAGCTATCTGACCCAACAAAATACTTTTCATAACAGATGAAAAATCAACATAAATTTGAAGCCAAAAGAATCAAAGTCTGAAAGAAGTATGGGTTAATTTTCCAGACTTACAATGTAAAACAGAAAAATGTCATCTTTCTCTTGCATCTATGATGACAAATTCAGAAGACATCTCAARAAATCCATTTCTTCAATCAAATGACAGTAATGCACGGTTGAATATCTGTTGAAACAAGTCTAAAATTTAAGATATATTACCCCTAGTCCTAACAGATATCTTTTAAGACCTAAATATTAATCCTAGAACATTCTAATCCACTCTATTCTTCATTAATTCAGTACTTTCAACACTGATCTCACAGATARACAATTTTGCTAAGGAGATGTACAAGTATTTATCAAGCAGAACTCGAAATGTGTCTGATGCCGTCAGCTGACATTTTGGGCCTCTAACTTAAAACTAATGTCTCGGACATTTTAGATAAATGTAAGTTTAWGAACAGTATGAATTCATAGAAATAACGCAGCAATCACCTGGAATGTTGCTGGGATGGTGCCATCTTCAGCAGCAAACATCGACTCATATACAGCTGCTGTTGCAAGAGCTGTTTCTCTCTTCAGGAACTAATTCAATGTGGAACAAGGAGGAAATAACATGGGAAAATAGAAATTGATTAATTATGCATATAAAATTTGACCTATTTAAGAAATGTAACAGAAACTTATTATCATACGAAGAATGAAATAATGGTGGGAAATTTCATACTTTACTACTTTGTAGTAGAGAATTAGTTTCACCCATCGCACGGAGATGCTCTATCAGCTCCAGAGCTATGCCAAAAATCAAGGAAAATAACCCGTGAAATTGAGTTGAAGAAGCTGATGAAAATAGTATGTAGGTCATCAACATTGGTTGAGATATATCTGTTGACTAAACCACCATTGTGCTAAGATTAGTCATCATTGTAAAGCCATAAGATAGGCAAGATCCATAAGACTGAAGTCCAAGGAAGGTATTTCTCAATCCTCCTCCTCTTTTCATTTTTCCTTTATTCAAAAAGCAACAGACTAAGCTGAAAATGTGCCAAGGCTACTCAACTCTTTRGAGCAGTTTCAATACATCGATATATTTCTACATCAAAGAAAAAATTATAATTGAAAGCTAACAAGCATCTCTTGGATGGCGGAAGCAAAATCACCTCCCTAGGTACAGTGTGGTTGTCGTTTCAGGTTTATTCTGTGATTTCCTCTTCTATCTTCTTGACAAGTCATTCTATAAATTATTATCTTTTAGTGGTTAACAATGAATACCAGTATGTTTCCTCGCTCAAGCCCAAAAATACTATCAACTTCCACCATCTTTCTCTGTGGTAAAAGGAAAAGAAAGCTCATTTATCTTTTAAAATGATTGAAAAGTGACAAGCTATCTATAATTGGCCCCTCAATACATTTCTAGATTCAACAAGCATCCGTAGAGGCCCTAGACATCCTCATTTATCTACCTGTAGCATTGCCCCATGTCCTATTGAACCTTCATCCAATCTCTAAATTCATAAGGAAAACACATGAATTAGTTGACCAGATGCAAATATTGCATGATCGAGTCATATCATATAACTTTTCAGGAGGTTAATTAAAGCAATATGAGGGTCAAACGTGATGAAAAGAAACCTTGGAGAAATATGTTTAGAGTGGTATGTTATTCAGAAAGCTGAATGGGAAAGTGGAATCTGTTCCCGTTGATTCACAACCAACAACTACTCATGATGCAAAGCTTTTCTTTGCATGGAAAGTGCCAAGAATCCTCAGAATAAGGATTTTATAAGCTTCAACATAATCAAGTTGAAGTCCAAATGCAGCATTAATTCATTTAAAACATATTAATATTCAAATGCAGCCAAATAACTCAAAATCGAAGTAAAAAGATACTCACAACTTCTATATCTAACAGTGTACTCATCAACATCTACACCAGGAAGCATGAAGCCTGCTCTAGTCAAAAGATTGCCAGCATCTCGGACCTATAAGAACAAAAAGTTTATCATCTGAGAACTTGGCAGTGGCAAATTATATTACTATATAAGGGGCCAAGTCACAGATGCACACATATACTCATGTCATTTTAGTACAAAAAACCAAATTGCAACCATTTTCCTTGCTTATGAACGGTTTCTTATTTTCCAGCAACAGAAACTAATTGACAATGAAGTCTCATTAGATAGAGCTATCCTATCTTCTTTGCTATATTAAATTTAAAAGAAATCTATCATCGACAGATAACATAAAGACATATTTCTCTTCAAAGATAAAGAAACAACACATAATATGTATAGAGGCCTACCAAAAAATGCCTACTAAATTTCAACCCAAAAAGAAGTTTACTTGCAAAATTTTTTTWWAAAAAAAAAAAAAATCCTATGCCCAAAGATATGAGCCCTCATAAGATAGGTATTCAAAGTAGTTCAGAATTATGCTGAGGGAAACATCATAAGACTTTTAATTGGTGTATAAGTACCAAAAGGCAAGTGCACAGAAGACAAATTAGGAAAAGGGAAAAAGAGAAAATCAACTTTTAGGATGGAATAGCCTGTGACTACAGCTACTAAATTCCCAAACTCTTAATCATAGAATTTTGTGACTAGACTCCTACTTTTGGACAAAATTCTTGACAAGAAAATTTTCTCTACACATCTTCACTTCCTAAATTCCTTCCACTTTAAAAACTCAGAAAAAATTCAAATTTCAAACATCCAAAACCCTACATTTGGGACTCCACAACACAATTTAACTATACCTTTCTAATTACTTTTTAATTGAAACTTCATACTATTCATTAACATCTTAACTATCTTATTAATTTTCCTAACATGTGGGGCCCGATCAAAATCTGATCAACAATTCAAACACAAAACCAGAAATTCTTATCCAAATACATATTTTTTTTCATTCTGAACAAGGTGAAAATTTTTCCATCTTGAAACCTTCTCCATACTTAGCAAATCCAATAATTTTCAGATTGGTTTCCCAATCCAAAAACTTCCGATTTACTGGCCCCTTAAAAATCACATTACCCCTTAGCCCTCGGTATGTTGCTAAGAAGCATAAAACTTGAAAGCTACCTGTGCTAATGGTGATAAACGTGGACTGACACCTCCTTCACGCTCCATTTGTGCTACAGTGCATGCTATACGCAGCTCTCTAACATTCAGATAGTTCAATGACCAAGGTGTGCCTCATGCATTGGAAAATAATTATATACCTTTCATGTAAAATAATATACTAACTTTAATGTTTCTCCACCAAGAATAGCTGCCAGAAAAAGGCCATCGGGCTTCAACGCCAACCTAGACTGCCACAAAAACAAGCATATTTCTATAAATGCCATAAAAGATATCGTTACTCTATAAATGCCATAAATGAACAATAACCAAATAAATGTCAGACCTGTATCATGGCTCCAGGCAGATCATTTGTCCAATGCAGTCCCAAGCTACTAATGACCAGATCTAGAGAACTTAATTTTCAGTTCAAACAAACTTCAGTGATTGACTTCTTCCTTATAAATGCAAACCATCCATGGATTCGAAAAAATAAATATTAAAATAAAAAAGAAGCAGGAACAAAACAATGAGTCATCTTTCATCAACCAAACTTACCTTTCTTTGACAGGCAAAAACTCTTCATCACCAACAATAAATGATGCTTCTACACCATCCTTTGGTATATATTTCTCAGCATCTTTACATAATTTCACCATGTCATGTGATGTATCCATCATGATTAGCTTTTCAATACCCCCTGATAAGGAAACAAATATTGTGATGCTGCTAATAGCAAGCTCAACTAAAGACAAGTGCAGACAAAGAAATCTAAAATTTAATCAACTGGAACAAAATAATTTAAAGATAAGTTAACAACATTGTTAGTAAATCATCTACGACCACGAGCCTTCGGTGTCCATATCTTGGGTTACTTGGGCAATCCTCGTGATCTTTGTATCTTGAATTCGAATTAGTTTTAACACAACTAAAATCTCAGATCATATGCTTGCTCTGGATTAATTAAAGGTTATTTATTCGGACGCTTTTTTCAAGCTCCTAATAGTAGTAAGATTGTCTCTTGAAATATTTTAAGTGAATACGAATTAAGATTTAATCTTCCAAATTAATGGCAGAAAAATGATACGGGTTTACAAAATTATATGAGAAAGCATGAAGCTTTCCAATGATGAAGCAATTAATCTAAAGAGGCTGATCAGTATGGAGCTCTGGATGGTTCCTTTCGAGTCTTATTTCTCAACCTCTACTCCCACATTGGTTGCATTACTTTTTCTTCAAGCAGTCACAATGAACCCTTTATMTTGACCTCAAACCTTTACAGTCACAATGAACTCAACTCATTGACCACTATTTTGGTAAAACTTTCATACCAAAAGCCAGAACTCAATCCAAAAGGAATTATAAGTTTATAACAAGTTTTATAACGTGCCCTGACATCATGTTTTCTGAAAAGCTATCCTCCATCTTCCCTCTTCCGTGATGCCCATCCCCTATCAATCTCTATTTTTATCTCTCACATAGGCATACTGACTTTCTCAAACTTTAGCAAGACAATATAGTGGAATCTATTTGCTGAGGATTATGGATAACCATTTTGGGGAKCAATTTACGGTAGATAGTCTGAGGACCAACTGTCTAGGATTGTTTGCTATGCTTAAATAGCCTAAAAGTGACAATTGAAAGGAGACATGCAGACAATCGATTAAAAAGACGTTGTGCAGCAAAGCAGTAGTTCCAGGACAAAACCTAGGACAAAAACTAAGGCCATGTTCTCTTGTTGTTTTCGCACTGTTTTCTGTTTTCATATCTTCAAAACAATGAAAACATATTATCTTTTATATTTCTGAAGAACATTTTCTTAAAAGAAGGATTAAAAAAAATGTACTGAAAACTAATTTTGAGCATTTTCAAGCAAAACACTCTCCTACAACCAAAAAGCAAAACACGTTTTCTATTTCTTTCTCTTTAATGGTTATCAATAAAACTACAAATTAACTGGATAACACTTCATTTTTGTGTTTAATTTTAATTTGAACATATGCTAATATTGACTAATAGTACTTATAATTTAATTCATAAGTAGATTCATTAAAAAAATAAAACTGCCAAATTCTAAAATGAACCTGTTTTCCAGTTTTCAATTTTCAGAAACAGTTTTCAGAACTGGCAAACCAAATGCCACTCAAAAACGAAAATTGGAAATGTTTTAAAAAATGAAGACTGAAAACTGAAATGCGAAGGATGCAGCCTAACATTTCCTAACACTGAATTGCAGGGATAAGTTTTTATCAATAATACATGAAAATGGAATTTTCTATAGCCTTTTTGGCGACTCCATGTCCTGCAATTAGCTGTTCCTTCCACGCATTTCATAGACAGCTTAAAAGGATTCTTGTCCTAACTTTTACAGAAAGCTCAATAATTATTGATCAGATAAGAATGAACAATTGTTGAACAACAATGGCAAAAAAATAACAAGAATGACTGCATCAGCAGAAAATAAAGCAAAATCCAGGAAAGTACAGGTAAGAAACTCTCAGTAATGAACTACCCCCTGCTACTTTATGGTTAAAATGAGCCTTATCTTATAAAGCACAACAATAGGTTTCATAAATTGTACATAGTGTATGTTGTGTATGTAATACCCGAATTTTTCCTTTATTAATTTTGTTTGACTTTGTGTGAAATTATGTGCCAACTAGGGTTAAAAATTTTATATGTGATTAATATCTTGAAATCACACATTTAATAAGTACGAAAATATTATCCGTGTCGAATAATAAGTCATTTGTTGGTTAAAGGCTCGACTCGTGGGCCTATTTATTTCTTAGTCGAAAGTTGAGCTTTTTATCGGAAAGAAGTCCGTTATATTTAATTCAAGGATTTTGGGTTAAATTTAGATGGGAAGGCCCAAAAGGTTTGGGTTACGGCCCAAAATATAAAATTTAATAAAAAAAGGGGAAAATATATAAGAAAATAAAAAGAAAGAAAAGAAGAAAAAGAAAAAAAATCCATCTGCTTCCTCGCGTAACCCTAAGCCGCCGCCGCCGTGCCACTTCTCTCTCTACCTGACCTGACGCCGCTCGTCGTGGCTTTTCCTTGCTCCTCTCTTCTCTTCGTTCCTCTACCGACGCCGCAACTGATCGCAGTCTAATTGGTGGTAGCTTAATAGTTGTAGCGATTCTCCATCGCGCCATCGATCCACTGCCGCTGCTCAGTCCAAAATCTGGAGACATCGTCTTCTCTCCTTATGGCAGCTCGTGTATTCACAGCGCCAGTCCGAAACTGTCGCTGTGTGCCGCTCAGCTGGCTCGCGGACGTTTGGCTGGGAGGATCCATGCCTACCAGATCCATACCCACTCAGGACGAAGCGGTCTACCTCCAGATCCGGTAAGCCATCTCCTTCCTCTCCTCTGCGCGATCGGATCTGCGCGATCTGCCGTCGTCACCCTCTCTCCTTCTCTGCGCAACCAGATCTGTGCGACACCATTTGCCAGATCTGCTGTCACCATTTTCTTCCTCAGCTCAACAGTTTTTCCCTGTGAACTGATGCCAGAATCTCTTGTCGTTGGCCGTCACTTTGCTCTTTGTCCTTGCTGCTCGCGTCGCCGGTTTCAGATTTAAACTTGCCGTCAACCAGTCGCTGGAAGCTTGATCAGAAACGAATTTGCTGGAGCAATGTCGGAGCTTGCCCAATGCAAGTGGGCGCCCAGCACCAGTGGCAAGCACCAGGCGCCCAGCACGCACCAGTCGCCAACAGGCATCGGGCTCCCAGCAGCACCATGTGCCCACTGCCAAGCGCCCAGACGCTATTGTGCGTGCCGCTTGAACCCAATACCGCTCCCGCAACACTTAGATCTCGTGAATTTAAAGGTGAAAACGTTAACACTTGATATTGAAATTTATGATTTGTACATAATTATGCCCTAACGTGAGTTGGTGGAAGAACATAGATTAGATTTATACCCGAGCTAAGAAGTTGAATTGTAACCTTAGAAACATGATACTTGATAATATGAGAACTAAATATAGATTTATAATTAATAAGGACATTCTTGGATTAAACACATAATATCTAAGTTGGGACGATCGAACTAAGTAGACTTCCTTTTTGTAATCACAACTAGGTCATTTCGAGGCRTTACATTGAGAATGGTTGAAGGAGTTCACTTCACAACTTAAGTAAGAATCCATTAACGTAAAGGACTCCGAGTAAGTAATCCTCACATCTCATTAATGTTATGAATGAATGTAATTGAACTCTTTTAGTTGATCTAGATCTAGTATGTTGTGTATGAGATTGTATGTTGATGTGAGTAAACTGTGTGGAATGTTACATATGTTCATATCCTGTATTACTTTTTATATCAAATGATATGTTATCATGTTTCATATTTTGTACAGTTTGTCGAATGCTATGTTATATACGGTTGTATGCATTTCATGTCATGAGCATGTAGTTAGAATTCTATATCACTTCTGGCATGAGTCATTCACACATTTAGAAAGTGAATGGTTTAGCAAAATGAAATTTTAAAGGAAATTGTTAAAGTTTTCGAAAAGAAGTGTAACCCTAGCCACGAAAGATGCGAGTGGGAAATGGAGCTTGGGGGATTGACGCACCCGACAGAGGGTAGGTAAGAATATAATGTTCATCTCTTGGAGGTGAAAAGATGAAAGGAAAACCTTTTTGAAAAAGGAATGTTAACCACTTTGTGATTCTACCGGTAGGAATGAAATCGGGTTTCAAATAAAATGACCCACTGCAGAGCTTAGTGGCTAGACGTTACACTCTAGTGAGCTCACGAATGAAAGGAAATGGAATGTTTTATTGTAAGTAAATTTTGAATGAAATGTTTTGTAAGAGTTTTCGAAAAGGGAATGTTTGGAAAGTTTTTCATCTTAAAAGGCGAAATTTTATAATTTCATGACATGTAGAACATYTTTATYCATTCATACATGAGGTTTACTTACTAGGCTTTTTAACTCATTCCTTTTCTTTTATTTGTATTTCAGATGATGTGTAGCCAGACAGGAGAGGAGATCGCTTGTGGGCGAGCTACGATACCCAGGAACATTTTTCCAATTAATTTTTATGTAATAAGATAATTATTTTTTTGAATGGTTTAAATTCTTGAGATTTTCGCGATTTTTGTTTTGAATAAATGTTGGGATAGTGAGAATTTGTTAAAAACACATTTTTACACTCTTTCGAGTATTGTTGAGTTTTAAAGAATAGTTTGATTATTTGCGAGTGAAGTGATGTAATATTCTCAACTTAGGACAGTTCCTAATTTAGGGGTGTTACAGTATAGGAAGTAGATGACCTTTTCTGTAACATGGGTCGCACCCCCTTTTGGTGCGTCATCTATCTTATCTATTCTACCTTGTCACAAAAACAATAAAAAGAACATGCACACACGTGCCAAAACACTACATGACTATGACACCAGCCAAGAACATTGGGATAGAAAATCTTTGAAGCAATTTAACAAAGTAGACAATTACTTGTGACAAGACCTACCGAACTCAACTCAACTTGGACAAAGAGGTACCTGGCAAGTCTTTTAACTACAAAAGGACTTCAAAAACCCCAAATCTAAAAGTATTGAATTCTTTGATACTCTTATCACTTAAGGGAAAACCTAACCAATGTTTAAATTGGATGTAGTTTAGATGACTCATCAGAAATGCATCTCTGTTAAGTATGACAATATGGCAACTCAGCCAACATAGAAACAGGCAGGAGGACAAAGGACTTCGCGCTACTTCAAGAGATACATGTATGTCTCTAATGGATCAAACAAAACATGCTCAGCGTATGTGTTTTCCAGCTTTACGCTCACATGTGCTTAACTGTAAAGATAAATTAAACTGTTCTCTATTTTCACAAGCAACATAAGCAATAGTTTTGGTCTTCGCTGAAGATAATCCACACACAGGCACAAAATGAAAAGTACAAACTTCAGCGCTTCGAATGCGTTCAGGTTAAAAGCTTGGAAACCAATGAATAGAAACTAAAAATATTCTTAGCTTTTCTGTCAAGAATCAAAGTTGCACTTGAAATTTTTTAGTTAAGTATTTTGGTTTAAGGTGAATGCCAAAGACCCTACTGGTCCACTAGGATTGCAGCTTAATGGAAGTGTTTAGAAACTACTGTAGCCTGTATGTGGAGAAAAATGAGAAAATTAGGACCAGGAGAGCCTCTAGTAGCAAATCTTGGATAAAAGATAAGGATTGTGTAGTGACTAGTTTTGCATTGTAAATATTGTTACTTAAACTGTTACTTTTCAGTCAAAAATTCCCATTTAGAATGACGTAATTGATAAAGGCATGGGWTATCAAATATCAAACCATAAACATTTTCACCAAGTAATGTCATCGAAGACATACTCTTTTGACATATTCTACTTCGTAGCATAGTTAGAAMTTGCATACTATAAGTCAAGTAAAAGATAATCTCAATGTTGACAAAACAAAAMCTCTCACCACGGCCACGTAACAAACGCCTAATAGCTTCCATGGAACCACCCATGCATAAGGCAGTGGAGAAAGTTCTTTTACAGTCCTACAAAGAGAAAACTACAAACATTTCAACTACCATAACATTATAAAAGGTACAGAATAACTCCTTCAGCTTTCTGAAACAGACCAACTTGCTAAATCTGAGTTACTGAAATTCTGAACTCAAAGCCACCATTTTTAAGATCAATGCATGGCATTCAGCATACTTATCTCTTTCATATTAGCTAGCATTAAAATTATTGGCATCATAACATTTGCATTTCTATTAAGCAACAAAATTTGACTCCATTATGTGATTATGTATATCATTAATATTCTATACACCGACAATGTCAGCACCCTCTTACATGAGTATGCTAAAACTTCTGCCATGAAATCAGTTGCATACTTTTAAAGATTCATTTACAAGACGGCAGCAAACCAAAGAATGCTAGTATAAGAAAGTCCGAGAGAGTATAGTTAGGACCTTATATCTACCGACACGCAACGAAAAATTTATTGCAATATATAGCCCAAAAATGTAGTATACTAGTAATGAATATGAAGGAAACTGGTTAAACTTCAGATCAAATTAAGCAGGCAATGAGTGAACTTGGGTTCCTTACATGCCGATGTAAGGTACAGTTTTTTTAGTTAGCGGGAGGTAAATTTACACCTGAAGTAAAGAATGAGAATTTGACTTCAAAAAAGGTTATGGAAACAAAAGATGTTCAATACAAGTTAGAATATTCAAACAATTCAAGTGATGCTTTTCTAAAGTTCAAAAGACAAAAAATCGCTCATGTCCTCTACAAGGAATAAGACCATATTGACATAAATCTCTAGGGGAACAGATACGGCAAGCATATATCGAGATAATGCAGTTATATTCCATTCAAAAACTGATAGTGACTAAAACTCAAGATTCAATTTTCCCGTCAAAAAGTAACAATGCCTTTTGTACAGCACATATTGTTGATAACTCTGTAACCTCACATGATTTCAAACCATCTTTTTGGGAACTACAACTTTTTATATTAATTACTCTTACCTTAATATGTCTAGCATTTATGAACTACTCAAAGACAGCTCATTTGTTCCTATTAATAAAATGATTGGCTTATATCATTGTTGCAATAAATGGCCAGTAGATGCAGATATCTATAATCTGCATTTTCGTGAGTATGCTTGTGGACTTGCATGCTTTGGTAGACCAACTATAAGCTGAAGCTGCTGTTGGTCTCAGACCAGGCTTTGTCTTGGAGGTTTTGCCTTTCTTACACTTTTGGCCCCCACCCTTGGCTTGGTCTCGACTCCCTGGGTTAAGTACTTCAAATCTAGCAGGCTAACTACCGGTGTGGTTCCTAATCTTGGAGATTTTTGCCACAGATTGCTACACTTGGTTACACAGGAGCAGGCAATACCACCCAAAAAAAGGGGAGTAAGAGAAGGGGAATTTGAAATTATCAAAGCTAGCTTGAACCTCAACTAGCATATCCAGAGAGTTCAGAAGTCAAATTCAACTGGTATAACTGGGCATAAGCATACCTCATAAGCAGAGTTCAACCATCACAAATGCGCATTCAAAAGGAACCCGAAACACATTCGTCTGAAATTATTCTCGGAAGAATTTGCACCTTAGGCACTTTTTGCTTCCAAGCACCAAAAACAAAGATTGCATTGTTAAATGCTAATGATAAGCTCAAAGTATTCCTTAGCCAGTAGTCAAAGACGCTAGTCATCTCCAAGGAATCGTATCTAGCATAATGGAAGCCAACATAATCATCTAGAGGAACTAATCGTCAACCACCAATAACCTCTTAAATTATATTCTCTTTTGAATAGATTACTTACATCAGCTGACACCAATCGAACCCAAAATGCAAGATAAAAGGATGAAACTAATGACACATAAATAAGAAGAGAAAAACTATGGTACTTAAAGGTCGCAACTGCATCACGCAATTGAATTGATTAAGAGTCATGATCACTAGTTTAAAAGAACTAATAGCACATATCAACATCATCATCGACTCCAAACAACTTTACAAATGTTTAATTAGAAAAAGTAACTGATAAGTTTCTCAATAGTAAGGTTTACCACCTCCAAGCGATCAAGTAGATTTTCAGCCACTGTGTCAATTAAAGGATCCTTTGGCCGCATCATCCATGCTGCTCTATCACGCTGCCATTTTTTCAAGAGATGCAACCTCAAAACCGTACAAATAAACATAAAACCTTACAACAAAAGAAAAAAGGTGGTGAACCCCAAAGAAACGGAAGAAAAAAGAAATATATATATACATATATATAAAATTTGGAGCAGTAAACATGACAATCCACAAAAAGGCRACTATTCTACCAATGTTATTTATAAGTAAAAATTTCAGGATAAAAATTTAATAGTATTAAGCAATTTCTCCTCCCATAGCTACTTAATTCATCTCATGTTACAAAATCCAGACTGGCATACTTGTCCAGAGAATGATTAACCTGTTTGCGTTTAAGATTCCGGTCGAAGATTTTGACTTTGGAGTTCTGAACAGCATCGTCACCAATCTCGGTCGAGTAAAACCTCCTCCATAGTCCTCTTTGTACTAGGCATTTCTGGCATAGATTTATTGGTGATGCCCTCATCTCCCTCTCTTTGGGAGTTAGAGGAGAAGAGAGGAGAAGAGAGGAGCGGAGAAGAGAGTAGAAGAGAAAGGGAGAGAAGGGAGAGAAAAGTTGAAAACTTTCCAACTTGGTTTGAGAGTTCACTAGAGAAAAAAGAAGACAAATTATTTTTGTAGGCCTGGGGGTTGGAGGAAAAAAAGGGYTTAGTTTGCTTATATGATATTTTTATAATTACATTTTTTATTTATATTTTATTTATTTATCTATTTATTTGAGAGGTAGAGCAAAATTAAAAGAAAATTAAGGAAAATTTAAAAAAAAATATAATGAAACTTTTAAAGACTTTATCTTCTCTCTTTACCTTTCCACTTTTGGACTTCAGAGTGGAAATTTTGGGAAGAAAATTCCAATTCTCTCCAATTGTCTTCAATTAAAGCTCCTAAATGAGAGAAAGTCTCCATTTCACTGCTCTTCCCTCCTTTTATCAATTCAAATAAAGCTTGAGTTTAAAGTCGGAGTTTATGAGACAGAAAGCAACAATTGTCCATATATTATTTTAAAATCTTGTATAGTGTTAATATTTCTAAAAATTTATTTAGAATTTCTCCCTCAAAAATACCATTTCCTTCCACCTCAAAATCAAGTGTTGGACTCTGCAGTTAGAAATATAAGAGTTTGGTAAGAGTTCACTGAAGTCCAATGGGAGTGGAAAAGGAGAAACTGTGGAACTCAACAACTTTTCAAACCAGTGTTTTTGTGCTTGGAGAGTCCTTTAACCCTTCCCTCTCCCCATTCATTCAAATGAGATATTAGGCTGCCACGTTGATTTAAGGTGCTAAGTTATTGGGTTTCAAGATAAATACTTATTAGAGCTTGCCAAGCATGCCTTCTGCAGATGAATTTCTTGATCCCTATGCCTAAATTTGTGCAGGTGAATACTTTCACATGCATGTTACTGATGTCTTATTGTTGGGCTGGTTCTCCTTTACAAACTTATTCTTGCTTCAGTTCTAGTGAAAGTGCAGAAATGTGAGTGGATTTGTAAGATCTRGTGGTTTTAGCACATGACAATGTACTTGCTCGGTTTCGAATTTGTTCATGGCTTTATGACAGAGTCAGCAGCAGGTACCGTTTCATGGTAACCCGTCTGGCCCATGGAGCCTATATGAAATTTCCGGGGTTAAGATCCACGGGATGTTCTATTATTTCTTTACTACAATAACCTGGATATATATTTCTGAATTTGCTATTCGACTATTTATGGCTTTTTTAGACCATTGCTGTTATGGTTTATGGTAATCTGGTGGTTAAATCATTTCTCTTAGAATGGCACTCTAGTCAGACACGGGGGTTTTGTACTTAGTGACAAGCCACTTTTGCATGGTTCCTGTAAGCAGCCAGCTACCTATCACGGTTGAAGGAAGTTATTGATGACCAAAATGCCTCAAATTAGAATTAGCTAAACGTTCTAAAGATTTCAAGACTTTCTACTCTATCCCTTTTTCAGCTATGCTTTTTGTAATGAGTTTGGTGTGGATGTGAACTTGTAAACTCCCCTTTCTTACCTGAAAGAGAGGCAAATGGGCATCAAGGTAAAAGAAGAAATTATTTCCTTTCGTCAATTACATATATGGTATCTGTTCTAAGTCCATCTGTAGGGATGTTGCATCCTTTATGACATGCAAAGATAGCTTTTATGCTTCTTTGTATGTTGCCCGTTCCAGTGGCTTGGGGGAGGGAAGAACCAAATTGGAACCTTTAGATGGAAAGATGTCTCATAGCATAACCATACCATTGCGTTCCCGTCTTTTTGGCAATTTCAAACATATTAATTTATGCATTGATGAATTGCTAACATGTAAGGACCCTTCTTAAAGTTTGTTCTTCAATGAAATTCACTTATTACGCTTGGCATCTGAGCTATGCGTTCTAATATAGATTTCTAAATGTCTTGATCTTTTCTTTTCCTCTTTTTTTAACACAATGCAAAATATGTTTGCTTGTAACTCTGCAATTTAGCTAATTCCCAAGCTGAGATTCATCATAGCACCGTTGCACTTTATTCTATGTAATATGGTTCTTTTACTCTCTTCTAATAAAAGTTCAATGCTGCTGTCTAATTTCTCTTGTTCTTCATTTGGAGGATGCTTCAATGTGATGAATGCAAGAGGGAGTATTCTGTGGCAAACTGAAGAATTGGCTGCATTTTCGAGCCTGCATAGCTGTATCTCCAATGTAGATGCACACAACGAGCCTCACTGTAGAAAAAATGGACCCAACGCGTTCACAAAATGCTCTGCAACGTTCCTCACGCATTAAAGGAATGCGCCATAAAACTGACGTGTTCACAAAATACGGTGGGCTGTGACCCACACATTACGCGAATGCACCACGAATAATTCRGACGCATTTAATGAACYTGTGTGGCAATTGCTGTTGCATTTAGCAAATGCGTTTGTAGTGATGTTTTTTTCTGAATGCAATGTATATTTCTAAATACTTGTAATGCCACCGGAATATCATATCTATATATAACATGAACCAATGAAATATTGAAGATTTATGCTATCTAAAATGCCAATATACAAAATACAAGCAATACTTTCCACATGTTCCAAGCAATATCTCAATACATACAAAATAAATTATTATAATGATTAATAAAAAATATATATACAAATTTTCATCATTACATTGCAAAAATGTAATGAAATAATGAATTCGAATAATATGTTTTATTGAATTAAACTTGAAATTATGTTCATTTACATTTGAAGTGAAAAGAATATATAAATGAGCATTTTACATTTATAAAAAATTTTAAATTACGTCCACCTCCTGAATAATGATGAAAATCTAAATCTATTATTATTTTCACAATTTCACCTGTTAACATCAGATTGATGGCAGTTTGAACATCTCGGGGGAGAATCGGAGCAGCAAAAATTCATTTATCCACGTATTCTAGTAGTACGCCTATGTCCGGGATGATTGTAGCCCTTCATAAGTTCTTTATTATATTTAAGGACAAAAGATGCTGGCCTCTAAATTGACTCATTTGCAATCGGGTAGAAATCACAATTGTATGTGTTTTCATAATTATCCTTGAAGTAGAATTCACTAAATTGATTTGCATGTTTCCAGCCTCTTTTTCGACATACAGCAAATACATAGGAATACGATCTTCCGAACAAACACCACTTCTGGTAATCACACGTATTCTCGCTCATATTGACCGTGTAAACATGGTTAACCCTTTGACCTTGTCTCTGTGAAGTGGTGATACCAAATAAACCAGCTTGTACATTGTATTGGGTGACTGAGTGCATCCTTGCCTTGCTTTTGAGATCAGTATAAATATTGCATAGTCTAGATAAAAATGGATATCGGCATTGATGATCTCATCTCGATGCAAGTAAAAGTAATCAATAAGTTTTCTAAAGCTCATCTCAACTAATACCTTCAATGGAAGTGCACGTGTTTTTTAGAATACTGTTCATAGATTCAAACAAGTTAGTTGTTAAAACTCCAAATATGTGTCCCCCATTATGCGATAGATCCATTTGTTGAGAGAGATATTTATCAACCAATTATAAGCCGCTTGATCTCTTTTCCTTATCTCTTCCATGTACATATGAAACTTCTGCACTTTTGGTGTACTTCCGGCCTGATACATTAGCTTCTTCAACATACTGTTCTTGAAAGTGATGTTAAAGTTGGCACAGATATGAAGAAAATAGAATTTGTGGACAGCCTTCGATTCCCGCTAGTCTCGACTTTGTACCACTACGTTAAAAATACTCTGATGTCGGTCCYAGATTAAACATACAAATCTATCTTTGATGACATAAAAATGCAACAATTGCATGAACCACCCCCAACTCCCCGTAGATTCTTTATCAACAATGGCATAGGCAAGTGGAAAAATATGATTGTTAGCATCCCGTGAACTAGCAATAAATAGCACACATTTGTATGTGCCCCTCAAGTGCGTTCCATCAACAGAAAGTACTAGCTTACAATAAGTGAATCCAAGAATTTGAGGCTTGAATGTCCAAAAGATAAATTTGAAAATTTTAACCTCCTCAGTACTGTCTTGGTGATGTTTTCACTTTACAATTGTACCCGAGTTTATTTCTGATAATACTACCAAGTAGCAAGGAAGGATTGGGAATGTAGATACCTAAGACTCAAACAATAACTCGATAGATTATTTTATGGCATTCCATCCATTTTTGTAAGTTATTTCAGAATGAAATAACTTCATCACCTCTTACTGAATAACCTTTCACATGCATTTCTGAATCATCTATAATCAGATGGATTATTTGTCGTGCAATGTACCTGTTATAATAAGAAGTAAAAGGATAAACATTAAATAATTTAGGAAACCATTCAGTAAATGACGTAAACAATACAAAAAGTGTAATAATAAGCAACTTAATGAGTAGTAAGATTGTTGTGGGCGTTGTTCTGGACACAAACAAGACATGTGTGTTACGGCTGTATATAGTGATCTCCTATTGGCTATGAATAGTTCTCTGTGTAGCTCTAATGTATCATAGACACGGATTTTCATCTGTTGAATGTTTACACGATGTTGTCCACTCCTTACTTTTATTTCTATTGACCTTATACTCACGAACCATTCTGATTGACCAACTAGTCACAGCCTCGACGACTTGTTTCTTATCCTCAAATCTCATGTSCAAWCGAATATCGGAATCACTACTTGACCACATATCAGGACGGTGCCGCTAGCATCAACAAAATTATCTTGTTGTTCTCCCGAACTCATATTTTGAAATGCTACAAAAGAACTGTAATTAGAAACACAAATCGATCTTCTACTTCCAGCAATTTTTTGCGATGTACTAAGTATGTGCAGATGTGTAAGAACTCCAACAATATCTTCATCACTATCGCCGTCTCCATCCAAAATATTTACATCCTCAGGCTCGGTAGGTAAATTATCCACGTCAGTTGTGTAACACCCCCAGATTAGGAACCGTCCTAAGCTGAGAATGTTACATCAATCTACTTGCAAATAATCAACTATCATTTAAAACTCAACATTTGTTCAAAAATGAAGACAGTGGAAGGCTCAACAATTTAAACCATTCAAAAATATTTAATCATCTTATTACATAAAATAAGTTTGAAACAAGTTCTCYGGTATTATAAATCGCCCAAAGCGACCTCCTCGCCCCATCTGGTTARATATCATCTGAAATGAAACATAAGAAAAAGAAATGAGCTAAAAAGCCTAGTAAGTAACCTCAATGCATGAATGCATCAACCTGTCCTACATGTCATGAAATGTTAAGATTTTGCCTTTTCAATGAAACTACTTTTCAAACATTCTTTTTTCAAAATCTRGTTACAAAGCATTTCCTTCAAAATTCACTTACAGTAAAACATTCCATTTCCTTTCATTCYTGAGCTCACTAGAGTGTAACGCCTAGCCACTAAGCTCTGCAGTGGGCCATAGTTATTTGGAACCCGATTCCATTCCTACCAGTAGAACCGCAAAACGATTAACATTCAAAAACAAAAGTTTTKTTTCCATTCTTTCACCTCCAAGGAGGTGAACATTCCATTCTTTCCTACCTTCCAAGAAGGTAGGGTCGGGTGCGCCGATCCCCCACGCCCCATTTCCCACTCACATCTTTTGTGGCTAGGTTTACACTCCTTTCCAAAAACTTTAGCATTTTCAAAACTTTACATTTTCCTTTAAAATTRCATTTCCTAAACCATTCACCTTTTAAGTGTGTGAATGGCTCATGCCAAATGTGATGTAGAATTCTAACTCATGCTCATAACATGAAATGCYTACAACCTTATATAACATAATATTTGACAAARAGTACYTGATAAGAAACATGATAAKATTTCATTTGACAATACAGGATATGAACACATTAACATTCCACACAATTATACACATATCATRATACAATCCCATACACAACATATTCGAGCAACCAAAARYGTTCAATTACATTCATTCATAACATAAATGAGATGTGAGGATTACTTACACGGAGTCCTTTACGTTAATAGGTTCTTACTTAAGTTGTGAAGTAAACTCCTTCAACTGTTCTCAACGCAAGACCTCGAAATGACCTAGTTATAATTACAAAAAAAAAAAAAAAGGAAGTCTACTTAGTTCGATCGTCCCAACTTAGGTATTATATGTTTAATCCAAGAATGTCCTTTATTAATTATTAATCCATTCTTAATTCCTACATTACCAATTATCATGTCCTTTTAAGGTTACAATTTAAATTCCTTAGCTCAGGTATAAATCTAACTATGTTCTCTCATCAATTCACTTTAGGGCATAATTATATACAAGTCATAAAATTTCAATATCATGTGTTAACGTTTCACCTTTAAGTTCACGATACCCAAATGTTTCGGAAATGGCAATAGGTCAAGCGGCGCGCACAACAACGTCTGGGCGCCTGGGCATCGGTAAGCCTGGGCGTCGGGCGCTGGGCGCCTGTGTTTGCTGGGCACTGGGCGCCTAATGCCTGTTGGCACCTGGTGCTACTGGGCATGGCTAGGTCTAGCACTGCTGAGTACCGGACCTTGTTCTTGGCCAAACAATTCAGTCGATCGGCTAATCTATTTCTGGTCGACTTTCGGCGACTCTGAAATCGGCGAGGGACTACCGGCGATGCGAGCAGCAAGGACAGAGAGCCAAAACGATGGGCAACGGATCTGGGCAGGAAAAAACCAGAAGGTGGAGATTAGATTGGCATCAAGTGGCGTGGAACGAGCTGATCAGCGTGAGCAGAGGTGGCTATTTGGCATGAGGAACGGTGTGGAAAATGAACAGAGGCGACTATTTGGCATGGAGATTCCATTCGGCTAGAAATCGGAGATGGTGTCTCAGTAAACAAACTTGGCCTTATTCATGGCTCYGAGGATYGAATCTCTTCTGGTTCAGAGCCCATCGACGATGGTGTCATATCAGAAGGTTTTGAATTCAATTGATCAGAATGGCAAGTGGAGCACTGGTTCGTGGGCACTTCGTGTCTTACCGACCAAGAAGTCTGCGGWGGTTGCCGTTTAGAGGCATGAAGCTATCGACGTGTGCGGTTGGATCTCCACCGCCTAGATGCAATCGGAGAGTGAGTGGGTGATAGCGGTGGTGACATGGCATTATCGGAGGATGAAGAACACAACTCCATRACCTGCGACGCWGCTCTCCATCCTATTGCAGCAGTCGACAGATGGATGGTGGACTTAGCTTGGCCCATAGTGGCAGTCTGGTTTGGTGAAGGTGAGCAGCGAAAATGAAGCAGCGGTGGCGGCGGCGGCGGCTTAGGGTTTCATGGGGAGGAAGATGGATTTTTTTCTTTTTTCTTTTCTTTTCTTTTCTTTCTTTTCATTTTCTTATATATTTTATTTTCTTCTTTCTCTCTTTTTTTTATTTATATTTTGGGCTGTAACCCAAACCCGTTAGGCCTTTCCATCCAAATCTAACCCAAAATTCACAAATTAAATATAACGGGCTTCCTTTCGATAAAAAGCTCAACTTCCGACTAACCATTAAATAGGCCTATGAGTAGAYCCTTTAACCAAATGATAACTCTTATTACACGGATAATATTTTTGCACCTATTAAACATGTGATTTAAAAATATTAATCACATATAAAATGTCCAACCCTAGTTGGCACAGAACTTCATGTAAAATCAAACCAAATTAAATAAGAAGAAATTTCGGGTGTTACAAGTTGTATCTGCATGCTTATGAGAAACTGCATCCGCATTCATCTCGACGTGATTCCTACAATTTGTTTGCGCAACAATGTCTGGAATACCTTGCTCTGTTGCACTTGATGATCCTGGTTGAGCAGACATGTGTGGATGCCAATCAGATGAAGGTATAGTTTCATCTTCAGGCACTTGAAGAAATCAAAAGTCAGGGATGTCTGATTGCTGTTTCATTAGTAATGTCGTATATGCGCCCATTGCAAATCCTAATCCGCCAGTATATTCTGGAATACTTGCTGAATATGCAGGTTTGGGAACCGAATTGGTCTGCGGTTGCGACACATCAGCTTCTGGCTCGGATTGTTGTATTTCATTAAATTTTACAAGTAGTTGTATCTGATGCAATCGTGCATTCTCGGGCATTGGCCATAACAAGTCATCGTCATCTGAATAACAGAGGACTGGAAATGAACTTCTCCATTATAAATTAAAGGCATGCTACAGATAAACTGAACGTGATATCTTTCAGGATCAAAATTGCGTAAATTACAAACTTTCCTACACAACTCTGAGTATGAAATAGGCCGTTGTATTGTCCAATTCTTCTGTATAGGTCCATCCATCTAATAAGAACCTCTCTGATCAAGCTTGATCTCACAATCGCAATACAAATATATTCTGAATAGTCGTCCGAAAGATATTGTCTCAAATCCTTTAATGAACACAAAGATATTAGTTTTACAATATTTGGATAATGACAAATTTAAATTTAATACTTATTGTAACAACAAAAAACAAAAAATAGCATAAATTCAATCCTTTTTGTAATAACAAAAAAAAAAAAAGCATAAAATCGAAGCTTATTGTAACAACAATAAACGAAAAAAGTATAAATTCAATGCTTTTTGTAAGAACAAAAACTAAAAAAACATAAATTCAGAGCTTATTGTAACAACAAGAAAATTAAAAAGCATAAATTTGGAGCTTATTGCAACAACAATAAAAAAAAATACATAAATTCGAAGCTTATTGTAACAACAAACAACTTAAAAAGCATAAATTCGAAACTTATTGTAATAACAAAAAACTAAAAAGAAGCATAAATTCAGATCTTATTGGAAAAAGAGAAAAACTTAAAAAATATAAATTTAGAGCTTATTGTAACAAAAAAAATACTAAAAAAGTATAAATTCAAAGCTTATTGTAGCAAAAAAAACTAAAAAAATATAAATTTAGAGCTTATTGTAACAACAAAAAYCTAAAAAAAGCATAAGTTCGAAACTTATAGTGACAATAAAAAACTAAAAACACATAAATTCAGAGCTTATTGTAATAATAAAAATTAAAAAAAACCACACCTTAGATTTATAGGGAGCTAAACTTTGAAGGAAATGAACTGTAGAAAGGCAATTGTGTGGGAAGTTCATTCCATCAGTGCTGGATCACCAGCCTTATATAGAGGAAAAAAGTGTAAAAACCATGCATTTGTGAAATGCATGGTGGCTTTACTTGTAACAAAAAAAGTGCAAAAACCACGCACTTGGCAAATATATGGTGGCTTTTTGAAAAGTCAAAAGTTAAAAGTAGCCATTATCAATGCATTTGTGAAATGTGTTGGCTATTTGACAGCGCATTTGTGAAATGCATTAGCTATTTGTCAACGCATTTGTGAAATGTGTTAGAATGTTGCCCCCCCTCCCCACACAAATAACTAACTACGGTAAGCCACCCTGCACAGTTTCAAAGCGATAACAAGCCAACCACATTTCCTCAATAACTACTAACCAAAAACCATTCAAAAAAACACAATTCAAGAACCATCTCAAATAACATGAATCGCATCAACCATTCAAAAAATATTTACATCAATAGAATTAATCGTATGATAATAAAATAAAAATCACATCAACCACCCAACATCATATGTAGCCGAGYTATAATGATCGGGTGTCCGACGAGACTGAGAGCCTCGACGGAGAATCAAGATATCTAGATCAAAATCCTCATCACCATTGCGAACACGACGCCTAGCGGGTGCAAGAATATTGCTTTGCACCAGCGAACTGGTGCCAACCTATGTGATGACCCCAATATCGCTCTGCGTAGACAGGCCAGATGCATAATCAGCTCAAGAAGGTCTAGGTCCCGAGTCTCCACTGTATGTCAAAAAGAGCATGGTAGCTGCAATATCCTCCTCAGGTTGGTGCAAATGATCATCCTTTGCCTGACCCTAATGTCGTCATTAGGCTGCTGGAGCTTGGGCTAGGGAGATGGTGCTCAGGCTCGCCAACGTCTACCGCCTTGTCAATGTCTTGGCTAACAACGGACAAAGTACTAGTCTTATTATCACAAGAAACCATGCCATATCATGCTCTAGAAATTTTCATGAAGTTTTCTCAAGTAGCAAGAGTATCATGTTCATTTTGAGTCATGAAGATCAAATTTATAGTAAACAGGTTTCTCATACCAAAAGATATTTCTTTGGTTCAGTTTGAAAACTAAAGATTTGTAACATATTTTTAACGTGTAGAATCACATATTTCGAGGAACTTGTAACTTATAAGAAATTCATGTTTAAGGGTATGGAAATTCTTGGAAACATATCCGGATTATAAAATACGCACTATTTGAGGAGTTCAGAGACGTAAGTATTCATGTTAAATAATTCAAGAATATTTGAGACTTACTTCTAGAGTAGCACAGAAAACCACACCTATTTAGGTAATTTCAAAAGATGAAAGGAACTCACCTGGTTGCAAGTGTGTATTTAAGTGTCTAACTTTCTTGGTTTTCTTGCCCCAACACAAGTTACATAATAATTCTAGTTCAACTCTTGAAGTGGTTATAAATTTATTTTCAAGTGCTAGAATAAAATATCAAAACTGATCTCCTATAATCCCTCAATACTGGGGTTTGGAAAAGTAATTACATCTTGACTTAGATATTTCCAAATCTGGTGAAATCAACTTCTATATAGCCTTGAGATCCTAAGGAATTCATATTTATGCATTAACTCACCTATAGTGATCAATTTACTTCCCCAAGAGTGTTGAAAATCGAAGGATAAATTAGAGTCTAGCTTTACTTGATCAGACCGACACTTTTCTAAAGATTAAGCTATATCTCTGGCTCTAGAATGATTCTGGTGACAAAATTTAGTGATTTGGAATCCTAAGATCCAGAGGATTCTATAAGCATAAATATATTATTAATCGGTATAATATTTAGGTCATAAAACAGGCAAGATAGTAGGACTTTGGACTTTCAATCATTTTAGGTAGAGTTCAATAAATGGGTAATATCTTATAATCTTGGACATCATTTACAGCGATGTTGGTTTCCAAATCTTCCTAAGATGAAGATGTTTCTGTCCATATTTCATATGACTTATTCATAATAGGAATGTCCTTCTATTTTCTTCTACAAATGAGGCTTATTTCTATTAGGTCGTTTTTCCATCATGTTAATTCTTGTAATCTAATATCAATTCCACCGATCATCAAATCACAATATCCTAAGATCATGCTGGTCCTATGAATCTAAGTTATATAAATAATATAAAAGGAAAGGAATTATAAACCTTACTTGGGTTAGAGTCGAGATGTAAGAGGAAACAATTACCCTCAAGAGTAGGCAACAATCTAAGTTGCAACTGTTTTGCTTAGCCAATTTGCAGGTGGAAATCTCCAAAGAAAACTTAGTAGGAAGTTGAATAAGAAACCAGGAAATGATGAAGGGGAATAAGGAGGGAGGAATGTCGTGAGATGTGAAAAAAAGCTTAATGTTAGAGGGCTTTTATAGATGTAGATTGAACAAGGTCACATGTGAGAGAATGGACAAGTATTTAGCCTACTTAACTAAGAGAAAATGACGTGTGTATAACCTATTTAACTAGGGAATTGGAGAGGAGTACTTGCGGCCAAGAGTTTTTTTCAAGAGGGGAACTGATTCAGGTTGGAGAAGTACATTTCCTGTATGCACATTAGTTAGAAGAAAGAAAGAAGGAAAGAGTGGTCAAATTGGATTAGAACTCTTAGGTGTCATGCACTAGCTTTAGGAGAAATTCAATTCGGAGTTGGAATTTGAAGTGGCAAGCTTCTTTAGCCATGTGAGTAACCGAAAGAAAGAGAGAAAGAAAGGTTCATTCAGTTAAGGGAAATAAGAATAAGACAAAAGAAGTTTTTCCGGAGAAGGATAGAGAGAGAGAGTCAAGAATTCAAATTAGTTTTGTCTTCTATAGATTATTTGCTACCTAAGCCTTTTTACCATATATGTGTCAAGAGTTTTAATCCAACTATGATCAAGGAGAAAGGAGTAATTGGTTAGCATTTGTTTGAGTCTTAAATGCTTCCCTAATTATTGAATCATAAATAGAAGTAACTCAAGAAAACAAATGAACATATGCATACATTTAGTTTTCTTTCATGTATTAATTTTCTTTAAAGTATGTATAGATTAATAGTTTAATATAATGAGTAAAAGTATTAAGAAGATATGCTTAGGAAATTTAGTTTRCGGTTGTAGCTATGAAAGGAAATCAAGTTAATTTTGTCATAGTAAAACAAATAGTTAAAAAAAACGTTTTTAAAAAACAATATGAACAAAGAAAATCCAATTTGACTTGATGCATGTGATATACTTATGCGATATATAGTTTTTTATTTTCTTATAAGTATAGGACAATTTAATTTTTACAAAAATAAGAAAATATATGTAGATGTCTTTTATGAATTTCGAGAATATCAAGAAATATTTTCCTTTTTGTTAAAAAAAGGTTTCTATTAGTGAGAGGTTTAAAGTGGTCTTTTTAAATTAAAATTCAATTTCTCACTTTATTCCTATCTGATTTTGTTTTTTTTTTTTAAGCCATTATAGCTAATTCTTCTATAATTTCTCTAAGATATGCTAAGTATTCGAATACCAAGTTTAGGGTCTTACAAATGGATAGACAATCTAGCTTATGCGAAATTCGACGATAATAATAGTTATCAGTCTTCTATCGGAATGAAAACAACGATCACCAATCTAATGGGAGGAGGTAGGTGAAGGTAGAATAAGAAAGAACAACTAATCACCAGACATGCAAGCAACTCTCGATATGGTAAAGTTAATTCGAGAATGACTAAAAGCAGCTTAAAGTCGACAAAAGAGTTTTGCTGATAATTGAAGAAGAAATCCAGCATTAGTGTGGGCGATGAAGTATTTTTGAAGTTTAAGGCCTCGTCGAGGAATCTTAAAACATCCAAGCGGTAGGAAATTAAGCCCCATGTATATTGGACCTTTCAAAGTACTTGAAAAAGTTGAAAATGTGGCATATCGAATGGCCCTACCGCCAATATTAGCAAGATTGCATGACGTATTTCACGTATCTCAACTTAAAAAGTATCATCCAACGTCGGATCATGTAATAAATGACGAAGAAGTTCGATTGAAACCTAACTTGTCCTATGAAGAACAACCAATAAGGGTGCTCGAAACTAGCACCAAGAAGCTTTCAGASAAAGAAATATGTCTCGTTAAGATCCAGTGGCAACACCTTGACATTGAGGAAGCAACATGGAGACAAAAGAATATATGGGGCAGAAATATCAAGATTTATTCCAAGGTACAATAAAGTTTCAAGGATGAAATTTCTATTAGTGGGAAAGAATGWAAAACCTTAATTTTTTCGGTTAGTATCCGTCAATGTGAAATCTCMTAAAATACGAATATGTGATAACTGAGACATTGCCAAATTAGAGAATTTAGAAATTAAAATATTTCTTGAGTATTTATTTAGTTATTATTTATCAGTTAATTAAATAAACAAGTCGTGGTTTAATTCGTTTGATAAAATGAATCCGAAAATTAAGAGAATTATTAGCTAAACAAAACTAGTCTTGCCAATTAATAATAATACTATTTTCCCTTATCATTTTCTTTCCATTTAGTTTCTTATTTTTTTTATTTTCTCCTTTTTCTTACTTTTTCTTTATCGTCTTTCATGCTTTTCTATCATTTCTCTRKAACATTTTCTTGACCTTTCTCTTCATCACCGCCTCTCTTCTCCACACTAATTCCTTACCCATTTTCTGACTTCTTTATTGCATCGCTATCACGTTAGCTATTTGTCTCCACCGCCACCTTGTTTTTGTCTAGGTCAACCCACASCACCTCTTCACCTTGACCTATTAAATTATTAGGTATTAGTCTCTTGTCATTTTGTCAACTCATCGCCACTGATTCATTCGCTTACCATTATCTTGTTAGTTTTCTTTTGTTCCACCGCTTAATTTTTTTAGTTTGAATCTCCTATACWAATTGTCCTTTTAATCTTGGTTGTTTATCTTTAATTAACCATAGTTAAATGTTTAATTCAGCTTATAGATTATGAGTAGCATTGAATCATGAAATGTATTTGGTGTACTATATGTTAGTATAATGCATGAGGAGTTATTATTAACATATTGAATTCAGTTAGCATGCACCTATAGTTCTAATTGGCATTTTAATAAGTAATTGCTGAAGTACGGTGATGTATAAGAGAGGAGGACAAAGAAGAATGATATAAGTCAGCAGCGAGTTTGAAATATCAGAGGCTAAGCACCAGTTCTTGACATGGTCACTCTTGTTTTGAAGAGGGACWGTTATCTAGAGAAGCTGGTGATGGTGAGATGGTCTGTTCTTGGAGAACTTGGTGGCTGTTTATATACTACTAGATCTCGAATTGGAATGATTCGAGAGTACATAGCATGGAAGTTTCTTTTGAGAGTTTAAAAAAATTAATATCGAACTGTAGCATAAAATTAACATTTTCTAATGAGAGTTGTTCCAATTTGTGTTAAACAATCACTGGAAAAGATAAAGAAATACTTAAGAAGATAATTTGACTCTCACAAATGATCGGCTAAATCCACTTGCTCGTGCTGAAATGGACCACTTAGTTTGGTGAAAGGGCTTAGCAATTTGCAGCAAACCTAACATACTCTCATCTCATTTCCTGGAAAATATAGATTTCTTGTCCTAAGTTGACGATAACTTCAATGGTTGATGATAAGTGCAGAAAAAGAATTGCATGTAATACAATAACATGTATAGAAGGTGTYTCTCCTAGTCTTTGGTCACATTATTTACTCTTAGTTCAGGTTCTTTTGGTTTATCAAAAAATGCAGGTAACATAGTGGGCGTGCTAGAAATTTGTGCACAAACAAATRTCAAGTCTAACTAAAATACAAGTAAAATATGGGCAAATGTAGAATTTAATGATTTTGTGAGAGGTGAGTTACAATCTCGAMAAATTCTTAATAAAAAAA
>MEJB01000006.1:10857568-10925243 GCA_001752375.1 Rhazya stricta
AWWAAAAAAATACATTCTTCAATACATAAAACTTGAATTTTCTTCGATTAATGATCCAACAATCCACCGTAAAAATAAAAACTTTGAGTACATTTTCTAGAAGGAGTTCTTAATCTTAAATTTTCCAAATATAACGTCTTATTGAGAGCTTCCCTCTTATATATGTGTGATTATGTCTCAAGGGAGTTTGCTTTATTTATAAGCAAAGACCCCTTTCGATAACTACCTTTAACTTAAATTAGTTTCTTGTTGCGTAAGCAATCTATTTTATTGGACCTATTATATTGAGTCATTCCAAATATTTATTTGAGTCATRTTAAWYCATATCATCCATTATTAGACGAATCCAATTTATTCGGGTTTAATTAAATTTGGCCTAACTTTATTTTATTAATAAATAATCATATTTTTTAAGATTAAATTAAATAATCATGACTTTATTTAATTAATTTTAGTATCTACATCATCATTAACGTAGAAATTGAAAACATACTAAAATAAGGATTAAGTACAAAAATTCCCCTATATTTAGTCAATTTGTCAACCTCATACCTAATATTTTAGCAGTTTCTATCTAGAAGATAATAGAGAATTTGCGTGGGTCCCTTATGATCAGAGTTAAAATGTCCATACATTCGAGGGGGTGTGTATTCAGTTTCCAATTTGGTTTCCAGTTTAGAATTTTGGTTTTCATTTGATTTTTGTTAAAAAAAATTCAAAACCAAATGAAATCAAAATTTTGTAAAATCAAATTTTCAAAAATCGAGAAAAGTTCAATTCAATTTAGACCAAACTAAACTGAATTTTAGTTTTAAAAAAAATTCCTTTATTACGAGCATAATGAGTGCAAGCTTCATCATAARTGACAATTGGTGATGGACATATCCACCCCTATATATTTTGATTTTTAGATTAAACTAAAATAAGAAATGATAAATCGAAAATCAAATCAATTTTTTAATTATTTTACAAAATCAATTCGAAATAAATTAAACAATCGAAAAATTGAACCAAATTACTTAAATCGATTTGATTTCTCAATTTAGACCGAATTGTACCCACCTTAGTTATACCCCTTTGTTCATTGATCTTTGATATGAAATGGCTAAAATATTCTTAAATCCCACAATGACTAAAAAAAGAGAAAAAGAAAAAAAAAGTAAAGAAAAAAAAAGAAAAAGGAKAGAAGATTAAGAAGGTACATATTACAGGTTTCTATATTCTTGTAAATTGAAGAACAAAATCAAGAACGGGCATGCCGAGGATAGTCATGATAGCGAGCAATTCTGTTTGGATATTAGAATTCCATAGATACATTCACAGTTGAAGCATTAAGGAGTACCAGTACAATCCTAGAGATTTCTACGAAGAAGACATCAATACTGAAGCATAGGAATTCATTAAAATGGAGTGCCAAAGGATAACGTTAGATCAAACAAACCAACATGAGTTCAAGCGGATGTATTCACGATGGTTGGTTCCCACTGGTACTAAGATTAAACGCCAGTGACGTCCCCTCCTTCAGCTTCAACAATAGAAACACCCAATCCTCCCTCAATCATCTCTTTAATGATCTCAAAAAATAGAATAAAACAAAATCAAAAGAAAAAAGGTGAAGGAGTTGCAGAAACAAATTGCAAATCCACCCACACTTGCCTGTCATTCTTCCTCTCCCCCGCCACAGCAATCGTTGGCGACGCCGTGCCCTCCCGGGAATCTAAATATGTCTCTCTCTCTAAGAGAAAAAGAGGAATAAAGGAGGAGGAGGAGGTGGTGGTGGTGGTCGCCGGCGGRGTAAAAGAGGAGGAAAAGGGGTATGGTTTGTGGGTCAGCAAAGGGTTATCGTTTTCTTTTCTTCTTGTTTCTTTCTTTGTTACTTTTTATTTTATTTTCTATAACTTTTAAAAGAGAATCAAGGTTATTTTTCAAATCACATAAAAATAAAAGGTATTTTAGATATTTTTTTCCTATCTGTTAACTAATTATTTGGATGAAATTTTGCAATTAGYATGTAATGTGATCAAATTCAAATATTAGGGATGAAGACAATTTGATCAAATATCAGGAGAGTTTTTGTATTTAATCCTTAAAATAATGTGTGATATTCAGCAAAAAATATTTATTAACATAAAAATTAAATACATGATTGATAAAGTATTTGTACGTAACAATTACTTGCTATTGCGTAGTTATATTAAATTACAGCAATCATATTTTTTATATATAAAAAAATGCTTGTGTTTAAGGATATTGATTTCTTTCAACTCCTATGCTCTAATATTAAATTTTGAAACTCGAATTACAATTATTTTGCAAAATATCTCTTATTAAAGGATAACATTCATCTCAATTTTATGTAAATATGTATTTTTTAAAAAAATAATGAATAAAAAGTAAAAAAATTAAATTTTTTAAATTTTTTGGATCTATCGTCAGGCAGAGGAGTCCCCTTCCCTTACAAACCAAAAAAATTAGTTCTTGGGTTTTAAATAAATTAATATATATATATATATATAATACTATATATAATTATATATATATATATAATTTTGGTTTAAATTTTCATTTAAATGTAGTATATTCATCTCAATGATATATATATATACTATATATTAAAGGGGGAAAAAAAAAAAAAAAAATGAATACTAAACATTTAAATGAAAAAATTTAACAAAAAATTATAAATCAAGTTTTAAAATTTCAAATTAAAATATAAAAGTGGAGAGAAAAAAATCTAGATAAAAAGACTTCGATAATATCAAAAATATTTAATTTATATACAAAAATATAATAGAAATTTCACATGTTAAACATAATATATTATTATATTAATTTAATATTCTTTTTCAGTCAATGTTTTGCTGAAAAAATAAAACAATAAAATAAATCGTAACAGTTAACAATGGATCCGCAAAATGCGTTTGTTTATGGGCGCAAAATCGTAAGAGAAGGTCATGGTCAGAATTTTTCAAAAATGCGGCCAAATGGCGCAAAGAAGGAATCCTATCCTTAGGTACTCCGTATGCCTGAAAAACTGCACCCGTCAGGGCAAAATCTTTTCTCACTGCTCTCTGATCAATTCAGGATTTCTACTTTATCCAGTTCAATTCGCAAACCATCGAAACCCAAGAAAACCAAATTGGATTTACCTTCTCTTTAGCTGGTTGCCATCTCGGCTCCCGTTTCTGTTCTGTTAATTAGAATCTTCAAAGAATAGTGACTACAGAAATAATTCAACCAGAGATGGGAATCCCATCAGGTATGAGAAATGTATCGGCAAATGAACGGAGGGAGTCTTTGTGGATTGCATCTCCGTATGAAGAAGCCAAGATGCGCCGATCAAAGGAATGTACTCGAGGTTAAAAATTTATACATTTCTCTTCTTTCTGGATTCTATTAAATATGACAAAGAAATCAAGAGATCATAACTCCTTTATCTTTTCTTCTTTTTGTTTAGCTTGTATTTGGAGCTCGCCAGTTACCATTTGCTCTGTTACTCTGATCTAATTTTAGTACCTAGGCTCTACAATTAGTGCATATTAATTACATTGCAATACAATGAAAATGGTTACCTTGCATGTAGTTTTTCCTTCATCATTTACATTTTAATTTGGTAGAAGATGGTTATGTCTTTCCAGATTTTACATTTTAGCAACTAACTGATTTCCGTTATATCTTTTTACCAACCCTTAGGAGTTCTTCAGATTATATGCCAGTTGGCTCCTGATATCTGTTGATATCTTCATTTTCTTAGCTATTAAATAAGCCAATTACTCCTATAAATGTTCTAGACATTTCAGTTTCTGGGAGTCACATTGTTTCTGATGGTTTTTGCAATTTGTATTTCTTGCAGAAGGTGTCCGTGAAGGTGTCAAAGCAGCTGCAATTGCATGTGTGGCCAGTGCTATACCTACGGTGATAAATTTAGTTACCGAGTTATTTTATCATTTATGTTTCTGTTTGGATGTGTTATAATGATTGATGTTGTTGCTCATCTGATACTAAATCTGAAGTAACAAACTATTGTTTTCCATGTCTGTTGTTGTAAGAACTAAATAGACCACGATAATCTTCAGAAGGGTTGGCTTGTACTGTGCTTTGTATCTGATGTGACTGGCTGAAAGATAACTAGTTAATGAATYAAGAATGTCTATAATTACATATTCGTGAAGTCCTAGTTATGTAGAACACAAAGAGGCAAAATTCATACGATTATCAGAGTTGAAGATAGTTTTAGCAGGGAGTGGATGTTGATATATTATCTAAATGGCAAACTCCGTCTATAATATTTTGTATTGAAAGTCAGATTAATTCGATGTGTCAGTATGAATTTTTAAAAGAGGCAAAATTTTCAGTCAATATAGGTTAGTTAGGGATATTTATAGCCTGGTTTTTCTTATTGTCTAGGTTATTTGATAATTTTCAGCAAATCAGTTTAACTACGACTGGGTAGAAGATTTCAGTCTTTAGGATTCTTAGGATTGAATTTTTCTTAGCTCTGAAGTATTAATGATTAAAGTGTTTGAGGTCTATCAATATTCATTGTAACAGCTCTAGATGGAAGGCGATWATTGAATGATGAACTGTTCTTCTGGATCTAAACTCCTCTATCTACTAAAAGTTCCATGCTTCATAATTAAGCAACCCCATATCAGCCACGATTAAAGTTTAAGGCTATATTAGGATAGCCAGTTTCAGTGGAGCATACCAACTTGGATCGGATTAATTTGGGGAAGGCGGGAAAGTTTGAAGTTTGAATTCACATTTTTGGATTAAGTAAAGAATTCTGGAAATTTGTTAAAGTGAAGAAGTTATTTGAATTGGAATTTCCAACTTGGTTTCAACCTAAAACTAATGAATGAAAAAGAAATTCAATTATAATTAGAAAGTTTCCAATCTTCTGCCTTCTTACAATCATGATGAAGATCAGGGTTAAGTCGTGAAGAATAAATGCTTAAACCAGTTCACTAAACGATTAACATTCATTCATCCTCCTTAAGAATTGGGTTGAGTTGTGAAAAATAAATGCTTAACTAAGTTCATTAAAAATAACGATGAACGTCTATTCATTCTCATGAAGATCTAGGTTGAGTCGTGAAGAATAAACTTTTAATCAAATTTATTAAATGATTAATATRTATTTATCCTCATGAAGATCTGATTAAATTGTGAAGAATAAATGCTTAACCAAATTCATTGAACGATTAATATCTATTCATCCTCGTGAAAGTTGAAATTGTGTTTAGAAAGTTGGAATATTTACTGTGGCAGTTACTATAGCATTACTGTTCACCTTGTTGTTTTGTTAGATTTGTGGCAAAGTTGGGTCTTTGACCCATTTGACCTCCTTTTTGAGATTCTACCCACATGTGACCTGCTTGTTTCTTGTGTCAACACTCTTGGCATAGACACTACTCCAAGTGGCAGCTCTTATTTTATGAAGACGCGATATACAATAGTGTCTTCAATTTTCCATAAATCGACCAAATAGCACCAATTTTGCACAAATTGTCCAAACAGACTACTTGCAATAGCGTCTTCCTTTCCCAGGCGTTTCAACAAACAACTTTTCCACATCTACTAAAAAACCACAGTTTCCATCAGCAGCATAAGAGTATTATTCAAAAACTCATTTTTATCAAAATCCACTTTAGTCAGAGCACAGTGAACTTTCAATCCTTTACTAAGACCAAAAGATTCAGAATAAAGTTTGAAACCAAAATGTTAAGAAAGAGAGAAGAGAAGTAAGAGGAGAAAACTGACAGAAAATATTTGGAATATTAAAATTTCTCCCCAATAATGGCAGATGCATTGGATGCCAGGGAAAAGTTGCTTACCCGATCTTAAACAACATAATGCTTACCCATAACTGAAAAACACTGAAAGGAACTAAACTGGTCAATGTGACAAAATAACTTGGATACTCAAAGAATCGCTAGTGACTGCGCCGGAACACTTGTAGATGCAGTTGCCAGAGRACTCAAAAATCGCCAAGAATTGCCCGATTACAGATGTTAAAGTTTTAGAATGAGAGGGAAAAACACACTTCTCCCTGAGCGTCCTCCATATTACACCAAAAAAAAAAAAAGACGCTACTTCTAGAGGCATCTTTGAATTAGATAAGCGCTACTACAGTAGCATCTACACCAAGAACTTTGAGACGAAAAAATAGAGGTCATTTGCGGGTAAAATCCCATAAAACATGTCAAAAGCGGGCAAAGTTGGATTTGCTGGGGAAAGATTTCTTTGTTGAGAATTGTAAACAAATGGATTCTCCACCGAAATCAATCCAAGTTGCTATGATGAAACTATAAAACAAATGAAATTTATAGCGAAAACCAAGTTGAGTACCCAAATATACCCTAAATGTGCTGTTGATACTGTGAAGAAGTCATTTTGAAATGATGATCCACTAGGGAATAAGTCTTCTTTCACCAAATACTTTTAAATTTAACTGGTTGATGCTCATTCTTCAGTTCTTAATACGCACAATATATCCCTTCTTGAACTTAAAACATATAGATGACAGATTCTAAAAGTTTCGAGATGTTCTTTCTACATTCCTCCCTTTCCCTCTACCCCCTTGCATGAAGACATATTTTTTTGGTGACATTTGTAGATCGCATTTATTAAATCAATTCCTTCTGAAAGCAAAAATCTACTGATAAAATCAGGGATGCAAATTAGATTGACAAGTTGGTGGGCTCTTCTTCTGAATTTAAAATTCTTGTAAAATTTTTGAAATCTTAGATTGCTGCATATCAAATTACATAAAAAAGGCATCATTGCAATCTCCATGTGACTSATGTCTCCCTCAGTTCTAAATGTTCCTAAACTACTTTTATAGCTCTCTTATGCATATCTTTTTAAATTCTTGTGCAAATTCATACTTCAGAAGTAGCTGAAATCTGTATTACTGATTTTGTTCACCTAGGAGTTTAACTTGTTTCAGTTTCATGTAGCACGTAAGTTCTGATTCTTGTGATCAACACACTCATAAGTAATACCTTCGTATTTTTGGAACGACTCACCAAACAGTACTTGTGTTGGAGAAGTTGAATTGGCTCTATCACGTACGCTTGAGAAATCTAGATAAGAATACATGGGTAGAGGATATAGTTTTTTAAGGTGATGCATTTTTCGTATTCTCGTTCGTAAACTGCACAGATGCAATTACTATGATATAAATCAAAGAAAATTGAGATTTTTCAGACTGTGCAAACTTTTGACTGGAAAAGTCTCTTGTTTTCTGATTGGAGAGGTGTCTCATTTTGTTCTGCTTCAACTGTCATATGGGGCCAAGCATATCTACTTTGCTATTTGACGAAGTCACATGTCACTATTGTGTGAAATGACTGGATATGCCTTAATCTATAATTTTTTAGGTTCGTCTTGATTTCCTCATCAAAACGCAATACTTTCAAATTGAAAAGCATTAGTTTCATTTTCCCTTTTTTTTTCCCCATTTTCTAAATTTTGAAAAGTTTTGGGTTCTTAATATGTTTACATGACCACCTGCATCAATTAGAGCATTTGAATGAACATGTTGGATTGTTGTTTCCAACTGAAAGCTCAACTCCTAGAGCATGTAGAAGTGGCTCATAATCTCATTCCTGAGTTGAAGATAACTATTTTACAGGGGCAACCTGAATTGATGTAAGCATAACATGTTAGATCATTATTTCAAARTCAAAACTCAAGTCTTTGAGCATGTAACTGACCGTATTCCAGAGTTGAAGATAAATACAACATAGAAGCGACCATTCTTTTAGTTTTTAGAATGCTACTTCATCAGAAGCTTCCACTGATCTCTTGTTTGGTCAAATTGTTACTCTCAATTGCATTGTAGGCTAATGTTGGGATAAAGCATTAAACTGTTTAAAGAAAAGAAATCTGAGTTTTGTTCCAATATGTAGACATCTGTCGCATGCAACTTGTAATTGTGTTTACGAGTATAAACTAGTGCGCCCATTTGTGTGGTCTTCTCGAAGCATAATAGCATAGATCTGTCTCAAGGCAACAGTTGACCACCTCACTTCGGCCATCGTTTTGAGGATGATAGGCAGTGGTCCTCTTCAATTTAGTGGCTTGTAACCTGAAAAGCTCCTTCCTAAATAGGCTGAGAAAGACCGTATCACAGTTAGATATCATAGAGTGCCGTGCCATGTGAATCGACAARCCCTTTAACGAATTCCAAGGCCATAGACTTATTATAGAGCCTGGCATGCCATGTGATGGATAACCTTTAACGAGTTCCAAGGCCATAGACTGTGCCGTAAATAGGTGACGGAGGGGAAGGAAATTGGCATATTTACTCAGTGTGTCAACCATTGCTAAAATAGCATCGAACCCATTGCGACGAGGTAATCCTTCGACGAAATCTATGTAATTTCCTCCCGCACCTTATCTGGCAAGAGAATTGGTTGAGGAGACCAGCTGGTGATTGGGCAAGATGTTTATTACGCTGACAAACATCACAAGCTTGGACGGAATCAGTGATATCTTGGCGCATTCCAGCCCAGAAAAAATCTTCAGCAATGCGATGGCAAGTACGTTGTATGCAAAGTGTCCTTCCTATGGTGAAGCATGATATTCAACCAGCAATAGTGGAATAGAAGAGGAAGATTTAGATAGCACCATGATTCTTATACACCAAACAATCATCGATAAGAGAAAAACCTGAAACTACTTGTTGCCCTTGTTGTAAAGCCTTCATTTCTTAATCTTAGACAAAAATTCATCTTGATCAATATGAGATTGAAGCTCTGCCCAATTAAAGATTTGAGGAACTGTCTATTCTGCTAGATGGACCTCCGTAACCCTTCTCGATAATGCATCTGCTGCTCTGTTCTCTGCTCCTTCTTGTATTTGATAGAAAAGTCATAACCTAAGAGTTTTATAATCCATTTCGGTTACTCCGGTCCAACACTCTTCTGTTTCAACAAATAGTTGAGGATTTCATATCGGTGCGCACCACAAATTGTTTACCGAGGAGGTACGGTTGCCATTTCTGGACAGCCAGAACAATAGCCATCAATTCCGGCTCATAAACTAAGGTCTGCTGAGCCCAACTGCTAAGAATCTGACAAGGGACCGTCCCTGTTGCATGGGAGCTGCACCTAACCCCTTTTGGAAAGCATCAGCTTCAACAACAAATGTTAAGGAAAAATCAGGAAGGGCTAGGACATGGACTAAAGTCATACCTTTCTTCCAACTCTTCAGATGCACCTTGAGCTGCATCATTCCAAGTGATCATTCTTTAGTTGGTCTATCAAAGGCTAAGCTATCGAACTATACCTCTGAACAAACTTCATGTGATATCCCATAAGCCCTGCGAAACCCCATAGATCCTTAACAGATTTGGGACTTTGCCAATTAACTATAGCTTCTCTCTTGACCTGATCAACGGAATTTCCTTCAGCCGAGATGATATGACTGAAGTGCTCAACCTCCCTTTGTCCAAATCGGCACTTCTTAAAATTTGCATACCGCTGCTGGTCATGAATAGTCTGCAACACAGCCTCCAAGTGTTGCATATGAGAATTCATGACCAGGCTATAAATATCAAAGAATACCATAACGAATTTCCCGCAAGAAGAGTCGGAAAACTTCATTTATCAAGGATTGAAGAGTTGCTGGTGCACTCATCAAACATCAATGGCATTGCCAATAATTCATAATGTCATTGTGGGTTCAGAAGGTTGTTTTTGATATGTTTGTAGGCTTTACTCTAATCTAGTGATAACTGGATTTTAGGTCGAGTTTAGTTAACACCTGTGCACCATGAAGTTCATTAAGAAGCTTCTTAATAACTTGGAATGGAAATTTGTCAAGAACAGTCTCATTCTCTGTAATCAAAATAAACTGCCATCCTCCATCTTTCTTCTTGACTGAAAGTACGGGGCTGGAGAACGGACTGCTGCTAGGTTGTATGATCACAGCATCTAACATTTCCCTTGCCAGCTGTTCAATTTTATCCTTTTCGGTAGGACACTATAGGTGAGATCCCTTCCTTTAACACAATTGCATTGTCATGACTCTGTCGTTCTAAATTGTTTTCTCATTTTTGTGCCTTCTTTATTTTTTTTTATGTCCCTCTACTGTCCAAAAGGTGGTCTCTGGCTAGACTAATCACGGATTATGCACTTGATTTTCATCTTGAGGGTAAAAATGTCCACATACTAAATTCCCCATAAAAAAAATAATAACTTTCAAACTCCTTTACCCCATAGACCCCAATACCGATTTCATTTCTTTCGTAAATAAAATTTGGGGCTTTGACCTCATTTATTCTTCCATTAGAAAACATTTTATAATTCTTTGATGTTGCTTTAATAGCTGCAATTTCTGTAGCTCATCTACAAAAGAATCAGCAATTAGAAATATTTCATGCTTGTTATATATGATCCAATCGAACYGATTGAATTTTTATTTTGATTGATAAGAGTTGTTTAATGATGCTCGAACATTGTTCTTTGTACAATTGGGTCTTAGAGAGAACAATCAGCGAATTAGAGAACTGTGCAAATTTGCAAAGCCAATGCAAAATCTTTTGGTGTCTCGTATGTCCCAGCCATGTTTTTGTTCCTTCTTGTTCAGATCTCATGTGTGCTGTAAACTTCCCCCATGGATGTTGTTTTAAATGACTTCTGTGTGGTATGAAATTCAGATACCTTGCAAAACTAGCAGATGCAAAACCTATTAGATTATGCAGAAAAGAGAATCAGATTAAACATTGAAAATCTTCATAACCAACAATTAAATCATAAAAAACACATAACAATTGAAATGGAAATAGCCACTCAACATACTATCCTGGGTCACTAAAGGATGATGAGAAGCTCTCAGATTGATCAACCAATTCCATTTTGCCTTCTCAAAAGCATAGCCATAGCCTGAAGAGGGGTAGCAAGCTTGGTGGGACCTTTATAAGTAACCATATTAGGCTTCCCAACCATCCAAAACATTACCAAATTGGCTAAAAATATGGTCAATAGAAATGTATCTTCAATCTCCTCATTTGCATCAAAATCCTAGTGAACTACATAAAAGTTCTCTTGATGGTAATTTTTCAGGGAATAGAAGTTTGAGTAGGCGACTGCAATATAGCTTGCTGGTTTTGCGGATGATGAAGCTTTTAGTTGGCCTGAATATGGTGATCGGTTGTGCAATTCAGTGGGAATAGCAAAGGAAGTATCAGTGAAGTTAGAATGAATGAAATCAGGAATTTTATGGTTTAGGAGGGTTAATTGGGGGAGAATGGTAGGAAAGTTTTTTTCTTTTTCCTTGTTAAAGGAAGTTTACAATTTGGATGTTTTTACGCCTTAGATGTAAGTCACATGTACACTCTGTGACTAATCTGGCTGGAGATTATGTCTGAATGGGTGGCGCGAGTGGTTCCTATAATTTGAGTTCAATAGTGGAGCACCTCTTTAGATGTAGCATTACTTTCAATTCATGATTGGTTATAATGATGATCTATTCCCTAGGATTACGGAGCATATGGCATCCTAGATAATTGAACCTTTCAGATAATGAAACATTGAAATTAGATTTTGTTATTTAAATTTCGTCTACTTGAACTTGAGCTTGTTTTTGGACTGTGTGTTTTGACATGAGCTGAGGCAAGTTTGAACAACTTAAGGAGAAAACTTGATCTTGAGCCTTGAGCCCAGGAATTATAGTTAGGCTTCCTACTATGCTTGGGRAAAAATTTTCATAGTTGAGTTGAGGTGATTGATCGTGTTCATCTCCACGTATTAGGTTGTATATCGTKTGTTGCTACTTTCTCTGGAGAGTTATCATGCCTTCAATTTATGCTTCCCATGCTACTAGACTAATAAATACAAATTCAGTTCTTATTTGCATGTTTTGTGTATCTCTGCAGCTTCTCATTAAAATTTATTTGTCATGTCTTGACTAAATTCTCTGATGATAATAAAAGGCTTAGCTACCACATGTGGAGAATATTTCTCCTGAAACTTTTGATTGTACTGTGGAAGGTAAATTGGGAGATACACATCCTGGCATTAAATTTATGATCATAAGATTCTAAAGAATGGTTTTATCATAAGATTCTAAAGAATGGTTTTGGCATTTCGTTGAATTTGATGGTATCAAAACTAGCAAGGATTTCTCTAAAGGTAGCCAGATCTTTCCTGTGGTTTCTGATACTTGTGATACAACTTTCTCATTTTATGTGGCTCTGCCAGCCTAAGAGGACTCAGATGATCCGGGCATCACTCTGAATTTAATAAGCACATCAAAGCAACTTCGCGTTGAATAATTAAGAAAAGCACTCAAACTGTGTCACCAAATAGTAGGAACTAAAATCGACGAAGAAAACTTTGTAGAGTGAAGTTCCAGTATCGATCCGATTCTGACAAAATATTTTATCCGGCATCATTGCCATTGCGAATATGTAATACCACTTATAGAGAGCATATATCGGTTTCCTCCTTTCCTTCAGGCTCCAGGAAGGAAGAGAAGTGAGAAAGAGGAAAGAAGGTTGGGGTTGGGGGGGGGGGGTTTCTATCTAAAATCATTTCCTTTGGTAGTGCCCAAGGAAAATGCCGAAAAATATATTATGGACTGTTATGTTGTCCTTATTGAATGAAACACGGAGCTTGCTGGGTAGTGAAGTGGTCCGTGAATATTTTGCACTTTCCTCTTTATGTTCAATAAGTTCTTTCTTTCCCTGTCCCTCTTTAAATTACAGTTGACTGCTGTGCGTACAATTCCTTGGGCTAAGGCAAATCTCAACTACACTGCTCAGGCACTCATTATATCCAGCGGTAAGGATGATATAAACAATATTATTTTCCTTTTCAATTTGAGGATATCTATCCATGAATGTTTTACTTAATCAAAGAGTATATTTGTACATTAGGCTCTTGTATTCTTTGAATACAGAAAAGCATCTGTTGAAGATCTTGTTGTTAGTTGTTGTTAATGTTATTGGCAAGAGATGATGAAGAAATTACCTTCCAAACTTGGAATTTACAAAATACATTTAAAAAGCTGCAGAGAACACAGGAGGGGTGTGAAGTAATATAAGGGTGGATATGATACGGTGCTCATTACATTTCTTTAGTGGTTACCTAAAATCTGTTGCATATCTTTCAGGGACATTCGACATCTTGCCTGAAAAAATGATGCTTGATCTATATGGACATACTGAGATTTCATTTGTTAGCATTGTATTTCTATGGTGACAGGAAAGGCTTGCAATTGGTGGAAGTTGTTGGTTGTGCAGGAATCGGCATCTTTGAAATTGCAGCATATATTTTGCTGATTTTTATGTATAAAATTTTCTGTGACATAATTGCATATGTTGTGGGTGGATGTCTGTTTTTAAGCAACTTGAACCAATCCATGCTGTCACTGAAGTTCTTCTTTTGTCCAAACTGAAGTACTAGCATGAACTGTTACACCCTTGTCTTCTGCCGAATATATATTTTCTCTGTGTTAGAAGTTATTGCTGAAAACTTGGGAAATTTAAGAACATTAGATGTAATTCCTACTGTCTGTTGCACCTCAAATTGATTCTCTTATGTTTGCCCAGAAAGTAAGAGTACTATGATAATTGAATTATGGGTGTAAACCTTGTCAATCTCAACCTGCACTGAGGACTTATTCTGTTAAACAATACGCTCTGCATTCAGTTGAGTGCAGGATAATAGCTAAAAACCCTTCTCTTTTGCCTGATATTATGAACAATYAAGAGAACCTTGTCCCCTCTTGTTTTTCTGTTTGTGTTGTTGAGTACTGTGTAAATATGTTGCTTGGTCTTAATTATTGATTTTTTTCCTTTGGCTGCAAATTTGAGCAGTGACCATTGCCTCATACTTCATAACAGCCGACAAGACTATTTTGGASTGTGCCAGGAGGAATACGCACTACGAGAAATGAACTCGTATCAGGTTGCATATACTATGCAACTCAGCATTTCCTGTGAGATTAAGCTTGTCTTTCATTTACAAGTTTTGTGGAATCTTACCAATATTTTGAATAAATTTCTCTTATTTTGGCAGAAGTACAATCACTTTCATAGTTGTAGAGATGCAATTCCAGGACTCGTTTGTCAAAGTGCATGTCAGAATCAGCGACTGTTTCATCGTCCTAATCACAGGAAAATAGCAGAGAAGAAGAGATATGTTGAGAGTCATTAAGAACGAAGGGTTGCAGCCCTGTGCGGTAGCTTAAGGATATTAGGCCATAAATAAATGTTCTTGAAATGCGAGTTGCAGTTACAGACGAATTCTTAGTACACATGATCTTGTGGGCCGCCTCTCTCATAAAAACACTAAATGTAGATCAGTAGTTGTGAGAAGTGGTCTGAGAAGTCATGTTGATGTGAATTTTATTTGTTTATTTATTTATTTGAAGTAAATTAAACAGAAATGTTTGCTTTGCTCCATTAAATSAGCGGAAAGATTACATTGGCTTAAGAACATGAGCCAACAGAGTGGGGTATTGAGGCTTGTTAATGCACAGAGATTCACTTTCAATTATGAATTCTGGTTAAATAAGCGTCGGCCCTTGTCCTTAGAACATACTTTATTGAGCCTGCTCACTGGAAAATACCAATGCTTTGACATATTTGAATCTCTGATTGGATTATATAAGTGCCCTTTCTCATAAATCGTCACAAATCTAGTTCGTTTTGTTCTAAACCCTAGGGAATACTTGTATTAGTCTTTGAAACTTAAATCAATCTGCTAAATTGAGATTCAAATGAAGCCAAATCGAAGAGAAAGAGGGCTTCAGTTTGGTTGGGCTATGCTTGTGAGTTCAGCCCGATTCTAAAACGTCAAGCTGCACAAGGATAACTGAGCCCATGTCCAGCACAAATGAAAATGTGGCCCTCCTGTTCGAGTTTGGGAGCKCTTCCTCTAAAATTGAATAAAATATTGTACCTACATGATAAAAACTCATTAGCAAGAGAACAATCTGGCCTTAAACAGATAAAGTGCTAATCGAGTACCATGGACTAGAAATCCACCAATGAGCTCCCATGGGGTTGATCCGAATAAGTTCCGGCCCAATTTAGCATTATTGGCATAATTCAAATTTGTAGCAAAAAGYGGAGACAGATCAATTAGATCACACAAAAGATCAAAAAAGGGAAACAAGATTCCATTTTCTTTATTCTTTTCTTGAGTTAAACGGATACCTCAACATATCATCATCATTGCTCTGCTTTATATCCAACTTCATCACTTTCTCTAGGCTTCCCTTTCGATTCTTAAAGTGAAAGTTTGGAACCCACAAAATAAATAAAAGATTAATGCAAATAATGGACCATACTTCTTGCATACTTGTATTGGAAATAAAAAGGATATAATAAAAATAAGTGGACGAAAATAGTTAATGGATATAAAAAATGAAATAAAAATATAAAAATATTTATGAATTTTCATAAATAGTTAATATCGCACAAAGCTCTATTTTCCTGAAGGTCAATTATGAAACTTCCAATGAAAATTATTTTTCTTTTAAAAAAGTAAACATTTAATTCACACATTTTAAACTAAATATATAAACATTCAATTTCATAAAAGAAAGTGACTTTTTCTTTTTCCTAATAAAAAGGAGGAAAATGAATTTTGTTATCTGTTACTACCTCCGTTTTGATTTGGATGACGCCTTTGACAAAGTTTTCTTCTTTCAAAATACTTGTTGCCATTATGAAATCGATAGAGTATTTAATGATTTTTTTTTCATTTTACCTTTTTCTAATGTTATAGAAAAACCAAAAGTCAAACCTTAAGATTTCCCTAATTAATAAAAAGAAAAGACTCATCCAATGAAAGGAGAAGAGAAAGCGGATTAATTATTGGAAAGAGAGACAATTTAATTATTAAAGAAATTAAATAAGGTATTAGTCATTCTCATCCAAAATTTTACTTATGCTGCATGCATAACTTCATTAGGACATATAAATCAAAACGACATTAATAATAGGAAGTTAAAGCATGTCTTGCAAGAATAAACGAGAGTCATACACTCCCTTTGTTCTTTATTATCTGTCATTTAAAATTTTTTTCTTATATCTAAATAGCTGTCATTTTATAATATAAAAAATATATTTATTATTTTTTCTATTTTACCCGTTTCTCCATATTATGCATATCATAATTTTTAATACAAATTAGTCTTCAAATTTGGGTACAGATGTGCTTTAATGGGGATCACAAAACCAAAAAGCATAGAGCACCTTGGATTAGTCATACAAGTGGGATGGTCAATATATTGGGATTAGAGTACTTAAAGTGTATATATCTGAGAATGACAAAACACTAAGAGCTCACATCTGTCCACTAATAGAACAGACCTCGAATGACTGACTGTATTTCCAAGAAATCACAAGGCCAATAAGGCCCTTCTGGGACAGAATCAATTAGCCTGGGCCATAGAACTCCACTTCTTGGGTTGCCATGCATTGCCTCCTCTCACAAGTAAATACAGATTCAAGTCTTGGGGAACGTTCTCTAGCCAAAGCCAAGAAGCTACCCGACATAGGTGGAAGAAAGAAAGAAAAATTTGGAAGGTTGAGTTGATGAGGATTCTAAAGCATTTTTGAATCATTAAAGCTGATGATCGTCCAACCAAAGGAATCAGTGAAAGTAATCTTGTGCAAGCGTGGGCGTAAAGAGAATGGGAGCATATTGGGTGCCGGAAATGGCTCCCTCCTTTACAAACTATCCTAAGAGAATAAAAAGCACACCAGCAAACAAGGCCCACCATTGTTTTTGGCTTTTTTTCAGCAAAGAAGAAGAGACAAGTGATCGATAATACTGATACTATTCCCACAGCGCTTTCCCTTCCTCTTCTCTTCTGGGTCTTCGTTGGGAGCGCATTTTATATTCAACTATTATATAATATCACTTAATCTTCTTTAATTATTAATTATTCGATTATTCATGACACAGAGCTTATTGAATGTGCTTTAACTTTTTTATATATTTATAAAATGTGTCAAGAACGCGAAATTCACTGATAACGAATTCTCTTATAAATTAAAAAAAAAAAAAAAAGCACCGACAAGTCTCTTTCTCTGCTACAAAAGAAGACCATGTCATGCAGGCTTCTCTGCTCTCAACTCGTTTTGTACTCATCAATATCATCACTTTCATAATTAATGTTACCCCCAAAAAAAAAAAAAGAAAAAGCAAGGGACAGATTGTAGGGTAAACAAGTAAAATTAATCTGAAATGCCCAAATTAACGCCACCTCATAAGTCATATCTAAAGCTATAAGACAAAATAAAATGATAATTAGGAAGAAGTTGTATCTATTGATGACTGACTTCCTTTTTATCATTGTCAAGTCAGTGGTTTGTCCCACAAGATCAACCATTGTGCTAAGTGATGAAAGTTTTATTACTTAATAATTCTTTCATCATATTCTACTATTAATCAAATTCATATTGTATCTACTGTTCTTGTGGGGCCAATGGACTTTGTATTATTTTAAAATTTTAACCCAAATTTTTGGCCATTTCATGATTCAATTTTATTAGTGAAACTCTTAAAATACACTTTTTTATTGTATCAATTAAAACATGATATGTATATATTAACTTTTAAAATATAGAATGAAAGATATGGAAGAATTAATAATATATATACGTATTGCTAATTGGGATTAGGAATAAAATAAGTGTGGTAAAAAGATGCGTAACTATTTTATGCTGCTATAGGATGTGCCTTGTAATTTATAGTAGTATTTGATTAAGAAGTATAATTTAAAATTTGAATTGAAAAAAAAAAAAAAAAGAAACTCATTCATAACATACTTTTGCTTGTGTGGAGTCAATTTGGACTCAAATATCTTAACGCCGTCATAACGGAGAAAGAGCACAAATCCCAAGTAAGCTCCTTTTCCACCGGAGAACCAAAAGAAATGAAAAAAAGGGCAAGCCAAGCCGCCCTGAAGCCGAGAAAGCGAGCTAGAAAAGGCCCAATAATATTAGGAGAGAGAGAAAGGAATCTTGGGCAGCAAGAGTGTCCGGGTAACGGGAATAAACTGAGAGCTTTCGGTGTGAGCATATCAACAATCGCCTCAATCCTATCTGTAACCATTTTTGGTTATTATTTTAATTTCTGTCGTACGTCATGTTCCCGTCATCCAACTCTTTCACTGACGTCACCTCACCGCTGGCGCCCTCCTCCTCCTCCTGAGTTTTAAGATTTTCAATTTCTTTCCTTTCCTTCTAGAAAGGAAGCGTTTGGCTTTATTGTATTAATCCCTCTTTCTCCTGTCATCCTCATCATTCTTTACCTTTTTGCCCTTTACATTTCGTTACCCAATTCTTCTGTCTCATGTTACTTAGTGTTACCAAATTTTCTTTGGGTACAGATTCCCTTTAATGATTACAAAGTTGAGTCATGTAATTGATGGAAATTACTGACTCATTATAAGTAGGAACATATCCATGCTAAATATGGAAATATTATTTTTACTGTAGAAGAATATAAAAACTTACATTTAACGATGATTATATTCAAAATCTACTAATTACGAGGTAAAAACTCTTATAATACAAATAAAAGACATTGGGAGGTAAATTTAAATATATTTATTATAAAATTTGCGAGTTAATTTTGCTCTTTTTTAAGCAAAAAAAATATTGTTTTGAGATTTGTTATGTATCTTAAATGAAAGAATAAATATTAAAACGTAATTCTAGAAGTGATCTTGGAAGATATTTTCACTTAAAAATGATGATTGATTTATATATATATATATATTGGTGGTAAAAGAGAATTGCATGTGTTGCTGTCGACTTAGTTACATCAATAATTTGTAGCATAGCTTAAAGAATTCAATAATCATCTAAATGTCCTTTTCACTTAGGCAAGAAAAATCTAAAGTTCTATAATTGATTGAAAATTATATAGTAAAAAGGATCATCGTTCCCTCTCTTTTCCTTTTAGTTTTGAAATTATCACCAACCTTGAGGAAAAGGCATTCATTTTTCCTTTAAAAAAAAAAATGAAAAATGTCATCATTGTATTATGTCAATTTCAGATCCAGCTCCAATTATGGATATTTTACAAAAAGGACAATAATAAAAAAGCAGTCATCTTCATTGCTTACTTATAAGTAAGTCAAATAAAACCCATACAATGGGTTTTAGATGTTATTATTTATCTTTAATAAAATATATTACGAAAAAATAAAAAAATGAATGAGTGCATTTTATATCAATATTTTAGATTAAAATAGCATGTTGTTCACTCAATCCTCCTCTCTAGGAAATGAACATGAAATATAAAAAGACTTCAATTAAGTGAAAAAATAGATATGTTCTTTAATTATAATATCTACAGTATCATGGGATTTATGAAAATTGCATTTCCACTCTCCTTGTACCTCTCCAAAAATTGAAAATAATTATATTTTACTTTCAAAAGTTAAAGAAATTGATAGCCAATTTTAAAGAAAATTTTTGTGAGAAAAATGTATATACTTATTCTTATAATTTGAAAAGGAAAGGGAGAAGAAGAGAGTTGAAGAATTAAAGGGAGATAAAGTCATTTACCTTTGCGTAACCTAAAGTCTTCTATTTATAAAAGTTAAACCCTAGGGCTTTTAAGATTTTGAGGGTAAAAACAGCACTCACTATACCACAACTGACCAAAACTTATTTCGGAAAAATTCAATAGGAAAAAAAATAAAACTAAGAAAAAAGAGTATGATTAATGTTGGAGTATTAATTGTTGCCTCATTAAAATCTTATCCCAGAAACCCAATGGGACAAAACCTAAAAGAAGAAAAAAGAGTACAACTTATTTTCCCTACTATAGGTGATTACTGAATGTCTTTGAGTCGACGCACTCCAATTTGATATATCAATTTCTTGAATGTAGATCTTGACAATGCTTTGGTGAATAATGCCACATTATCACTTGAATGAATTTTTAGAAGCTCATGTGCATAGAAGAACTTTGGAGAGATATATTTTGACCTATGTCTTTGATGTAATCTCCTTTAAGTTCCGTAACACAAGCTCGCAATTGCAATAAGTTTACTACAAGAATTAACCTTTATTGCGGCGGACCAAAAATCGTCGACAGTATAGCAAAAATTGCCGTATAAAGTTTTTACGATATTTTTTAGTGCGTCTCTTAAGAAACAATCGTTTAGATAAAATGACAATTAGAGAACCGTTGTATCCAATGCTACTACAGTGGCTATGCGTAAATCGTTGCTTATATATGTATATACGTGGTTGGAATGAAAGGACAAAACTACCACAAACAGGAGATTATATATAGCGGTTTCGGCACCGCTTTGTAGACAATCCCCTATTTGAGGTGGTGTTTTCTTGTACACTACCACCTCATTTATCACTATTCGTGGCATTTGTACAATCGCTTTAAATAATGTTTTATATTCTTTTTTAGTTAATAAGTCTGTCGCTATTTTGCAGTGTTTAAATAATATTGTATATATTTTTAATTAATTAATTTATCAGTGTTTAAGGTACGACCTCCCTAAATAATGTTTTATATATTGTTAATTAAAATTTTATTTTTTCCTAATTAGTTTCCTGCAAGAAAATATATCAATATTTGCACGACTACACAATATTCCAAATATAAATATCATTCCTAGAACCAATCCATATTTTCAAAAATAAAAATATACCAAATATCCAAATAAATAGAAATATGAATTTTAAATTAAATAAAAGTAGTAATGAAACATTTAATGACATCTTAATAAATTACGATTAAGTTACAAATTAATGTCAAATCACCTAGTTAATTGAATTAGGGTTTTTGATTTTCTTGCTTCCGCTTCCTCATCTGAGCTAATTCTACTAAGTTCTACAATGTCTCCCAAAATATTTATGATAAGATGATGATCTCTTGTTCAATCGTGCAATGTGTGTTTTTATTTTATTTTTTCTTTCTTTAATGATACAATCACTTTCTATATATTTATGCTAATTATTTACATTAATTAATTACTTAGAATTCTCGTGTTCCCTTGAGATGAAATCAAATAACAAACTTAAATTGAGTAATATGCATAAAGTGATTTACTAAATAGCTGTAGATTCTCATATCAATGTACTATGTGTATAAAGTGATTTAAAAGTTGTGGATTTCCTTATAAACGTGTCATGTATTGATTCCTAGCATTCTAGCTTGATGATAAGCTCTTGATATGCCACTAGTTGTTGTATGACCAAAACCTGAATGACTTTGTTGGGGAAATTGCTCGTAGCTCTTCRAACTCCTGCAATGTCGTCAATGCATTGAATGTAGTCTAACCATCTATAGAATATTTCCAAACTGCATCTACGCACGTGATTCTATAGATTCAAATTACTCTTATGCCTTATTTGATTGTTAAGGATTCTACATTGAGAAAGTAATCTGATTTCTTATTATTAAATTRCGACATTTGGAGAATTACTTTGATATTTGAAAAGATATCAAATTCCTTAAATGCAGGAAAATAAGTACATAATTCGGGAAAAATGAATGCTTGTAAGGAAGTGTTATTCTGATTACTTTTTTCAGGATTTAAAAAAAAAATAAGCATAATAAATTTTTAGAATCTAAGTACAAAGATGAAGTTTGAAACCTTGTTTAGATGGCTAAGATAGCAACAAGTGCTTTGGCAGCAGGAGATAGAAGAGCTACAAGCAATTTAACAAACAAAGTCATTCAGGTTTTGAACTTAATGGCATCTATTAATTATTGTTTTTCTTGGTTCTAACCAGAAATAATTTTTCATCCTAATCGTAAAACAAATGACTTCTATAACTTGACAAAGATCTACCTAAACTCTCTTGAAACCTCTTGAAAATTGGTATGTAAATAGAAATACTCTCTCTTATAAAATAACTATTTATTTGAACATCTGTTTTTACTTCAAATATTTATCATTTCAAAAAATTAAGACTACATAAATATTTTTTTCTATTACACCCCATATTCAACTCTAAAACATAATTTTCTATGTGTTGTAAACCCCTATTGAATTTAAAATTACAATGAATTTAAAGAAAATGTTAGAATTACCATTTTGTGTAAAATTTTATAAAAACTAATACTTCAACTTTTTTTATATCTATAATTCTACTCAAATAGACGATTATTTGAAACGATAAAGCAATAAATTGTTCATTTAATATAATAATTACTCGATATATTCACAAATACACGGGAGTGTTGCAGAATCGGTATCAAGCAATTAAAATTAAAAAAATAAAAAATGAACTTTTGGCATCGGAAGAAAATTCCAGAGGATAAAAGCTTTAACGGTGACGGCGCAGTAGTAATATTTCATTTTCTATACTCCTTAATATATTAGAACTCGCTTTTACGCGTCGACGTCAATAAAACTGAGCCGATCACGAACGCGGCTTGACCGTCAAACTTCAGCAGTTAATTAGCCCCATCTCTCATCCCTTCACTGCTTCTACTGCTAACCAGTGTTATACTCTACTATCGATCCCTCACTGTCTACAGTCAACCATGGTTTATCTCTGTCCGTACACATATGCTGACGCGTGTCCCTATGAACGCGTTTCCGTCTCCCCCACCACCCCTCCACCGCCCTATTTAATCATCAGCAACCCACGACCCGTCTCCTTATTTCCCTTCACTCGACTTCTTCCTTCTGTCATAACCTTTTTCACTTCAGAAGACCTCAAATTTTGGCAAACAAAATGTTATAGGAGTGAGATTTCAACTCCCTTTTTCGAAAATCTTGTCTCTTGCTTCACTGGTTTACGGTTGAATCGTTAATTTTTGTGAGAGATTATTGAAACTTTGAAAAGGAGTGGGAATTTGAAAATGGCTTCTTCGGATAACTTGATAACAYTGGAACCGTGGGCTTTTCGTCCTARATTCGCAGATTCGTGGCTTTCGGAAGCGTTCGCGAGAGACACCGAAACGCTGACGAAAGCGCTTCAGAAATCACTTTCTGGCCATTCTGATAACGTGTCCAGTGACATGATCAACCCTCTGTATAAGCCCGATATATCTCCCGGTCAGACGCCGACCGTTTCCGGCGGGTCGGAGAATGAAACCGCAGTTTCGAAGCGAAGGAACGCAGCTGCGGTGGGTGTAAATGGTGCCAAGATAACTAAAAGGAAGTCGAGGGCCTCGAAGAGGACGGCCACGACGTTTATCACTGCCGATCCAGCGAACTTCCGACAGATGGTGCAGCAGGTGACGGGAGTCAGGTTCGGCGGAAATGCACAGCTGGCGGTTGCACCTTTGCTTAAACCTGAGCCGCAGCGACCGGTTAACCGGCTGCAGAGTGGATGCTTGCCTACTTTAGACACATCAGCTTATTTGCTAGACCACCCCATTAACCAACACCATCAAAATCCATTGGTGTCGGCCTCATCACCTCTAGTGGTGCAGCAGCCTCTCTCCGTCGGTATCACTCCACCTCCGCCGCCGCCAACAGTGGTGACAGACGGTGGCTCAGCTGGCTTTGATTTTGACTCTTTTTGTAGCTTCCCCACCCTTGAGTCCTGGAAGTAATTTACTCTTAATTTAATCCAGTGCATCTTTTTTTTTTTTTTTTTCTCTTTTCTTCTGTAGGGTAGGGGGAGGAGTGTAGGGGTAAACAGGGCAAATCACAGGTGAAATGTGTTCATATTTTGGAGGGATGGCGTGTCTGGATGGGACTCCTTTTTGTATCATTAGATATGATAATGGGCTCTTTTTCTCTTTTTCAGGGGGAAGTTGTATTAACTTGGTGACGTGGCAAAATATGTGGCTATATAGTTCTTTTTAAATTAATTTGTGTCCTAAAAATTGTCATTGCAGCTAGCTTATTGATCATTCATTTCATTGTTATTCAAGTTGATAACTAAAGTGATGCTACTCTTTCCTTAAATGTCATTGCAGCCTAAGGAACAATGATGAAATGATAAGAGTTTGTTTCTTGGTTGGATGCCAAAAGGAGAAAGAAGTTATTTTCATTTTTCTGGTTTTTAACCCCACACAATAAAGAAAAAGACTATATGCTGATAATTTAGTTTTTACCATTTTACTTGTTATTTTTGCAAATAAAATGATTAATAAAGAAAACCTTCAAAATGCACGTGCTTTGGACGAGTGAACAACTCTACGGCCTTTCAATTTGCCTTGATGTCGTTGCAGTTCTTGCAAATGGGTGTTACTCTTCGTCTTAGAATACGGTCATGGTTCTGCAGAAAAGCACAAACGTCATCTTCTAGACGATAGGTATCATACTTGGCTTTCTTCTGGAGACACGGTAATCTCTTCCTTGCTCCTAAAAGTTAAAAAGGATATCCTCTCGAGTACTTATCATTAAATAACTAATAGAGAGAAGTTTATATTGGCCGTATTAATGAATTTATTTGGAATTGGACTCAGTCTGAGATTATTTATTTAAGTTTATATCTTCTCTTAATAATCTAGATAATTACATGGGTTTTGCAAATTATATGTTTAAAATACAAATATTTAGAGTATTTCAATTGAGGACAGCTTCTAGAAAAGTTCCGCAAGAACAAATTCCATTCTTTTTTTTTTTTTTTAATGTTTACTTGCCCTCTTTAAGTTTATCCACTTTCAGTGTCCTAAAATGTGTAGCAATCTTAGGAGATGTAATAGTGTAATAAATCTTAGGAGGGCATAGAGAGTTGAATATGTGGAGAAGACATGTGTCCAAACAGCTTCTTGTTTGGGTAAAACAATTGTTTGAACACCACGAGATGCCTAACAGGCATGAATTTTGACTTTGAGGATCCAACCAATACATAAATATTGTTTCTAGTACTGTGACAGGATCTTTAGAATATCTTTTCTTTCCCCCATGAAAATTTATTTTTTAACAGATTTTAATTTCTATACCATTCGCCTTGTTCTCTTCTTATAATGTTGTTGACTTTTATAATAATAAGTAAATATTAATTTCTTCCCGCTTTATTGTTCCATTAATGAGTTCAAAAGGAAATTTTAGATAATATGACTCCTTGGGTGGCATAAATAATGTACATGCGAAAACCGAGCTGTAGAGTACTAAAGTCACAAGAGGCGATTTAAAGCAGATATTCGATGGGCCCTACTTAAATTGTCCCCACTTCTCTTCTGTTATCCATGAAAAGAGACAGCAAAACGCGTAACCCCTCAATTATTTACAATTTCCCCTTTCCAATAAGGGAATATTATCAATCCGACCCATTGATCTTCTCCACCAGCATAAATATAACAGCTTCTCGATGTGAACATAAACTATGCTTTTTCTTTTTTTTTTTCTCTGATAAATGGATCATGTAAAATGCCATTAAATTATCAATTTATCACACAACTGAACTTCTCCCTTAAAATTCTAATAAATTTTAGAAGTTATGTATATGCTTACCCAAGTCAAAAGATTTCCTTTTTAAAACATGTAAGGTTAGGTATCTGAGTAGACTGACTTGGGTCTCGAGATCTCTTTAGTTTGCAACTGGTGAGGTCGCATTTGCATGTGCATTCTTTGCTTTTCTCGGGAAAATCAATACCAGCTTAAAAGAATAAATAATTTCAATTTTTTTTAAAAAAATGCATTTGACATAAGCATGATGCACTGTTGACATCCGAATTACTTTTCTGGAGTTTTTATTTCCAGTAAAGAATAAATGGAATTTACACTAAAGAGCATGTTTTTTTTTCTTTTTTCAAGTGAAAAGTTAATGAAAAACAATTGAAAAAGGTTTATTGAATAGCAACTTATAAATAGGGAGGAATATTGTCATCATAAGTGGATCTAAGCGGGGCAGGGACCACTTAGATCAAGTCTTCTGCATACCTTCAATTTTTAATTTTGCCACTCATTGTTATAAATAATCAATCCAAACAGCATGAAAGAGATCAATCTCACTATCCTTGGCTCATAATTAAGTCGTTGGAATAAAAGACTACAAATAAAAAAGGTAAAAAAAAATACGTGAAAATTACAATTTTGAGTCTAACAGTAGAACTAAATTGAGGCTTTCAAAGTCAAACAAGGGTTGCTGCACTTGATTTACTGTTTTGTCGTTTTCCAATTGACTTGACTTCTTTGTTGTGGACTCCTCAATACTATATCATAAATGCCAGTCCACGTCATTAAAAGTCGTGCTAGCGTGGCACCGCTTTAATTGCAGACAACACATTAATCGCTTCCACCGTCCCATTTTTGTTCCCTTGCAACCTCTTCAGAGAGTAGTTTTACGGTTTGATGCCTTTTCTTGACTATTTTCTTGTACGGTTAGCAGCGGAGGGAATACGACGGTTTCTGTCAGTGTCTACACGGCTAGAGCTTGTTCATATTCTTATACAATATGTTTTGAATTTATTATTCTTGAGATCTTTTTTTTAAAAAAAAGAAAAATAGATTTATTTGAATTAAAATCTTAATATTAGATTTAAACTTTTAGTGTTTATTGAGTTCGAATACTCAAATATTTGCTCAGAATCTCAAGAACATGTTTGGTATGTTATCATATACCTTATATTTTTAATTTTGAGTAAATACCTAAGTTTTAGCTCATGCTCAATTTACTAATCAAGTTTTGAATTGAGCTCAATTTTAAGGTTCTTATACTAAATCAAACTTAAGCTTAAAATTAAGGCTCAAACTCAAGCTCCAATTTATAAAATTAATTTCATCCAATTTTGAATATTTTAGGATTTGACTTAACTTAACCCCATATACCTTCTTAATTGTGTAAAAATATTATTAACCGAACAATAAATCTCAGGATTTGATAACGTAATCCAAACCTCAAAATTGAACAAATTAATAATTTTATTATCGAAACAATGGTATAATTTTATTGCTTTACTTTTCATTTCGACAAGTAGGAACGTAAATGCAGATAATTACTTTTAATTTTTAAAAGAAATAGTAAATAGGTTCACCGTCACGATTTAAGGTTGAAGTTGACATGATGCTGCTAGTGGTTTTGGATGTACTACAAAATGTTTGTCCCCAATTCTCAACTCCCACCTTCCAACCTTACCCTAAACAAATTAATCTTTGACCATAAGAAAGAAAACAAAAAAAGGTCATAGGAATTCAACAACAAAGAAAAGTGGAGGTTCTCATAATTTCCTCCTTCATACATCATATATCATGCTTGAAAATTATAAAAAGAAGAAAAGAAAAATTAAAATTAGGACATATATCGTAATTAGGTGTACTTGTACAAATGCAGATGAAAAATTCTAAATGATCTAGAATTCTTACAAAGACAATGCGCTTGGACCAATATATTGGATGATTAAGATTATCTTGGTTGGGGTTTTTGCATTGACAATTCCACATCGAATTTTGTGTATCAAAATTCGATGTTTACATTAGATATGTCTCGACCAAAAGTAAAAATAATGTCTTTTGTATTAACTTATATATATATATATATATAGTGAAGAAGAGGACAGTGCAGGAGGTTGTTGACCCATGAAAGTTTTAGCCCTAGATTTTGGAGTCGACTAGTCAGATTCTCTCTGTGGGTAGTGATGTGTACTTTGACTTTGCTCAGTCAATGTCAATCAGGAATACGGCATTAAATGTGGTTTTGTCCGTTATTATTGGCTGACTTCATGCTTACACTTTTGTGATGCCATTTTTCAGCTCCCATGTACAATGCTCTCCTTCCCTTCCAATTTATTAGGTAAAATAGGAAAAATTAGATTAAAAAGAATTTCTTGAACATATTCTTTTCAGCTGAATATAGGTTTTTCCCTTAAATTTATGAACAAGATTTTTCCCTTGGAAAGATRTAAGTTGCTTTAATCCTTCTATTTTTGGAGTATGCTTGGGTGATACTGGCAGGATTGGTACCTAAGAAAGGTGTATATTAACAATTCAATCCCAAAGAAGGGAGCTCTGTTATTCTACTTCTTCCAATGGTTACAAAAAGAACACTCCCCTATTTTATTTGAATTGTTAAAAGACAATATCGACTTTTTCACCTCTAACATTGTTCATTTAACAAGTACGAGCATCAATAATTTCGTTTTTTATTAAGGCTAAGCTGGTAATTTCAATAAAGTTATATGCTCTTCTGAACTTTCATGCCAAGAGGATGAAGATGATACACTTTAACTATTGGGCCTTGAACTTACATCTTACCCCAGCCATACTCTCAGGTCTAGGGGCCCAGTCCAAGTAAAACTTTACTGGGCACAGAGTCGGGAGTTTCCGAAAGGATGCTATGGAGATTCCAGGTTCTCTCTCAAAGAAAAAAGGTCTTCTATGTAAACTTTAAGAAACAACTAAGGACAAATTGATAATTTTGCAACTAAAACAAACCATAATCCTAATTTTTTCTTTTCTTTTCCTGAAACCCGAAAACGATTGTTTCTGTGTTGTTCTTGCTGCTGCCCGCACAATTCATTTTCTCTTCTCTCTCTCGCTAGAACAATCTCTTTATTATATATGTATTATATATAGACTTTCCCTGTTATTCATTCATAGTACTATTTGAATGATGTTTCATAAAGCTATACTTTCGGGTGTGTCAGTCCTTTACCGGTCGCCCCCTTTTTTCATATGCATAATATAGTACTTGACTCATGGAACAAGAAGGCGAGATCCCAACTCCTTCAGGTACCCCTAGAAAAGCTCCCGGATCTCCAGCTTAGGGGAGGCATATATAGCACAAAAAACCCAAATATTCCTGAGTACATTTTGAACCAAAATATTCACAATCTGCTGATTAATAGTGACAATCTCAATATCAATCAAATCTTCCTTCCAGGACACCCAAATGCCCCTCAAATACCCCTAAACTTCCACCATATGTACTCGATTAAACCCCAGTAGCATTCAACGATTTATCAGCATATGTCCCACAATTCTTTACCTCTACAAATATAAACAGGGAAACAATTCCATACAATGAACTTCATAAGGAAAACAATTAAAATGTTTGGCAGCCAGATGTTTCTGACTCCATAAGAGTTACTTGTCCTGAGCACAGAGAGATTTCATAATCCCCACCTGCATCATCCTCAACTTATAGAGCAACCGTCAATTGGAGGTCTTCCATAGGTTGGTGATGGCACTATCCACCACCTGCTGCTTCATGGCAACTTGTGCTTCGCTGTTTGAATTGGCGCCTTCCCCCTTGGGCACGGATTGGAGCTGGATGATATGGGCTTTCAGGCTAGGGCGCTCCCTACGCCCTGGATTGCTGGCCCAGCAGCGCAATGCTTGCTTGAGTCTGTTAGTACCTACACCGGCTTAGACTTGGCCTGCTGAAAAGGCAAAATTAGGCGGGCTAGGTATACTCTGGATCAATGTTGTCAATTTTTTAGATCCAAAACACGCAAGTATAGATGGTCATAATATATAAAGTGAGAGCAAAGTATCATTCCTTCCAGGGTAGGAGTTGTGAGAAATCTTCAATAAAATCAATAAATGGTGTGAGAATTATAACTAAGATGGAAGAACAAGTAAAATGATCAAGAAATAAACATAATAATGAGATTGATATCGACTTACACAAGTTGGAAGAAACCCTTAAAGCTGCAAATATTTAAGAAATGGTGAATGATGCTTTAGCAGAGTTGATTAGGGTTAAGATAATAAATAACCTTAACTCATTCACGTGTATATATTTAGGACTCTAAAAGGAAGTCAAACATAAATCTATGGTAACCCTCCCATTATCCCGATTCATATAATTTCAAGAACCACAAAGATATATATCTATGTGATGATTGGTAATGCTATTGCACTATTCTTTAGGACTTAAGATAATGTGTGACCTTAATCCCTTAGGATGTTTGGATATGAGAGCTCGTAAGATGATTAGCCACATTTCTATGGCAACTCATCTTACCACTTTCTACAAATTTAGCCTTAGTTTGGGTGTTGATATGCATAGACTATACAACGAATTAGTTTAAGCCTCCTGCTAATCAGTCTCAAGGATGTGGCCAGGACAATAATTTTCGTGGTAATGGAGGTCGTTTTTGTGGTCGAGGGGGTAGAGGTAACAACAATGGTTAGAAACATGTTCGTTAGCTTCGGGGACGGTAGGGACATATTATACCTAAGTGCTACTGCCGCTTTGATATGAGCTTCAACAATCCAAACACCTCAACCACCTCCAACTCCCAACCCCTCAACCCTCAGCATACATTGCGTCTCTAAGACTCTCAATGATTCAACTTGGTTTCCACATAGTGGAGCAACCAATCGCATCATCTCAAATATGAGTAATCTTCAAATTCTTTCTCAATACTGCTAGCACGGAAACTTAAAGAAGGATTTTATCAGTTGGAATCACTATCTCACCACAGCTCTATTCAGTCCAAATCAAGGCCTTAGTCAGTAGTTTGTCTAGTCATATTTGTAGTTTTTTCTATTTGTCTCGTTCATCATCTATGCCATCCATCTCTTAGAGTCTTGAGTCAAGTTTTTAAACTCTGTAATTCCATACTCAACGAAAAGATTTCTTTTATTAATCATGTTAATTTGGCAAACTCTATGCTCTTCCGTTATCATCCTCACTCAAAAAAAATTCACATGCTCTTGAACTAATTCATACCGATTTATGGGGGCCATCCCCTATACAATCCAAATTCGATTGCATGCATAATATTCATTTCATTAAATTTACTTAATCTAAATGGATTTTTCCTGTCAAATATAAATTTGATGCATTCTAAACATTTGTCATTTTAAAACTAAAGTTGAAAATCAATTATTCTCCAAAATCAAGATTTTTCAACCGAATTGGGTAAGGGAGAGAGTATCGTTCATTTGAACAATTTCTCAAAACTCAGGGCATTTTTTTAGACATCATTGTCCCTATGCACATGAACAAAATGACAAGGTCAAAAGGAAACATAGGCACATTCTTGAGCTTGGTCTCACCTGGCTTTCTCAAGCTTCCATGCCATTACACTTTTAGCGGGAGAGTTTACTGGTTGCGGTCTATCTCATTAATGGGCTACCAACTATTGTTCTTGACAACAAATCTCCCTGGGAATCACTCTTTCATACATTTCATTCCTATAATTTTCTAAGAGTGTTTGGATGTGCGTGCTCTCCCTGCCTTCGGCCATTAATTCTTGAAATTTCAACTCCATACACAAATGTGTATTTTTAGGCTATAGTGATAGCAACAAGGGCTACAAATTTTTAGCCCCCAACCACAAAATTTAACCATGTAGTGGTTAATGAGTTTAGACCTCAACGACAAAATTTGTATCTCCCACCATGGACTTGAATACAATGAATCCTTTAGTCCGGTTGCTAAAACAAACACCACCAGAGTTTTACTTGCTCTTGCCATGGCTTTCTATTGGTCTATCCTTCAAGTTGATATTCATAATGTATTTCTCAATGACACCTTAGAAGAATCTTTGTATATGCCCCAACCTAAAGGGTTTGTACTCTTCTGACTCTCACTATGTTTGCAAACTGAGAAAAGCACTCTATGGCCTTAAACAAGCTCCTCGTGCTTGTTTCAATGAACTGCGAGTTCAGTTACTTTCTTGGAGTTCTACTCATTCCAAAGCTGATCCATCTCTCTTTTTACTCAAGGCAGGTCATATCAAACTCTTCATTCTCATCTATATGGCTGACATCTTGGTGACTTGTAATTCCTATCGTCACATACAACTTTTTTTTGACAAGTTGCATTCATGGTACTCTCTCAAGGACTTAGGGCCCTTGAGCTATTTTCTTGGTCTCGAGGCAAATCGGGATGACACAGGCTCTAGTTAACTTAGTGAAAATATGCCACCYATCTCCTTTCTCGGTTTGATAAGTTGTATGTTAAGCTTAGATATACTCCTARATCCATGGATAAGACTTTGACAACCAATGAAGGTGACCTGCTGTAGAATCCTACTATGTATAGAAGTTCTTCAGGGGGAGGCCTAACCTTCCTGATGTGGTAAACAAGCTCAGCCAATACATGCAACACCTCGCACTTCTTCATTGGGATATTGTCAAAAGAGTGTTTCGTTACATCAAAGGTACTATCCAGTATCAACCACAAATTACACTTCAAACCGTTTACTAAGTTGCGTCTCACAGGGTATTCAGATGACAATTGGGGCTGCTGCTTGGATGACCGTCGTTCCACAGTTGGATATTGTGTCTTATTAGGAGATTCTCTCATCTCTTGGTCTTCTAAAAAAATAGAGTTTTGTGGCTAGATCAAGCATTGAAAGTGAGTACCGTGCTCTTGCAAATGTATTATCTGAAATTCCTTGGATTAGGAATTTGCTACACGAAATCAATCTGCTGTTATTTGCCTCCCCATTTACATGGTATCACAACATTAGTGCTGGTTTTTTAGCTAAGAGTCCAATTTTCCATGCTCGCACAAAAACATAGAGCTTGATGTTCATTAGATTCGTGATCAAGTTCTTCTTGGCGATCTTCAATTTCGTTATGTGCCTTCGCTGGACCAAATTGTCGGTTGCTTAACCAAAGATCTTCCAAGCCATCGTTTTTCATTTCTTCGTTCCAAACTCACTGTGACAAAGTTCCCTCTTTCATTTGAGGGGCGCCATTAGAGAAAATACTGCACCTTAGCTATTTCACTGGTTTCCCCTTATTTCATTGTTTTATCATTTCTATTATGATGTGGCAATGCCATATCCTATCTTACTATTGGGTCGTTAATACGGTTTGCACCTCTTCAATTTATAAATAGAAAGATACAAAGCAGCCTCATTTGAGCTGGAATTTACAAATATCTGTTGTCTTTATTTTTCTAACTCCCCCACTTTCTGAATAATTGCCATTTTTTTTTTCATGCTTTATTGTGAGATCTTGGTGGAAATTTATTGCGATAAAGTTTAAAATTAAAATTTTGAACATTATTTTCATTTCAAAAGAGCAAGATTCAAAGACTCACAAATGAGGATTGGGAATGTGTGTAGAAGGTTTAGGATTTTAAGGTTTAGAATTATAAGGTTTAGATTTTAGGATCTAGGATTTTAGATTAATTTGTTCATAAACACATAGCTCATATGTTGTTTGTGAATGTCCTTGTATTTTTTGCTAGAAAGAAAAGGAAATTACATTAGATATGCCTGTTAAAATATCTCATATGTTTTTGTGTACAAATACAAATATCATCCAATGCATTTCCATAAGAAAACTTTGGTTGTTTAGGAAGCGGACAACATTTGGTTGATAAGTAGCATCACTTTACTAGGTAAATTTCCCGGTTGTAATATTAGTTTGATTTGATGAATTTTAAGGCATTTATACCTTTGTAATTTTCTTGATTTTCTTAATAAGCTTGAAGGCGTCTATCTTATAAACCCTCCACCCTTTGGTGGTATTAGAACAATTAAGAGAGATAAAATCTGTGTTAAGTACTGTTGCAACAGATATTTTGGGTGATGAAGGAAAACAGTTAGACACTAAAACGTTTAAATATTACAATTTAGAAAATTTCATATAGCTTAGAATGCAAACATTGAACTAGAACGCATTAGAATCTCATTTTTGCAAGATTTTACTGTCACAGATCTCTATAAGTGGCTAATTGACAATGATAAGCAGTAAATCATACTTTTTTGTTTCCCTCGAAAGCGCATAGCAAGTTAAACTTCTGTCAATTTACTAAAGAAAAAGTTATAGAATTGAAGATTATAATTCGACCCAGTTGGCATATAAAAGATTCCATTACAGTTTCCTTACGAAGATCATTCTTTTTTGCTATCATTGAATCGTTGATAGAATTTCCATAATTCACACCCTTCGTTACCTTACCACTGTGAAAACAAAGTGGATTTTGCAGACAAGAAAGAAACGAAGTAGTTGCAGTTAGTCCTGGACAATGTGGCTTCTGTGTGGCAAGGGTTTCGAGAGAAAAGCCATTGAAAATGAGAGAAATCGAGAGCTAGAGTTAATCAGGATGAGAAGAAGAAAAGGTTGTGCTCATCTTGAGAAGTTCATGCCAATGGCTTTCCCCAAGTTTCCATTGAGATGCAGTCTCGAAGAGCTCTACGTTGGTGCTACTAAGAGGATGAAACTCTTTCAAGACATTCATAATGGTTTTGGGTATGTTAATGCTTGTTTGGTTCTTCTCCTTCTCGAATTATAAGATAGAAACCTCATACTCGCTCTATTCCATTGACACTAATTGACTCGACATGACATCTTTTCTGCTTTCGGTTCACTTCCAAATTCACTCTTGTTAATTTTTGCTTGTGTGAGGTCTTAAAAACACAGAATTCTCGTCTGCTACGTGCATGTTTCTAACATTATTTATGGTTCCATTATCTTTTACTTGCTAGCAAAACAAGAATTACTTTTTCATTTTCTCCCTTTTTCATAAAATGATTTGAGATTTTGAGAGTTTTTAGAAACTGAGAGAATGTAAACTTTTCCATTTTTCTTTCCAAATTAAAAGCACTGAAAGCTAATAGATTCTCATGACCTTATTGATCACCATGAATCTCCTTATATTTTCTTCTTGGAACATCAGACGTCAGTAGTTTCTTGATTACTTCGATGGTTGCTAATATATACTCCCGTAGTATTATCTGTTTTGACTTTATCTTGCTCTCATTAGTTAATTTTTCTGACTAAATAATCTTCATAATTCCAGCAATGCCATTGATCATCCTCATCTGGAGGATATCATTGTTAAACTTCCACCAGGTTTGAGCCACGGCGATCCCGTATTCTTCCCGAGGACCAGAGATACACAAACTGGTATAATTCCACTAGATGTTATACTAGTAGTTCAAGAGGAGCCGCATCCCATGTTCAAAAGGATAGGTTATGATTTATGGATGACAAAGAAAATGACACTAGTTGAAGCTTTGACTAAAGATATTGTTACTGTGAAATTACTTGATAAACGAACTTTAACAATTAAAAAACCTAAACAACTAGCTGCTCCCCCTATAATGATTGTGAACGAAGGAATGTTAATCCATAATCTTGGGATTAAAGGGTCTTTGTTTGTCGAATTTGATGTTGTTCTCCCAACGGATTTTAGTCTGACTGACGAATAAAAGGAGGAACTCAAGAAACAGCTATCAGACTAGGAACAATAACCAAAAGATTTGTGGCATTGATTGCATTTTGTTCTTCATTACTAGTTTAGGATTTTCTATTTTGGAGTTTGAATGGAAGAATAGCCCGATTCTTTTATCATCCATAGTGTTCTCCAATTCACTTTAGATTGTTTCTAGTACTGTTTTTGATATTTCATTAGCAATATTGCTTTTTTATTGTTATCATTTTTGTATTTTTGAATTCCTACCTTATTTTTGAAGGATTAAATTCACGCCCATTAATACTAAATCTATGCCCTCAGCAAATAATTTTCTTGGTTGGTCACTAATATCCTTTAACTTTTATCATATCAATCAATCAATTTTATCATTCATAAACTTCCATTTTGATCAATGTAAATAAATAAAAATATAAACCTTCAAATATCTCATTTTATTTTTCATAAAAAAACCACCTCCTTATGAACATTGATCTTTAAATCCTTTCTTAGATCTTATGGAGGTTTTAATTTTTGAATTGATTAAGTGGATCGTTTAGGAATAATAAAAGTTGATGGATTGATATTATAAAAATCAAATGGGTACTAATAATAACGACATATTATTATTAACTAGGGATATGAATTTAAGCTATAACGGCATGGATTCAACCTCTCCCATAAATGATTTGAACAAACACTTTTTATACTTCTTATTTGGTGGGAGTCGTTACATTTTGAAGTTTTGATCTTCTTTAGTTCCAAGGCTCTATTTGGACAACACAGTGAGGCAAAAATTCTTTATCTATAGTTTCAAATGTCATTTGTTTTACATTTTTAATTAAAAAGTTTTTCCCCCAATTTCATACGTCATTTGTTTTACATCTCGGGTCAAGAAATGTTGCTCCTCAAGCAAAAAATTTTCCTTCAATCATCACTAAAAAATAAAAATATACAGTAACATTTTCACTTCCTCCAAAAAAAAAAATTGGTAAAAATGATTAAAAATAACTACTCTAATCACTTTTTACTGTACAAAATACAGTGACCTAATCCTTTTACACGAGTTTTTTGAGTTTCTTCATGCCCGTTGAATAGTTTCCTCATTGAATTATATAGTAGAAAATTATCTCATATTGATTTATGGCCGGTTGTTGAGTCCATGCTGGTTTGTAATAACTTCTACACTTCCTACTAATCACTCATCCAACTTCACCCCTTTAATTGAAGGAAAAAAATCCATCTGCGCAAGGATTCTTCTTGTCGATGCCGGCAACCTCTACAAATTTCTTCACTTCCTGGAGGAATCTGTTAACTATCATTTCTAATCTTATTGTGAAACATAGAACTGTCTTTACAATATGCTATATACTTGAATGGTTGTTTCACTATCATTTCTAATCTCAGTGTCTCCTAATATGACGTTCGGATTATTGTTTGTACTACAAGTAGCTACAGATATGGAAACAATCAATAATTATCATACAGTGTTAGATTACTTACTTTTTGATGAGGGTAACAGGGATGATATTGATGATCTTAAATCTATAGCTAATATGTCCAAACAAGTTAGACTCCAGAAATAGTCTTGCCGAAATTTGCATTTCAGTGGTAGGCCACCGTGGTTTTGGTTGTACATCACGGTGGCTTGCTATTATAAAGTAGCACACAATATCCTCTTCATAGCAGGGCACCGTTATGGACGAACCCTTCATGATACGATGCTGTGAAGAGCATATTGGGTGCAACCTCTATCACGGTAGGCCGCTGTGGTGGGAATGGCCTTCAGTGACGAAGGTACTACCCAATATGTTTTTTCACAACAATAAATAGTGATAGGTGATATGCTCTGATCAGCATATTATATGCAAGGTTCATCACAAGGGGAAACCATGATAGATAAGGCATCACGACGTGCTGCTGTGATAAGCATATTGTATGGAAGCTTGGCCATAGAAGGTCATCGTGATAAACATGTCTAATTACGAAGGCCATCTGTGATGACGGTTTACACAAACTACAGTATATAGATAAACTTTAGTTTTTCTTTTTTGGGCACAATTACAATACATAGATAATTATCCACATGCTGATTAATGCTTTCTAGGTACTTGATTATTCATATCTAACCACTAAGAAATAATTCATGCAGTTCCTAGACAAAAGTCACTGTCAAACGCGAATTATGGATATAATTAATCGATCGTAAAACTAAAGGTAATCGACATTCGCATGGGGTAATCGACATTCGCATGGTGTAATCGACATTCGTATGGGATAATCGACATAAGCATAATCAATTACCATACTAAAGGTAATCGACATTCGCATGGAAGAATGGTTGAATATATTTTTCATAAACATTTGAATAATCGATTATTCAAATGTTTATAATCGATTATTTACTATTTCTTGCACTGCTTGAAACCATGATAAGCCAGATGAAATTTACATGCTTAATTATCCAAAATCATGCTTTGCAAAAGTTAATTATTATATTGAACAGTGAATATTTTTTGGGAAAAGATATATTTTATCATTTCTAATCTAAGTGGTTTCGTAATCCTAAAAATTTCTTAACTTCAGAAACAAATTTGAAATTTAAATATTACAATTTCCCACCTCTCCAACTTAAAATTTTTTTTCCTCCCCTTGTTCCAAAGTCTAATCCAACCTAAATCGTCCATAAATGAGTGCGATTAATGTTGAAATCAGAATTACTATTTACTATTTTTAAATTGTTTATTTAGATTTTTAAACCGCCAATTGATCGGTTCACAAAGAACCATGGTCCTACATGTTTGGTAGTCTAAAACTGATATGAATGTTTGATTTTTTTTCTTTTTTTCCTTTTATTCTTTTGTTGCGGATAGTGCTTGATGAAAAGGTATACGTGTTATAAGTGACCTTTATTATTGAGATGGTAATTTTAGTTATGACAAACTTTAATAGACTCCTAATTTTTTCCTTAATTTGAATGAATGAACACGTGGCAGCARCGAGGACACATGCCAGTGATGCTAACTATTGATTATTGTTGGTGATCAATCAACTTATCAAATATTTTTTTACTAAATTAATCAAATTACGATATAAATATATATTTAACTTTTTTAATGTATTTTTTCTCTATTTGAAGAATCAAGTATATATTAACATCACGCTCTGATTAATATAACAGAGAGTATAAAATGTAGTAAAGATTTTATGCCAGGGAGTGTATTAGAATTTAGAAGTTGTCTAGCCCTCCCATTACATAGATGTTTATTTTTTACAATATGGTCATTTTTGCCCTTTTGTTGGAAATTTAGATAGCTGTTTATTTTTTCAAAATATGGTCATTTTTGGTCCTTTCTGTTGGAAATTTTTTTCTTTCGGTTAATTTCCTCCTCATTTTCTTTCTTCTCTCAGCAATCCATACTCTTCTCTTCATCCATTCTTGACATCTCTCCAAAAAGTTCCATCAATTCTCTCATATTAACAATCTCGCTCTCCAATTTTGATTAGTGGCAATTTATTTAGCTAAGTTATTATTATACTCTCTCACACACATGCGTGTTAATATTGGTTAACCTTTACTGTTATCATAGTTATTTTGAAAGAAAAAAAACCATTTTATTCATCAGGTTTATCAGCATGAGCTACTTGAACTACATCAAAGGGACCATCCGCCATCCAAAACAATTCATTATCTAAGCTACAAGCTTTCTTAGCAAGCAAATGTGCACATGATTAGCATTCTTGACCCATAAGATGCTCTCTAACAGCCAGCAACCTGGTTTTGGTTCGAATTCTTTGGGCAATAACACCAAACGTGGATAGGTTTTCCTCATCACCACTAATCTTCTGCACTGCAAGAAGACAATTGGATTCCACAGAAAAATAATCCGGCTCCAATTGATTTGCAAGTTGCAACCCTCTATCTATTGCCAACACTTCTAAGTGTTCTGGACAAACACCATCATAGACGCGCATAGACACCGCAGCCTCCACCTCACCTGCAACATTTCTTATCACAACCCAATCCGTGCCTTCTCCTTTACCCAGGACTCGTCAACATTTATCTTCAACTCCCAGAAAGAGGCACCCATCTGTGTTGTCGGTTCCCCGAGCCCATTACCGCCATCTCCTCTCCTCTTATCGCATAAGAATACTCCTGCAAGTAGCTCACAACAAAGGCTATCGTCTCTTCCACAGCTATGAGTTTATATTCAAAAACCCATTTATTGCAAGGCATACCATCTAACCTATATTATCCCTATCACCAATCACACCTCCTCCCCACTGATGAGCTGATTATTCATGACTAGATTAACTAGTAATTCCTTCAGATGCATAGTCTCTCTTCCAGCCCAAGCAAAGTCAATCCCAGCGTTAATCAAAACGCTTGCCACATAGGTGCAATCGAACAAGAGATGCGTTTCAATCTCAGCCCTCCATCCGGATAATGGTCGCACCACTTGATCACCACTGAGCTTCTTGTCCAATCTCTCTCTCTCTCACCCACAAAATCCCTAAGCACAACTACCATGACCAAACCCGAATCTTTAGTGGGAACCTGAAGCTACCAAAACTTATTCCAGAGTGAACAATGAGTTCTAGAAGATGAAAAACTTGTGTCCATTGTCCAACATCCATCAAGATAATCCATGCCCATTCGATAGGCGGACTTCACAGTAAAAATCCTATTTTGTTCATAGTGCCACCACATAATGTCATATGTTGGCTTGCATGGTAGAGGAATTTTAAGAATTTCCTTCCCATCCTAGACAATAAAGAAACCCTCTAACACTGGCTGATTCCACCTCTGCGGCTCTCTTAGTATCAAATTACTAACTTCCCAATTCTAAGGCATGAACGGTTTTGGGATAAAAGGCAAAACTCATGGGCGTTTGCAAGCACAGTTGATTCCACACATCCACACTTTCCCCGATTTTCCAGTACTCCACATTAACCCTCGGAAAATCCGATCTTTCCCTTGCATGAATACTCCTTTATGTATATGAGCATTTTGTTTTCTGCTTTGCCAACAAAAAATTCGAACTATAATATTTTGTTTTAAGAATCTGCCCGACAAGGGAATCAGGATTCCTAAGCAATCACCAGTCCTGCTTAGCTAAGAGCATAAAGTTGGAAGCTTCAACATTTCAAAATGCCATCCCTCCTCTAATATGAGCCCCTTCTCCCTTCCTCTTACCCTCACCAAAAATCCCAAATCAAGGATGTGATTTCATCACAAAGCTTCATTGGAAGCAAAAAGCACGACATGACATGGGTTGGGATAGCCTGCAAAAAGGATTTAGTGAACCAAATTCTATCTTTAATGTAAGGGAAAAATATTATTTCTTAGACCTCCCAATTATATATGGTAAACCAAGGTACTTCTCACCCCGTCACACTCAACCACCCCAAACGACTACAAATATCCCTTTTAAGATCCACTGGAACCCCATGAACAAACACAATGGATGACTTTGCAAGTTTATCATTTGACCCGAAGCCTTTTAGTATTTATCCAGATCCCCCTTGATAGTATGCACATTTGCAAGTAAAACCTTCATAAGCAAAAGGCTATTATCCGCAAATAGCAGGTGGGTAGGTTCAGGCGAACTTTGACCCATACATAACACCTTATGCCGTCCCTCAGTCCTTTCGACTGAAGTAATGCAGAGCTCCATATAGATAACAAACAAGAAAGGAGATAAGGCAACCCCATGCCGAATACTTCTATTAGGTTTAAAAACCTCAATTGACATGCCACCAACAAGTACCTGACATGACATAGTCCGTACACATCCGATAATCATCAGCACCAGACATTATGGAAATCCCAACTTGGTTAGCATCCACTCCAAATACTGTCATTCTGCTGGATCATAAGCCTCGCTCATATCTAATTTCAAAGCTATAAAAAATGCTTACCCTTCTTGAGCTATGGAAGGCCTCGAATGCTATAAAAGCATTATCCGTGATCAACCTATCCCTCACAAAAGCACTTTCTGACTCATCCACCATAAAAAGCAAAATTGATCTTAATCTGTTAGCAATGGATTTTGACACGATCTTATACAAGACATTGCATAGACTTATCGATTTGAAAATCGCCACCTTTCCAACACATTTGATTTTAGGAATAAGGGATATAAAGGTCTGATTAATATCCTCAAACCCTCAATTATTGTTCAGTATATCCAGGACCATATTTATCACATCCTCTCCCACCTCATTCCAGAACCTATGATAGAATATAACATGCAAAGCGACCGGCCCCTGGGCTTTCAGAGTGTGCACATCCTTTATTGCTTTTGTAACGTCCTCAATCGTGAAAGCCTGACCCAAATAATCTATCTACGACTGATTAAGTTTCTTAAGAAAACTTCAAAATCCAAGTCTAGTGAATTTGTAGAAAACAAATATGCAAAGTAGTCAACAATGGTTTCCTTTATTTTATTCTCCTCAGAATTTTTAACTCCATGAGCATCCTCTATTTGGGCAATCCATTTTTCTTTTTGTCATTGACGGCTATGATGACGAAAATATTCTGTAATAATCATCCCCATGCTTCAACCAATTCGATCGTGATCTCACTTGCCAATACACCTCTTGAAGTTGAAGGAGGTTATCAAGCTCCCTACATGCCATATGCACAACATCTTTCCCTTCCATTCTTACCAAAACCGCCTCGAGCTTCCTATCTGCCTTGCGGATATTCCTTGGAACATTTCCATATTTTATTGAACCCCACTCCCCCAATCTTCTTTTCACTCCGATAAGTATCCCCCTACCATGCTGCCAGATTTCTTTATCATTGCACTATATTCAGAATCATGCAACAAAATATTTCCAAGCGGAGATGATTAGGATTTCTTTTCCTCCCATCTCCCCTCAACCGTCTTACCCCATCGGTAATAATTAATGGCATATGACCCGAATAATTAAGAAGATACACCATGTTTGTAAACCTCACATTGATATTTCTATAGTTCTACTATGCGTTTTAATAAATGATTTATGCTCACATTGTGTACGAATGATTATAGGAACACACACTGAAGCCTTATGGACTTCCGGATCTCAATGGAGTCAAGTGAAGTTGTTCAACTTACTTAGCTTGCAAGTTTTCTCTAAGTAGATAGGATTATCTTTCTTATCTAGAATTGTACTTAGACTTAGATTTGATTTCCTTGCTATTGCTGTTTAATCCTTGCATAAAATATTTTCCAAATAGTTTCAAAATATTTTACTCTTTGGGAAAACATAGGTGTTAGACTAACAATATTATTTACGACTTTAAAAGTTTCTTTGGAAACTAATCCAAAAGTAATGTATATACTTCGAACTCAGGACCTTGTCACTTTGGACGTCCTAATTATAAAGATTGTAAGTCCAAAGTCCTTTAGAGAAGGTTCAGACGAAACACGACTTTTGTTTGGATGTTCGAAGGTCTCAAGCACTGCATCCAAACATAATTTGGACTCAGGACTTATGGTTGCCTTGGTTTTCCAAAACTAGGTTATATTGAGTCCGAGTATTCCATTGAGGCTTCGGACAATGTCATGTATGACATTGGACGTTCGATGCCTCCTGTTGCAACGTCCAAAGGATAGTTAAAATAGTCTTTTTGGACGCCTGAATAGTCCTGATGTTGAGTCCAACATCCTTCTGTAAGGGTCTAAACGATTCTTCATATGCTCCCTTGCTTTGGTTTGGACGTCTGAACTAAATGTGTATAAGTTCAAAAACGTTTCTTTTTTCATCGTTACTTTCGGGAGTAGAAAGGGACTTTTAAGGTTTTCCTTAACACCAACAATTCTAAAATTCAAAGTAGCTATTTTGAGAAAATATTTTCAAAAATATTTTTGTTGATTATTTAATTCCAAAAGTACAAGAAATCCTTTAGCAAAACTTTGCGAAATCAAATCCATTTTCCTTCAGTTTCTTATCCTTACTTTCAAGACTGAAATATTGTAAGAAATTTCTCTGCTGTTAGAAGCGAATTCAAGGTTGTCTAGGGAATAAAACCTTTGTTGAAAGGTGAACCTTGATGTTGTAAAAGGGTTATCATGTAAAACCCATTTATTGGGTGAGCCCTTTATGTAAAAAGGGTTATTGGTCGTCAAACTCATTGGTTGGGTGAGCCCTTTGTGTAAAAGTATTTGTGACCTTTTAGTGGATTTGAAAACCATAAGGGTGTGACTCTAGGCCGTGAATATAGATTTCAAGGGAAATCAGACCACTATAAATAGTGTGTATCTTGTGATTATTTCTCTCATGCTTGCTTGCACTTTATATTGGTTGGTGTGACTTTTATTGTTCATAAATTCACTCAGCATTTGTTGCACCCACCAAATGTTTAATATTTTGTTAAAAGGGTGAAAACTTTGTATTTGTAAGAAAGAGTTCGTACAACAAAATTCACCCCTCTTAGGTACATTTCAATATTTTAGTAATAGGAAAAAGATCAAGCAATTCATCATTGCCCAAAGCACGATCAAATCTCATCCACTACCCTTCCTACCATTGCATCATGTGAACTTTGCTCCTTCATAGCCCAACGAGCACTAGCAATTTCTTGCTGGAATGCATTAATATGCGAAGGGATGTGGTCATTCCTAGTACATTTCTCATAAAAAGATCTCATTTAAATCTCTTGCTAAAATCCACGGGCTTTGACAGTACTAACCAATCCTTTTCAACAACTCTCAATTGCTATTTCGTTCCCCTCTAACCGAATTCAGAAAACCCAGTGAAATACCAAGGAGGTTTAGCCCCTCCCTCCTTTATCTTCACATCAATATGGTTGCATGAATAATTTTGCAGCGTTGCAGTCTAATCTTGCTGCCATAGTAAAGCCACTCTATCCTTGACTACTTCTATCAACAAAAAATGCCACTACGAAACCCAAGTCGCCATCAAATCATTTCCATTTGTCTCACAAATACCTTTTTTTTTTTTTTTTTTTCCCTTTTTTCACATCAAAACACCAACATGGGATCTTTTATTTTAATAAGCTGTTGCACAGCATGAACCGCTTAGCGATTCCCAAACCCCCGATAGTTCCAAGATAAAAGGCTCATAACTCGTGGCGATGCTGCCTAGCAGCCACTGCAGGATCACCCACAACCTCATAACTTATGGTGGTAACCCTAGTTGGAGTATTCTGTTCACCCCTGTGTGTTATTGGTGGATGGCTCTCCAATCTCCTATCTCGCAATTCCAGATCCCGAACCTTCATTTTTCCCCTGACAACTATATCCACACTCATTCCATCTAGTTGTGTTTCTACTACTGTTCCAATAGGTAGAGCCATTCGATCCCACCCATAACAGCTTAGTTTTTCTTTCCCAATTTAGACGTGAACTTGCAGACTGCTCGCTCCTTCTCTGTTCCCTTACATGTTGCATTGTCTCTTACCCTACCATCTCCCCTCCCCCATTTGATTCCGATATATTATCACTCCCTTTAACCCCTACCATTACCCCTCCCAGTCCCCCATGTTCATTCACCAGTGCATTTGAGTTAGGGATCTCACTATACTCCCGATACCAATGACTGGGTTTCCCCCAACCCACTCCATGATTGATATTCCTTTGCCCTGCCTTAATGACCCTCCCCTCTAGTATTATCCTTCTGCCTATCCTGAACTAACACTTGGCCCTCCATCCACTCATTCTCCTTAGCCGTATGGTTTATAGAATCCTGCACTAATGCTAAGCCCATTGCCTGATTGGGGTTAGGGTTTGTATTATGTGTATGTGTATCATGAAGGAAAGAGCAGCCCATGTTTGCATCAAGCCATCAACCATAAGCAAACATCCTCTTAACTTCTCTATTAATCTCCTGGCCATCCCTTTTTGGGCATGCAATGGATATTCCCATATTGATAACATAAAAAATATAATCTTTCGTACCTTAAAATCCCTATATTGATATATGAGAAGGTAGAGAAAGCTTGATGGAACGTTTGATAGGATTCAGTAGCCAGATATGGAAGAAAAGAGCTCCATCGGTGGCTCTCTTCCTAACTTGAATGTCTTGTGTCTCCTTAAACAACTGGAAAGCCTTCCTGCCAACCTCCATTGTATAAAGCTCTAGCAGAAAGCCATGAACTTGTATCCCAAAAAAAAAAAAAAAAAAAATGCATCAAAGAAGATCTGCGCTAGATTTGCCATGAACTCCTCCCCCATTGTGTCATCCCTCTTCCATGGGTTCATCGTCAACAAGGTATTTTTGAAGCACCAGGGCCTTATCGGTGCACCCTATTCATCACCTCAACCTTCATAAAGAAGATCTGCACAAGGTTTGCCTTAATGCGTTAATATGTAGCCCTTTCCTCCTCTAGACTCGCATCATAATGGGTTTCATCGCAACCGGGTACTTCCTTATTAGCATGGAACCGTGCAAAGCAGTTGTTATGGTAGGTTTGAACACCCACCATCATCTCCTCCTCTTGTATATTCATCGACTCATCCTCTTCTTCCGTAATGACACATCTATGGAATTTTGTTAGGATGTTACCCTCCATGAGGACAGAAACAGTAGCAATCGGCTGTTCTTCAAAAAAAAAAAACAAAGGGCCTAAAGAGTAGACCGTAAAACCCTAAAAATTAGGGAGAGAGAAACCCTAAGAAGTCCTAAGGTTGAATTTATAAACGGTAACTTTAACTTTTATTGAATCTTGCTATTATCATCTTAATTTATCTTTTCATTACTCTAAATTCCAAAAACGACTCATTAATCAAGCTCCAAAAATCGGTGGCCTTTGTTTCTATATTAGGTGTGATAACCATATTATGAATTTATTTGAACTAGATGACCTACAATTCTTAATTCTATAATTCGACCTATTCAAGGAGTTTTATTTTTTTTTTTTTGGGTAGATTAACAAGTATATATACAATAGTTTGCATGCTGTAAAGTTAATAATATGAAACAAAAAGATTTCCTCATGAATGTTCCCACCTGTAGTGTAGCTAAACTAGTCGGCCTGCCATTATGGCTAGATGGGAAAATCCCAATCCACCCAATCCGAGGGAATAAGGGTTAGGCAAGCCGATCCTTCAAAAATTTAAAGATATGTATATAAAAAATTAGAAAAATCCCAACAAATCAATCCTCTCATCAATAATCATCTTCGCTTTCTACTTATTGATTTCACTCTTATGCATAATATCTAAAGCCATTGGCACATAAAATCCACAACTTTCACTACAAGAATGCATTGCATACTCCTAATCCTTATGTAGTCCATGCAAACAATATATTTAGATGGTCATCATAAAACTACCATATCACAGTCCATATATCAATTCATTAGATTTAACAAAATAGTTCAATAAGATAATTAAAACTTAAGAGTTACATACAATTCAACTAGAGGTAGTTGTTATACGCCCATACCAAGCTTGGTGCGGGCTTGGCTGTCTGGTCCTGGTCTGTGCGATTTTGAGACATGAGATAGATTGGTTCTTGCCAGTCTTAACCAACAAAACACTTGGACTGACACATACTTGGTCAGAGTAACAGGCCTGACAGGCTTGAAGATAAATTTTTTTTCTTTCATTTTTTCGACTTAGTTAATAGTTCGTTGGGCCACAATCTATTGGACCTTAAAAAAGATTTGGACACTTTAGAAAAGTATTTGGACATGTCGAAGAAGTATTGGACTTGGAAAAATATTTGGTAATAAATTTTTGGTGAGTTAGATCTACATTTATTAAATGAATCCAATAACCAAAAAAAAAAAAAAAAAGTATGTAAGTAAGGAAAAAAAATTAATTGGATAAAACAGGCTTGGAGTGGTGAGGGCTTTGGTATGGACCGTTATTGGTTTATTAATATTAAAAAATAAAAATTATGTACATAGTAGGGAGACTTTCCAAAATCCCTTGAAGCAAATACAATAAATATTTAAAAATTAGAACTGATATTCAAAAAATTAATACAAGCCTAAGAAAAGCAATAAAAAGATAGAAATATGACTAAGCAATTTCTTGATTGATATAATCATCTAAAATTCAAAATTGGACTCAAGGATAGCTTAGATCTAATCATTGTTGTTGGTCTGAGTGTTTCCATAACCACTGCTACAAGTTTGAATTTCTAATGTTTCAGTAGATAATCGGTATCTTTTACCATCTAGTATTTCACTGCTCTCATTGGATGCACCCTTAGGATTAACGATTGACACCGACATGGTTAAAATATCTCCTACCATCTTAGAGAATGCCGGAAATACTTTTGCATTTTCACACCGCCACGAAAGAATATCAAATTGAGGACCATCATCAAGAATCCTTGGACTCAAATCATAAAGTCTAAGCTCGTTGAGGGTTGATGACGTCGATGAAGATGATGGTATTTGTCTCTTGAATAGAGAGTAAGAGTTGACTACTCTTAATTCATACGAGGAATCTCCGGATGAAGAAGCCACAGATCTTGATTTGGGAGGCAATGAAGAACTCCTAGAAGAATTGGATCACTAGATATCTTATGTATGGTAAACATTTCAAGCAGAGTATCACTAGTTCTTTTCATAAGATCTAATAAGTCCCCTTTAAGAAGATTTCCACGATATAAATCATCTTAACTATCTAATATTTCATGTAAATATTCTATACTACATTAAAACCTAAAGCTTTTGTTTGAGGATCCAAACACAAAGCCCTGCAATATAACAAAGGCATATAATACTATTTTTTAAAATTTTTTAACATAATTTTCATCATATCTCTAAACCTATCATGTTCTAAACAATTTATAAAAATAAAAGCCATGCAATATTCTAGGATCTTTGGCAACAACTGTTTTTGTTTCTTTGTCTTCAAATCACTTCCTTTGTCCTTTTGCCTTTGAAGTTGCCTCACTTAGATCAACTCTTGGTAATGCAGCATTTTCTTCACTTGCTCTTGATTTGTAAACATCAGCTTTATCTTTACGAGGCCATCATGCTTTGCAACTAGATTCTAGAATCGATGTGGGAACTGTGCCCTAAGTAGGATTTTCCTTAATTACCAAAGTTTAGAGATTGTTTTAATAAGAGATAGTTATAAATGATTATTACATAAATAAAATAAAATTAATAGGTAAATAATATATATGACTAATTAGGGTTTTGTTATGGATTATATATAAAAACTCATATTCCAACCTCACACCTCTATATTCTGGACATTAGGAGGCAGTGAGTTGACACCAGGAGCTAAGCGTGAGAGAGGATCGCCATCTAATAGCACTCCGAACTTAGAAAGGGACTATTTGAGTTAGAGTGATAGCTTATCYTCGTAAGGTAAGTGGAATGAACCTAATAAACCTCTTTTTATTTTATTTTATTTTATTTTCTAGTCGAAATCCATGGGAAATTTTCTTATAAGAATGTCAGATTGAACATGTGTTTGTCCAATTGTGATTTTTTTTTCATCACTAATATATGAAAATAAGGTACTTTGATTGTCTTGATATAGGAAAGTTCAACCTTTTGTTTTGTCTGGGGACAATGTTTAATTTGAGCCTTGGGGAACATGTTCTGCTATATTTGATTATCCACGTAGCATGGGCAAAAAGCTATAACTTTATCTGTCTAGCTGTCATAGCAAGAGTATAGCTAGGTCTAAACTTAGGATCTTACCCAAGGACTTAATACAACGTTTGTCCCAATGTTTCAGTTAATGATATCATTTTTGTTGCAGATATTACTTTCAATTTCCTTTCTTATTTTCACTAATTCGTACACATATTGTTGCTGAGTCATGTTGTAGTTAACATCCATAATATGTATCTTGAAACTAAATTGACTACTGCAAATTTTCTTGGAGTTGGCGCCTTATAGTCAATAGTGTGAATGTTGCTCACTTTTTCTTTATTTAATTTAATTATTCATATGAGATGCCTTCTAAATGTAATGATAATTGCTACCTATTTTTCTCATCGTAGACGACCTACTCTGCATGCCCTCATTCTTCTTTGGCATGCAACTTCTCATCGTAGAAGTCATGTTATCCTTTTTTTTTTCTTTTTCTTTTCACCTCAACTACTCCCTTGACGCCTTGTAATCCAGACCCCCTTTTCTTGTTGGTATATGGTTTCTTTAGATTTTATTTTTTTGGTGTTAGGTTCTTACTTAGTTTTGGTTGTTTCTTACTCTTACCATATAACCCTCCCTCTCTATTCCTAAATTATGTATAAATAAACTAAACTATGGATATTTTCGTATATGGCTATAGAGGAACATCTAGAAATTGGTTTGAGAAAAATTATCGGTCAAATCTTGTTCAATCCCAGTTAAAGAGGATTGTTCTATTTCCTGAGTTGATTACTCACTCCATTTCTTTCTTCAGAATAGGAAGCCTTCGCGTGTGAATTCGAGGATGATATTTGGGATGAGCACTTAAAATTTGGGATCAAAGATTAGTTAGGAGTTATTTGTATTTTGAATTTTTTTTAGTTTTTATATTAGAACCTTATATTACTATTTTGGATTTAATCATTATGGATGTATAAGACTAAACGTCTATAGGAAATAAAGGATATTATTTTTATTTACAGATTCAAAGTGTTAAATGCTCGATATGTAAGGAGGTCTTATATTCCTTAGGGAAAACCTTAGAAAATACATCTATGCCACGTCCCCGACTTTGGTTTTAGACCCGGTTTTAGGGGATGACATTTAGTGGCATTAGAGCCAGGTTTCGAATAATTTGGGATAAGATTAGGTCTATGAATACTTAGAACCGGGATTAGAATGGATAGTGGTGAAGTGGCAAACTATGACTAAATTTACTTTTTCTTCCTTATCATGACAATTCTCTATTATTATTGTAACACCCGGGATTTTACTTTACGATCCCCATGCTTCGTTAGCCCATACTGCTCRCGAAAGAATACCTATGGTTAAAAATAGAAACCCTAGACTAATAACCCGATAACTCCAATAATCTAATTGTTGAATTAATTGAGATCTGTAATAATTCTTATCCCAAAAAAAAGAAGTAGTTTGTAAAAGATTGCTTCTTTTATTCATGTCTTCHATTTCACCAACGAAAAATGACTCTTTTAATAAAAGATTACTTTTATAAGAAATCTTTCTCAATGTAATGACTACAAGTGCTACTGATAATAATGATCCACATAAAAGGGACGCTCAGTGAGTGACGCCTATTTAGGGCGTGTTATAAACGCCCTAGCTAAACCTATTGATGGTAGAGGTGAAATTTCAGCTTCTGAATCTCGATTAATTGAATCTCCTGCCCCAGGTATTATTTCGVGGCGTTCCGTATATGAGCCTCTTCAAACCGGACTTATTGCTAGAATTTTTGTTTAATCTTGTGAATTTGTCTGCCAACTAGGGTTGAAAATTTTATATGTGATTAATATTTTGAAATCGCATGTTTAATAAGTGTGAAAATATTGTTCGTGTCGAATAAGAGTTATTGTTGGTTAAAGACTCGACTCGTGGGCCTATTTATTTGTTAGTCGGAAGTTGTGCTTTTTATCAAAAGGAAGCCCGTTATATTTAATTTACGAATTTTGGGTTAGATTTGGATGGAAAGGCTCGACGGGTTTAGGTTATGGCTCAAAATATTAAAAAAAAGAGAAAATAAAATATATATGAAAAATAAAAAAAAGAAAGAAAAAGAAAAGAAAAGAAAAAGAAAAACATAAAGAAACCCTTCATCTTCTACCCTCGTACACCATTGCCACCGCCATCGCCGTTTCCCCTCTGCCTACCTGACGTCACTTGTCGCGGCCCTTCCTTGATTTTGTTTTCTTCATTTCAGCCGCCGCCACCCCTTTCTCAAAACCCTCCCGCCAGTGTTACCTTCTTCTTTCCCTACCCAACGCTGGCGTTCACCTTTGCCACAGACTATCATTCGTCTTCTTTTGACGACAAGAACAGAAACTGCTACTCTGTCACAGTCCGTTGTCGCCCAGATTTGTTTGTCGCCACTTTCTTCCTCCCTTGCGGTCTGGTTCAGTCATCAGATCTGCACGTCCTCTGCATGCGTTGTCGACTAGATCTACTTGCCAAGTTTATCCAGATCCGGAGTTGCTGTGCTTCGATTGCTCGCTTGTTGATCGTCGATTTCTTGCAACCAGCATTACCCGCTTGGTGGTCATTGGTTTACCCAGACTGCCTGCCTAGATTTACGGTGTTGAGCTATCCTTATCGCACAAAGTCGGACTGTTGCACGCTGCTGGTCCGCCATTTCTGCCCAGATCCGAGCTCAACCAGTCCTCCTTGTACATATCCGGAGGTTGCTGATTCCCTGCTCGCTGTGTTCGGCCAGTATACACGTCACTGTTTGGTTGGAGCTCGCAGCACCCTACTCAGACTATTCGCCAAACCAGATCAGTTTCAGATCAGATTAGTTCCCCATAAGAGCTACTGTTCACCGTCCGATTTTTGCTGGTCTGAGTTCATTGTCGGAAGTTTGATCAAAAAACGGATCTGCCGTAGCAGTGTCGGAGCTTGCCCAGTGCCAGCACCTGTGCCAGCAGAGCTTCAGCAAGAATCAAGGAGCAGCAATAGGCGCTAGGCACCCAGGTGCCAGCGCAAGTGCAGTGGGCGCCCAGCACCCAGTGCCAAGGGCCCAGTGCCCAGCAGCACCAGGCTCCCAGCAGCACCAGGCGCCTAGCAAGTGCCCAGTGCCAGTGCTAGGTGCCCAGGCGCACTGACGCACCAGCGCCCAGACGTTATTATGCGCGCCACTTGAGCGCACGTTTGGGAATCCAATACTGCTCCCGCAACACTTGGATATCGTGAACTTAAAGGTGAAAATGATAACATTTGACATTTAAATTTATGACTTGTACATAATTATGCCTTGAGGTGAAATAGTGGGAGAACATAGATTAGGTTTATACCCGAGCTAAGGAGTTGAATTGTAAGCTTAAAAATGTGATACGTGATAATATGAAAACTGAATATGGATTTATAAATTAATAAAGGACATTCTTGGATTAAACATATAAATACCTAAGTTGGGATGATCGAACTAAGTAGACCTTCCTTCTGTAATCAACTAGCTCATTTCGAGGCCTTACATTAAGATCGGTTGAAGTAGTTCAGTTCACAACTTAAGTAAGAACCCGTTAACGTAAGGGACTTCGGGTAAGTAATCCTCCCATTTCATTAATGTTATAAATGAATGAAATTGAACTCTTTTAATTACTCTAATATGTTGTGTATGAGATTATATGTTGATGTGTGTAATTGTATGGAATGTTAATGTGTTCATATCCTGCATCAATTTTATGTCAAATGTTATGTTATCATGTTTCATATCTTGTACTGTTTGTCGAATGTTATGTTATATAAGGTTGTATGTATTTCAGGTCAMAAGCATATAGTTAGAATTCTACATCACATTTGGCATGAGCCATTCACACACTTAGAAGGTGAATGGTTTAGAAAATGGAATTTTAAAAGAAAATGTTAAAGTTTTCGAAAAGGAGTGTGAACCTAGCCACAAAAGATGTGAGTGAAAAATGGGGCGTGGGGGACCGGCACATCCGACCCTACCCTCTTGGAGGGTAGGTAAGAATGGAATGTTCACCTCCTCGGAGGTGAAAGTATGGAAGTTAAAAGAAATATAAATTTTAACTGTTTTGCGGTTCTACCGGTAAGAATGGAATCGGGTTCCAAATAAGATGGCCCACTGCAGGGCTTAGTGGCTAGGTGTTACACTCTAGTGAGCTCACGAATGAAAGGACATGGAATGTTTTACTGTAAGTGAATTTTGAAGGAAATGTTTTGCAACGAGATTTCAAAAAGGGGAATATTTGGGAGGTTTTTCATTTAAAAGGCGAAATCTTGAAATTTCATGACATGTGGGACATATTTATACATTCATGCATGAGATTACTTATTGGGCTTTTTAGCTCATTTCTTTTTCTTATGTTTCATTTCAGATAATATGTAACCAGATGGGGCGAGGAGGTCACTTGTGGGCGAGCTATAATACCCGGGAACTTGTTTCAAACTTATTTTATGTAATAGGATGATTATATTTTTTTGAATGGTTTAAGTTCTTGAGGCTTCTGCTATTTTTGTTTTGAATAAATGTTGAGATAGTGAGAATTTGTTAAAATACATTTTTGACTCTTTTGGGTATTGTTGAGTTTAAATGGATAGTTGATTATTTCCGAGTGGATTGATGTAACATTCTCAGCTTAGGACAGTTCCTAAACTGGGGGTGTTACAATTATTGACTCATTAACTTTTATGTGTGCTAATAGTAACTAACTTTCATATTAATAAATGTCAACAACAAATAGAGAGACAAAACTATGTTTTTCAATAGAAGCCAACATTAAGAGAGGGGACGCAAAAAGTAGTATCAAGAGGTATTGCCCTTCTGACAACTCAAACCAGGTGAGAAGTACGAGGCCAGCAATAGGAGGATTAGGCGTAGGAGATTGATTGGCTAGGGGACCCTTGCCACCCTATGGAAGGGGCCCACTACAAATTGGAGCATCTAGCAAGAACAAACCCTATAGTACTTATGCAAGGGTGCAACTTGGAAATTGCAGATGGAAAACTGGGGCATGTTTCAGCTATGGGAATTTTTGTTTACAGGGTAGCTAAGGGCCCTACCCGATTTCAGTCAGGGACAAAACCACCAGAACTGCATGAACCATTGCCACAATAGGCCCAGCAACCACAGAAAGGACAAATGCGAGAGTGTTCACTTTAACTCAGGGGGAGGCTGATGTGTTGGAGAATGTGGTAACATGTATGGTTTACGTAAACACGCTTCCAACTTACGCACTATTTGATTCCGTGCCTCCCACTTTTTGTGCCCACCAAATATGCTAAGATATGAGGACAAGTCTCTGAGTGACTAATGAGTGATTTTTGAGTGGCCACACCTAGGGGTAAAGTCTTAATCTCTAATTTGGTGAAAAGAGATATAGCTGAGTTCATTGGCAGATTCAGTTTGTCAGCAGGTTAAGGCTGAATACCAAAGACCGGGAGGATTATTGAAGCGATTGGAAATTTCTATTTGAAAATGGGAACATCTAACAATGGACTTTGTTACTAGCTTACCAAGGTCATGATCGGGCAGCGATGCAATATGGGTTGTGTCGATAGGTTGAGAAAATCTGCCAATTTCCTTTCGATAAATACAATCGCCACGATAGAAGAATTGGTAAGGATATGCTTGGATAATATAGTGAGACTACATGGAGTGCTAGTATCAATTGTGTTTGATTGGGATACAAGGTTCATATCTCAGTCTTCGCATAGTCTAGATGAGAAGTTTGACACCACTTTGTTGCTTAATATAGCTTATCACCCTCAGCTTGATGGACAATCTGAGAGAGTGATAGAAATTTCGGAAGATATGCTCCGAGCTTGCGTGATAAATTTCAAAGGTTGTTGGATGGACTATCTAACGTTGGTGGAGTTCTCCTCCAACAACATCTACCAATCCAAAATTAAGATGGCTCATTTCAAAGCCCTTTATGGGAAGAAGTGTAGGTCACCTATTTGCTGGGATGAAGTAGAGGAGAAAAGTACTTTCGGTCTAGATGTAGTGCATATTAACAAAAGAAAAGCTGTCCATAATTAGAGAGCATTTTGAAAAGGAGTAGGATCGACAAAAAAGTTGGGCGAATATTCGAAGATGGCCGATAGAGTTTGCTTAAGGTAGAAAAGTCTACCTTTGAGTTTCACCTCTAAAAGGGGTGATGCAGTTTGGAAAGAGCGAGAAACATAGCCAAGGTTTGTCAGGCCGCTCGAGAAACTAGAGAAAGTGTGTGATTTGGAATTCACAATGTATTTCATGTGTCTCAGCTTCATCTCTATGTGGCTAATCCTAACTATGTGGTAGAGGTGGAACCGTTACTTCTCTAGAAAAATTTGGCATATGAGGAGTCGCTTATAAGAATTGTGGATCATATGGATCGGATGTTGTGAAGTAGAACCATCCCATCTATATAAGTCTAGTGGTCAAATCACACTCCAAGGGAAGCCACATGTAAACTGGAGGAGCAAATGAGGACCAAATACCCACATCTATTCGAAGAATTAGATACACCAAGTTTTGAAGCCGAAACTTCTTGTAAGGAGGGGAGGATGTAAGACCCATGCCCTAAGTAGGTTTTCTCTAATTACCTAAGTTTAGAGTTTATTTTAACAAAAGAATAGTTATAAATGATAATTAAATAAATATTAATAGGTAATAAATATATAAGACTAATTAGGATTTAGGTATAAAAGCTCATATTCTAACCTTGCACTTCCGTATTCTGGACATCAAGAGGTAGTGAGTTGACACCATAAGCTTACTTGAGTTAAAGTGATAGCCATCATCATAAGCTAAGTTGAATGAACCTCTTTTTCTGATTTTTTGGTCAAAATTCGTAGGATATTTTCTTATAAAAATGTCAGATTGAACTTGTGTGTTTAAACTATGATTTTGTTCATTTTTGATATATGAAGATAAAGTATTTTGATTTTATATGTTGCATGAAAGTTAACCTTTTGTTTTTGTCTGGGGACAATGACTGAACTGAGCCTTTGGAGAACATGTTCTGCTATATCTGATTATCCATGTGGCATGAACAACAAACTATAACTTTATTTGTATGGCTGTCCTGGTGGGAGTATAGCTAGGCCTGAATTTAGGATCTCACCCAAAGAATTGTACGATCTTTGTCCCAATATTCTGTTTAATTTATTTAAATCTCTTTTGAATAAAGAATTTCTTTGGTGATAAAGGTTTCAATTAATGATGTCATTTTTGTTTTTGGTATTATTTTTGTTTTCATTTCTTATTTTCACTAATTCATTAACATATGGTTGCTGAGTCATGGTGTAGTTGACATCCGCAGCGTGTTTCTTGAAAATAAATTTCCTAATGCAAATTTTCTTTGAGTAGGCGCCTTATAGCCTTATTGTGAATTTTGCTTACTTTTTCTTTGTTTAATTTGATTATTCATACCCATGACATGCCTTCCAAATTTAATGATGATTGCTATCTATTTTGTTCATCCTAGAAAACCTACTCTGTGTGCCCTCATTTGTTTTGGCATGCAACTTCTCATATTCTCAAGCTATGTTACCCTTATGTTTTTCTTTTACCTCACCTACTCTGCGTGCTCTCATGTTTCTTTCTTACCTAGTTTTTTTCGTTTCTTACTCTTACCATAAAACTTTCCCTCTCTATTCCTAAATTATGTATAAATATACCAAACTATATGGATATTTTGATATACATTTGTAGAGGAACATTTAGAAATTGTTTTGAGAAAAAAATATTGGTCAAACCTTGTCCAATCCCAATTAAAAAGGATTGTTCTACTTATTGAGTAAATTACCTACTCTTATCTCTTCTCCTTTCAGAAGAGGAAGCCTTCATGTGTGAGTTAGAGGATGACATCTAGGGATGAGCATTTAAAATTTAGGATCAAAGACCAATTAGTAGTTATTATTTGGAGTTTTATTTTTAGTTTTTATATTAGAACCTTGTTTTGAATTTAATTATTATGGATGTATAAGACTAAACATCTATGGAAATAAATGATCTCTTGTTTATGGATTCAAACAATTAGAAAGCTCGATATGTAAGAATGTCTTGTCTTCAGGGAAAACCTTAGGGAATACGGCCCTGCCATGTGCTGTATAGGGGTTTTAGATCCAGTTTCAAGGTGTGACATTTACTACTATCATAGCTAGGTTTTGAATCATTTGGAATAATATTAGGTCTATGAATTCTTGCAACTGGGATGAGAATGAGTATTCGTGGAGTGGGGAACTATTACTATTTTTTTGTTCCTTTATCATGACGATTTCTGTATTATTATTGACTTATTCGCAAGTTTAAGTGTACTAACCGTAACTAAAATCCATATAAATAGATGTCAACTAACAAAAAGAGAAACGAAGATGTGGTCTCCCTTACCAAGCACTCACAGTTCTTGAAAAAGGTGGAGGTTATTGAATCTCAAATGAGCAACTATTCAAGGACCAGAGGTATTACGCCTATTACCTGGCGGAGGATGATAGGGATTGCATTTAGCATGAACGGGTGAAAGATCAAGCTGAGCAGGAGTCTAGGCAATTAGGGAGGGTGATCATGCAATTGGAAGGTGAAAGACAGGGACTGAGGAGGAGAATCAGGGAGTTGGAAGTCCGAGAGGTGAAACTCTCGAGGGAGGTTGATTATTAGGAGAGCGCATGTATCAACCACCTCTAGGAGGGCTGAAAGGCTGCAGCGGAGGTCAGAAACAAGACCAAATGTTGGGTCCCTTTAGGGAATGGAGTGGATTAGGTAAGTAGCATTGGGGATTTACATGTTAGGGAAATAAAAGACTTGGAACACTTTTTTAGTTAAAATACTTTGAATTATTTGATTTTGGACTATGTGTATTGTTATTATTACTTTTACGAAATAAGAATTAATAAATCTTATATGAGTCTCTGATGATATGACAGATAAACAAGCCATTTTCTTTTATCTTCACCTTACTAAAGCATGGCAAATTAGTCCCTTCTAAGTTGTAAATTATTTACCAGATGGCCTATCAAACTAGAAGAAACAAGGATATAGGAAGGGAACAAAGTCCACCCATTGCCCAATAGGCCAGGGGGCCATGGTCTAGAATGCCCTGAACAAGTAGCGTCGGGATGTGGCAACCCCAACGCACTTAGGGAGTGGGCGCACAAACACTGGCTATGCTAACAAAAATGGTAGTTGTTTTCCAAGCTATGATGCAATCCCTCAGGGCTAAAGCGAAAACCACCTCCGGCATTGCATCCTACTATGAGAAGATGAGGAAAGCCAAGGAAAGCCAATGTTCCCAAATTCAATGGAAGAGTAGACCGAAAGTTGCGAACAAGTATCTGAGAGATATAGAGTGGAACTTCAAGATTTTCTAGGTAGCTGAAGGACTTTGAGGAGAAGTACCCATACTATTCTTGGTTGGCAATGCGAAGATCTGGTGGAAAAGCTCAAACACTAGGTTACCTTCTAGATGGAGAGCCCTTGATGTGGAGCACCATTAAAGAGGCATTTTTGGAACATTATTTTCCCAAATCCTTACAAATAAAGAAATAGAAAACATTCTTTAACTTCAAGCAGATAGATGGGATGTCGATGGCAGAGTATGCACATAAGTTGAACTCCTTAGGCATCTCGGAATGCACCTTTTATAAAGATAAACACGCCAAGTTCATCCTAGTGGCATGAGAAATGACCCTCTAAAGATGATGAGGTTAGATGAAGGATTACTAGGAAGAATGTAGGCTAGATTTTTTGCAGGAGGCTCCCGCGACTATGCAAATGTGTATAAATGGAGAATCTGAATTGAAGCAAACATTAAGAAAAGGGAAGTGGAAAGTAGTATCAAGAGGTGTCATCCTTTTAACAACCCAAACTAGGTGAGAAGTACAAGGCCAGCAATATGAGGGTTGGACGCAAAAGATTGACCAGCTAGGGGGCCTTTACCACCTTGCACAAAAGGGCCACAATAAGTTTGGCACCTAGTTAGAACAAACCCTATAGTACTTGTAGGAGGGTGCACCTTGAAGAGTGTAGATGGAAAACCAGGGCTTGTTTTAGTTGCGATTAGTTTGGACATAAGGTAGTAGACCCGAAAAAAGTTAGGGACAAAACTGCCAGAATCATATCAACCTCTATCACCATAGGCCTAACAGCCACATAAAAAGACAAATGCGAGAGTGTTCGCCTTGACTGAAGAGGAGGAGGATTCGTTGGAGTATCTGATAAGAGGTACGATTAATGTAAAAACCTTTCCAACTTACGAACTTTTTGATTGTGGCGTCACCCACTCTTTTGTGTCCACCGAATATGTTAAAACGTCAGGACTAGCCCCGAGTGACCAGTGAGTAATTATTGAGTGGTCACACTTGGGGGAAAGTCTGAATCTCTAATTTTGTGTTTAGTAAGCGTAAGATAAGCATACAAGAACATGAACTTAGGGCTAACCTAATCCGGCTTAGTATAGCCAATTTTGATATGATTTTGGGTATGGATTGGCTATCTAAACACCATGCTTTAGTTGATTGTCGAGAGAAGAGGGTGAGATTTGAAATATATGAGAAGAAGGAATTTGTCTTCCGAGGTTCTATTAAGAGAATTGGGAAGCACACTACATCGATTATCTCAGCCTTAAATTCTTGGAAACATTAAAGAAAAGGGTGCACATGATTTTTTGCATGGGTAATATATATGGAGAAGAGTAGTTTGAAGTTGGAGTATATGTAACACCCCATATTAGAAACTGTCATAATCTGAAAATATTATTAACTTTACTCACTCTTATACTGAAAAAACTGTGGAAAACAAAAATTTGAATATTTTTAATGCAAAAGGTTTATAAAATTTTTAGCAGAGTTTCTTTGTAAAATCAATATTTACTCCCTTTATACCATCAAAAAATTCCCCAAACATTTTCAATTCTCATATATATAATGTGCTCAAAACCAACAAACATCCAATATTGAAATAACTTCCATTCCAACAATCTTTTACCAACTTAGCACTTACGTAATTCAAATTCAGTGGAAACTTGAAAGAATTTAATGCAAGACTAGATAAATCAATAAAATCATAAACAATACATAAAACTTTCTCTATTCAACCATTTTCCTTATTAAAATTTATTTAAAACATCACTTTYGGGTATCAAAGCTTGCACACAAACGACCTCCACGCTCCATCTGGGTACACATTACCTGAAATGAAAAATGAAGGAAATAGAATGAGCTATAAAGCTCAATAAGCAAATTCCATGCATGAATGCATGCAAAATGCACTAAATGTCATAAATTTTAAAATTTCACTTCCTCAGTAAAAACTTTATAAACATTTTCATTTCATAAACTTTCACATAAAACTTTCATTTCAAAATGTAAGAACTTTTCAAACCTTTCCATTTCATTAAAGTTGTGAGCTCACTTGGTGTAACACCTACACATTAAGCTTGCAGTGGGCCATTATTCTGTAGAACCCGATCACATTTTCTACTGGTAGAACCCCAAATAGGTTAAGATTACTTTAACTTTTCTTGTCACTTTTTCACCTCCCAAGAGGTGAACATTACTTACTTTCCTACCCTACAAGAGGGTTAGGTTAGGTGCACTAGTCCCCCACACCCCATTTCACATTCACATCTTTCATGGCTAAGTTTACACCTCTTTTTAAATCTTAACGTTTTCTGAAAATAATTCATTAATAAAATTCCATCTCTTTTCAAATTTTATTTCCTAAAACATTCGCTTTCTAAATGCACGAAGGGCTCATGCTAGGAATGATGTAGAATACTATAACTACATGCCTATGACATGAACTACATAAATTCGTATTTAAACACCATTCAACATGTTAACAGTAGGAAACGTATTATATGAAATAATCCAGTATAACCATAACCACATTACTCAATACAATCCAATATAATCACAATATATTACACAACACAGTCCAATATAATCACAACATTCTTACGAAATATCATTCAATATAATCACAAACATAATAAACAATAAAATCCAATATAACCACAACATAATACACAAATGGAATAAAGTTGATGAGTATGGGGATTTACTTACTTGAAGTCCTTAACATTAAAATAATAATGTTAAATGAAATCGAGGCTTCACCTTAATTAATGTTAACAGAAAAGAACACCAGCGAACAGTTTCGGTCGGCGAACTCCGGCGATCCAGTTTTCGGTCAATTTTTGGCAACGAACTCCAGCCAGTAAGAACCAGATGTGAATAGCAGCTCTTTCGGCAAATTGGTCTAGTGTGGAACTGTTCTGGTTTGGTGGTGAACAGCCCGAGCGATGTCCAGACGAGATCTAACTTGTGCAAACTGCTAGCACCGACGACTTGGTGTGAACGGCAGTGGCAAATAGCAGATCTGGGCAAATGGACCAGTGACAAACACTAACCAATTCGAACGAGTAGCCACCAAGCAGCAACGCGCAATGACCGTCGATGCACGCCGATCTGGTGCTAAAACATATGCTTCGTGTAGTGGCATCGGGATGAGCTGTGAAGTCCCGATCTGGATGGACAACAAATCTAGGTGCAGGCACAATCAAGCAGATTAGGTCGCGCAGAAGTCGACGAACTGTAGGCGGCTGGCTAAGTCGAGGTTCTCCGAGCAATGAACGGCGACGGGAGCAGCGTTCTAGCAGAAGCACTACGGGAGAAAGTTCGAGATCTATGCGGCATATCTGAATGCTAAAGGTGGCACAGTGTCGGGCAGGAGGGAAAGGAGAAATGAGGAGGGTGAGAAGGAAAGGAGAGGGTAGCAGTGGCAGTGGGAAGGTGGCAGCGACAGGAGAGGAAAAAAGAAGATTGGGGTGTTAAGTTTAGGTTTTGAAACATCTTTTTTTTCTTTTTCTCTTTTTTTAAATTGGGCCCTAAGCAATTCACTTTCAACCTTCCTTATCCAAGCCAAATAAATTAAAGTCGAGGGGTTTCCTTTGGGCCAAAATCAGACATTAGCTCTAGGTTTCGAATAAGAAACAAATGGGTTCTAACGGGTTGGGCCTAGATTAATTAACCAAAAGCTCTAATTTCATTAGCACGGTAAATTCCATATTTAAATAAGCATACTCTTATGTAAACACACAAACAAACAGTGATAACAGAGATAACTTATTAAATTCTAATTGGTACATAAATTTTACGATCATATAAAATTCCTGAAAGGAAAGTAACATCCTGGGTATGATAGTATATACCAGTGGTTCAGGAATTTCCCGAAGTAATCAGAGAAACCCCCAGGAATACCACGAAAATAGAGGTTGAGTTTGAGATAAACATAATTCTAAGGGTGGAACCAATTTCAAAGGTTCCTTATTGTATGGCATCGACAGAGCTTAAAGAATTGAAAGAGTAGCTCTAAAAACTATTGGATATGAAGTTTCATAGACCTAATGTATCACCATTAGGAGCACTCGTACTATTTGTGAAGAAGAATGAAGGAAGTATGCATCTATGCATCGACTATCGTGAATTGAACAAGATTAAGGTCAAGAATAAGTACCTCCACCACATATAGATGATCTATTTGATCAGTTGAAAGGAGCACGAGTGTTTCCAAAGTAAACTTTAGGTTAGGATACCATCAGTTGTGCATTAAGCCAAAAGATATTCACAAGAACACAAGCCACGAGCATTATGAATTTATGGTAATACCGTTAGGCCTAACTAATGTACCAGCAACTTTCATGGATTTGATGAATCGGGTGTTTCAACAACACCTGGACAAGTCGGTGGTAGTTTTCATTGATGACATACTCGTATATTCATCTACGAAGATGAAGCATAGGGAGTATCTCCTAGAGGTACTCTAAGTGCTGCAAGAAAAGAAATAGTATGTAAAGCTCTCCAAGTGCGAGTTTTGGCTACAGAATACTACCCTTTTGGGTCACTGTGGTTTCAGGGGATAAAGTGGAGCTGACCTGAAGAAGATAGAAGCTTTAATCGAGTTGCCCAAACTGACTAATGTAACAAAAGTTCGCAATTTTTTTAGTCTGGTTGGGTATTATAGGAAGTTCAATTCTCTATGATAGTGTAATCCTTGACTTAGTTAACGCAAAAGATGACGAAGTTCAAATAGACGTCAAAGTGTCATAAAAGTTTTGGGAATTGAAAAGGAGGTTGTTATTCGCATCGGTTATATCAATACTTGTGGAAGGTGGGAAATACATTATGTATAATGATGCATCAAAACATGGATTGGGATGTGTCTTGATGCAAGATAGTTGAGTTATTGCATATGCCTCATAGCGACTGAAACCATTTGAAATTAACTACCCACACATGACTTTGAATTGCTGGCAATAGTGCTTGCCTTGAAGATATGGAGGCATTACCTTTATGGTGAAAATGTGAGGTCTTTACCAATCACAAAATCTTAAAGTATTTGTTTACGCAAAAAGAGCTGAATATGAGGCAGCGAAGATGGTTAGAATTACTAAAAGATTATGACTTAAAGATTAGTTATCATCCCAGTATGGTAAATAAGATGACAGATGCCTTAGGTAGGAAACTTTTGGGACTTTATGGTAGCGATATGGACTCAACAGTGAAAGTTGGTCTTGGATGTTGAGAGGTTGGCAATCAAGACTATAAAGTCAATGGAAGAGTGCTTGGACACCTTAATAGCTCAAACTACCCTATTTGAGAGGATTATGGCCGCCCAACAAGAAGGTAGGGAATTGAAGAAATATCGGGGTTAGGTCCAAGAAGGTTCAGATTTCGAACTCTGTTAAGATGACATCCTTTAGTTTCAGTGTCGGTTGTGTGTACTGTTAGATTTTCAATTGAGATATGAGGTGATGGGCAATGACCATAAGAAGAAATTTTTGATACATCTATGCGGAACAAAAAAATAATTCAGATTGTGAAAAGAAATTTATGGTAGAAAGGAATAAAAAGGGATATAGCCAAGTTCGTGGCTAGATGTTTAGTTTGTCAGTAGGTTAAGGCCGAAAATCAAAGACCAGAGGATTGCTGAAGACGTTGGAAATTACTATCTTGAAATAAGAACATATAATGATGGAGTTCATTACCAACTTACTGAGGTAATGATTGGCCAAGGAAGCAATATGAGTTGTATGTTGACAAAATCTACCCATTTCCTTTTGATAAAGATAAAAGCCACCACAGAAGAGTTGATATGTACATACTTAGATAATATAGTTAGGCAATGTGAAATGCCAGAGTTAATTGTGTCTCATCGGGACATAAGGTTCATCTCTTGATTTTGGTAGAGTGTAAACACCACTTTGTCACTTAGCATAACTTATTCCCCCCAGACAGATAGACAGTCTAAAAGGGCGATAGAAATTTTGAAAGATATGCTCGAAGTTTGCGCGATGGATTTGAAAGTGAGTTGAACAGACTATCTAATATTGCTGGAGTTCTCCTACAATAGCATTTACCAATCCAGCATCAAGATAGCTAGTTTTGAAGCCCTTTACAGGTGGAAGTGTAGGTTACCTATGTGCTGGGACGAAGTAGGGGAGAAAAGTATTTTTGGTCTAGATCTGGTACAAATTACGAAGGAAAAGGTCTCCATAATTCAAGAGCATTTGACGAAGGTGCAGGATCAACATAAAAGTTGGTTAGATGTCTGAAGAAGGTCGCTAAGGTTGATCGGGGTGAAAAAGTCTACCTCTAAGTTTCTCCTACAAAATGAGTGATGCAGTTTGACTAAATAGCGAAAAATTTAGCCAGAGGTTTGTCGGGTCATTTGAGATACTATAGAAAGTGGATGGTTTGGCATACCGTTTGACATGTCTACTGGCCCTTTTCGCATTCATGATGTCTTTCATGTGTCTTAGCTTCATTGCTATGTGGCTAATCCTAGCCATGTAGTAATGGTAGAGCCGTTACATCTCTAGGAAAATTTGGCATAAGAGGAGTTACCTATAAGAATTGTCGATTGCAAGGATCAAGGGTTGCCAAGGAGAACCATTCCATATGTAAAAGTTCAGTGGTCAAATCACACTCAAAAGAAAGCCACATGGGAACAAGAGGAGAAAATGAGAAGGAAATACCCGCATCTATTTGAAGAAGTAGGTAAACCAAGTTTCGATGCAGAAACTTCGTATAAGGAGGGGAGGATGTGAGAACTGCGTATCCTTTCCCTAATTACCTAAGTTTAGAGTTTGTTTTAACAAAGGATATTTATAAGTGATAACTAAATAAATAAAATAACATTAATAGGTAAACAATATATATGACTATAAAGGTTTTATTAGGGTTTAGGTAAAAATGCTCATATTCTAACCCCGTGTCTTTGTATTCTAGAGCCGTTTGATAGCACACTGGACCTAGAGAAGTACTACCTGAGTTAGATTGATAGTTTATCGTTGTAAGGTAAGTGGAAAAAACATTTTTTCTGATTTTTTGGTCAAAATTCGTCGATTGTTTTCTCTATAAAAATGTCAAATTTGGCATGTGTGTGTTAAATTGTGGTTTTGTTCGTAGCTGATATATGGAAAATAAAGTGTTTTGGTTCCTTATGTTATATGAAAGTTAAACCTTTTGTTTTATCTGGGGACAATGTCTGATCTTAACCTTAGGGAATATGTTATGCTATATCTGATTATCCAAGTAGCATAGATAAGAAGCTATAACTTTATCTATCGGGCTGTCCTAGCGGGAGTACATCTAGGTCTGAATTCAGGATCTGACCCAATGACTTAGTCCGATGTTTGTCCTAATATTCTGTTTAATTTATTTAAATCTCTTATGAATGAAGAATTTCTTTGGTGATAAAGGTTTGGTTAATGATTTCATTTTTGTCGCCAGTATTACTTTTGGTTTCATTTGTTATTTTCACAAATTCGTACACATTTTGTTGCGGAGTCATAGTGTAATCGACATTCACAACATGTTTCTTGAAGCTAACTTGACTATTACAAATGTTCTTGGAGTTGGCACTTTATAGCTAGTATTGTGAATGTTGCTCACTTTTTCTTTATTGAATTTAATGTTTCATATCCATGAGATGCCTTCTAAACTTAATGATGATTGCTACCTATTTTGCACACCCCAGAATACCTACTTTGTGTGCCCTCATTTTATTTGGCATGCTACTTCTTATGTTCTGAAGCCATGTTATCCATATGTTTTTCTTTTCACCTCACCTACTCCGTTGATGCCTTGTAATCCGGACCCCCTCTATTTGTTGGTTTCTGGTTACTTTATTTTTTTTTCTTTTTTTGTGTGTTTCTTTCTTACTTAGTTTTGGTTGTTTCTTACTCTTACCTATAACCCTCCTTCTTTATTTCTAAATCATATATAAAGAAACCAAACTATGGATATTTTCATATACGGCTATGGAGGAACATTTGGATATTGTTTTGAGAAAAAATATTAGTCAAACCTTGTTCAATTCCAGTTGAAGAGGATTGCTTTACTTGCTAAGTAAATTACTCACTCCGCATCTTCTCCCTTCAAAACAGGAAGCCTTCGCGTGTGAGTTCAAGGATGACATCTGGGGATGAGCATTTAAAATTTGTGATCGAAGAGTAGTTAGGATTTATTTGTATTTCGAATTTTTTTTAGAGTTTTTATATTAGAACCTTGTATTACTATTTCAGATTTAATCTTTATGGATGTATAAGACTAAACTTCTATGGGAAATAAAGGATATGTTTTCTTATTTATAAATTCAAAGAGTTTGATAGCTAGATATGTAAGGGGTCTTGTATTTTTTAGGGGAAACCTTAGAGAATATGGTTGTGCCACGTCCCGGATAAGGGTATTAGACTTGGTTCCAGGTGTGAGAATCTATCCACCTTTCTCATTGAGAATTCCCAAGCCATTTTCTAAGTTCTGTTGAAGCTCATTGAATTTCCTCTCTTGATTATTCAACTTTGTACCTACAAAACATTTAAACGAAGAAATATCAATTATCAATTGAAGCATGTTTCCATAACATCAAACAATTTCATGCTTGATTTAGCTTCCATTTCGACTTCTTCTTCTTTATTGTCTCCTTTTTGTTTTTTTTTATGTCAGTAAGTTCTTGATCTCTTTGAGATTCATCTTCATCAACCTAAAAGTCTTTTGAATTTAATCTTCATCTATAAATTCCTCATATAGATTCCTTTCGCAGTTTCTTTTGCACAGTTTCTTGGCTTTGATCTTTCATTCCTTTAGCAATTCTTTCTCTTGCATTTTCTTGTTCCATGCCCTCTGCCAGTTCCTGTCAAACTAGCTATCCCCAACTTTCCTTAACCTCAGTCTCTTCAAAACCTCGAACCTTTTAAAAATTTAGATTCTTTACACCGTAACCAAGGGAATGTCCTATGCCTTAAACAGTTTGGTTAAAAAATTCTCCATATGGCAAGTTTCTAGTCTTTGTATGGTTAGCCAAACAAATGTGATTAAGCATCAAGTGAGCAAATTTTATCTATCGTCCCTTCTTCATCACATACATAACAAAAGTGTTCATAGGACTTACTTTGGTCTTTGGTCCTTCACTGTGAGGCAAAATAGTCCTCATAATTCTATGTTCTACATTAAAATGTCTTGTTTACCTCTCATTTGATCCAACAAACTTCCTTTCCTTGAGCAAAAATCCTACCAACTCATCCAGGTTAAACTTAGTTAGGGCTCGTTCTTTGTTGATCTCATACTCTTTAATGCCACCACTATGAAAATTTAGGATCAAATTCACTTTATCAAAATCCAAGACCATCCCCTCTATTTTACAAGGCTAACCCAAGTGATATCATTAGTTTCCTCATCAACAATATTCGTAAAGTCAACATAAAACTCATGTATCAAATCATTGTAAATATCTTCATCTATTGTAAACGAATTGTGCCATCTAAATTCATTGAACATGATTTACAAGTGTTATAGTTGTAAGTAGGATCACAGGTAATTAGGAAATTGATTGTAGGGTCTGATTAGCAACTTTCACACACACACAGATATATATCTATATATATATATATATATATATATATTCACAAGATAATTGAGGAAGATTGAGAAGGAATCAAAGATAGGAGTATTCACAAAATTTTCTAATAATCAATATTTATAAAATCACACAAAGAAATAGATGAAATTTTAACCATAAACAGATAATAAGAATTTAAACAAATAAGAGGCGGTAGAACCGGCCAAGCATTTATATCAAATAAGTAACGGAATTTAAACAGATAATTAAGAATGGAATTTAAACGTGCATA
>MEJB01000006.1:10931719-11003118 GCA_001752375.1 Rhazya stricta
ACCTAAGCATTTTAAACTTAGTAAAGCGGAATGTTCAATAACTAACCTTCATAGCTCTCATCCTTTTTAGTTTATGCCCTCGTTTTTTAGGTTGTTTTTGAAGTTATAAATATGTAGGCTACTATGTACTTTCATAACATATGAGAAAAACAAAATGAAGGAAATACTCATATATATATATATATGTATAGCCACAAAATCCTTTAGACTTTCAATAATATAATTGTTCAAAGTTCCTAAACATGGAGACATACACAATAAAACAAAATCTTTTTTCTTTCTTTTTCTTGTAACGGAAGTAAAAGAAATAGATGGACAAATATGAAAGTAATAAGGTGGATAAAATGTTTCAACTCACAATGATGATTTTAATCACAAAATAATGTCCATTTTATTCGTAATGAAATAACATGATTTTGGATTATTGTAAAACATAGCAAAAGAATAGTAATATTCTAGAGTTTTGTAAAGAAACCCAAATGAAAATAAATAAAACTAGTAAATGAGCATTTTTTTAATTTTGAAATATATAAACAATTAAATAAATGAATAACTAAGAAACTAAATAAATAATATTTTACAATTATCTATAATTTATATAATATATAAAATCATTTATATATCTTAGGAAGATCTGCCACTCAACTTTCTAAGACACTCCTAAGCTATCTTTTACCAAAAAAATCAAAATTTGGTATAATTCATTACCTAAATTGTTAGAAAAGGATCAATAACCTATACTCTAAGACCATTGAATGTCAGGCCCCTTGTCGGGGTTGATCATACCCCAACTCGGATTGTGACATGGCCATGCACCCAATGTTTCCTTAAAGGTCAAAAGGCCTCGTACGGTACCAACAATCTAAAACTTCTTGGCCACACCAATAAAATGTCAAGATAGTAACTTCAAATTGTAATAATCAAATCAAAAACTCAAAGTAAATCGTACATGAGTGCAAATTCTTGCCAAAATAATCTATCTAAACATCCAAGCACCTTGGTTTGGAAACATAAGTGTACCAACCCTTTAGATCAAAGGGGGTAGAAATATTCCTCATTACAATAACATATTTCTAATATCCAAAAATAAACAACAGTAAGCTATAGTAATTGATTTCTGTCGTGTGTAGAGATGCTACCAATCATTACTTTCCCAATCCCAAGCTCCTCCATCTACATAAATATCAGGGAAAGGAGTGAGCTTCCAAATGAGTGAGCTTTCCAAGTTTAGTAAATAGAATCTGGTTCCCCCTTCAATGAGCATATTACAGTTAAAACATTTTATTTTTTCTTAAACAATCAAAATAGTTTCAAGATCAACAATAACTCTAATGTTGCAAAATCAGTAATTTTGGGGAAAATAGAAAAAATTAATCTTATACCCCATATAATTAATTAGGGGTGAAAATCAATAGAATATTCATATAACTAAACAAAAATATGTATATAGAGATTAGAGTGAGGCTCAAGCGGATACAAGCTACTTCAGATTAAGTTGACGTCAACCCCCGGCTATTATGCCTGCTAGGCGAGGGCCGAAACAAAACATATATTTGGCTATTATACCCGTCATATTATAGGGCCAGAATAGAATTTTTGAGGCTTTCCATCAGCCACAGAGTCATTACAAAAATTCAGGAACGTTCCACCAAAGTTCCTCAATTCCCAAGAGCAAATACCAAACACTCTTAGATTGTGCAAACACGACAATTAACCAAATATTTCAACCCTTTGAAAGATCAGAGAATTAATCGTTATATTCGATATCTCAAATTAGGCTTATTGATGCCTAATTATACTATACCAATAAGTTACATTAACCAAAAAAAGTAGGTTGATTAAAGCCTAATCTCTATATCTGTAAATACATTTATTTTCTCTTACATTATAGAGTAACTCAAAATAGGCTTTACACCAAAGTAACAGTAACTCCTAAAAATAGGCTTTACATTAAATTAATGTTATAGTAACTCAAAAGGCTTTACATTTAAGTGCCACTAGTTCAAAGACTTTACATTCAAGTTACAGTAACTCAAAGAGGCTTATTAACGCTCCAAATTTCATACATAAACAACCACATAACAAAAATAAATTGATAGATTAGGCTATAAGCTACTATTAACGTTAGTCAACCAATTTATATACTCATCCAACTTTGACAATATCAAAGTACATAATACTAGGTTTGTCAAAATTCCTACATTTGGGTAAACTAAATTTTGAGATAGTTAATGGAATCCGCTTACCTTATGACTATTACGAAGATTGTCGCTACGAAAAAACTCAATCCCTCCTATGATCGCTGTCTAGAGTTTCCCTTAGTGAAGCCACCGGGTCTCTATTCTCTGTTTTGAAGAGCATTGTCAGAAGAACTTACATTAAAAACTAATCCAACTTCGGAGCTTACTATTTAAGTCTAATCCTTCAATTTGACTTATTATTTAGTAACCCCCAAAATAGAAACATCTGAAATAAAAACTTGAGTTATAAAAATATAATAAAGCAAACCTAGTAAAATTGGCCAACTAACTAAATAAAGAAGTAAAAAATTTAGGGTTTTATAGTTCAAGTCTAGCAATGGGTGCAATCATTTAATCATAGTCAATACCATCTTCTTGGTTGTACCCCTGAGCTACTAGTCTAGCCTTATTCCTCACAACTTCACAATCCTCATTTAGTTTATTTCTAAATATCTATTTAGTCCTTATTACCTGATGGTCCTTAGATTTGGGTATAAGATTCTATACAAGAGATGAATAAATTGATTCAAAGCACCAAGCATCTCCTATTTTAAATGCTTTACATTCAAATGAGGATATTGTGGATATGATATAGATAAATAGGAGATTTTTGTTGTTTTCATCCATTTCATCTTACTCTAAAATAGGAGATGTTTAGTTTTTTTTTTCAAAAGACAAGTTCATAAGGTATTTTTCTAATAAATGGTCGCAACAAAACTCGATTACAACATAACATATGGTACTTACTCGATAAGACGATGCATTTCTTAAAAAGCATTATAAATTTCTCTATTAAGATGACATTTTATTTTATAATGTCAGTAATTCTTCTAATTTAGTGATATTTTTTAATTAAAGTAGGCCAAAAAATGTCACAATGGATGACTTTTATATTTAAAAGCATCCTTACTTTTTATATTACTCACCAATTTTTCATTGTCTCACTATGATACAATTTCTATGGATATCTTAAAACTTAATAAGTTTCTTAAGAACTTTAAGGAGAATATTGCATATAAATTTTGTCTCTTTCTAGATAAAAATATGGTAGTTGTTTCTGAATAATAAATACATATAAAGTTTTTCCTTTTCTAGATATATTGCAATTCTTCGGAAACAGTAAACTAATTCTACACTACCATTTATAATATTTATATTTGTCTATCTCATCTTCAGATGAGAGAATACTACTTATACTTGAGTATGGTGCGTATTATAGCACTATCAATGAGACAAATATCTCAACAATCTATTACAAATCTACAAACATATCATGAAAAATAATTTAAAAACTTATGTAAAAAGCATTAAGAAAATCCATGAATACCACATACAAGGAGAAATTAATCTCGTTTTTCATCATATCACCTCCAATGAAATGGTTAATATTTCTTGTTGCTTTGGAAAAAGAATATAGGACATTCAAGTGAATCGCAACAACTGGATCATAAAAATCAAGAAATGTTTTTTCTCCACTTCCCTTTTTTCAGTAGAGATCCCTTATATGTTGGTCGTTTGATAGATATGTATTCTACGCTCAAGTTATCGTGGAGATGAATGACGAAGAAAAATTAGTGCTTTTGCACGATCTAGCTGTGATTCATGTTTACTTATTTTGTTGTCTCTCCTAGACCTTTTAAGGCGAATATCGGCATTAAGAGCCTATGACAAATAATTTTTGTCAAATATGTCAAGTGCAATGAATTTAAATTGGGAGATGCATGTCATTTGTGTAATTCTATAATAGTAAATAAGAGATAATATACTTTTGAATGATGTAGAGTCGTAACAAAATAATTGATGCAACATGACATATTGTATGCATTCCTTCAATCAAGTGCTACTTCAAGAGTGTAATAATAATATATTAATATAATAATTAATTCAGTCTATTGTTACTTCAAGAACAATAGTCCAATATTCTTCAAAAATATTTAMATTGGAATATACTCTTTTAGAGTAGATAACATTAACTTTTAGACAAATTAATTTAGAGCAATAGTTCAATATTCTATGTGAATATTTAGATTACAATATACCCTTGATGGGTATATAATATTAATTTAAAATAATAATTTAATATTCTTTGAAAATATTGAGATTGTCATATCATGTTCTTCAAGAATAAATAAGATTAATTTAGACTATTGTTACTCCAGGAAGAATAGTTCGTCATCTTTTAAGAATATTTAGATTATGTTATACTCTCCAAGAGTAAATAATAGATATTTTGAATAATTATTTATTATTATTCAGAAATATAATATAATGTTTTTCAAGAACATATAATGTTAATAATTTATATTATTACTACTTTAAGAGTAATAGTTTCATATTCTTTAGAAATATCAATGTTATACATATAAGATAATAATAAACAAATTTAAATAAACTATATTTAACGAATTGAATACCAAAAAATATGATAGTTACATACAAAAAAGAATTATGTTTTGCAAACACCAATATAATATCATAATGTTAATTTCATAACAAAAACGTGCAAATCAGAAGCATTTAGTGGCAAGTAGTAAATTAAAGTTTGAGCATGGCCATAGAGTAAACTATGGTACAAAATAGGAACAGAAGCATGAGCACGACACCAACATGATATTCTTTCAACAAAAACCAAAAAAATAAAAAAAGAAAAATCAAACAACTGAGGCATTGGTATATGATCAACAATGCAATAGATGTCACCGTGGATGAGCAAAAAGAGAATATATATATATATTTTTCCCTTAAACACATAAGAAAGGATGATGAAGTAGATGTCAAGAGCAATTCAGAGATTGAAGCACAGACTAGAAAGCAAAATATGCATGTGGATCCAACCATATGCACTGAACATACAAACAAGCACTAATCTTTGCAATTTGTTCTAAAACAAATATCACATAGATTGCATCTATTCCATACTTCAATTAATTTGAAGAGATAATAAGAAAGTATGTTGACTAACTGTGGGTCATTCATTCACCAAAATATAAAATAAGTATGTTCACACTTAATAGAGTATAGTGATAAGCACAGTCATCTCTGCAGGGAATGCCAAATCAATTTCTTTCAAAACAGAACAAATGGGCAAATAAAAATAATGAACTAATAATTAAAATTAAGCAAGAAAAAGAGTAAAGGCAGAAAAATAATTTTTGAAATAAAATTATCGCGTAAGCAAGACTCTGGTTAAAGTAATTAAATTCACACTAGTTCAAGTAATTGCTCATTAATTCAATAAACCACTCAACATTCCAAATAAATTGGTTATAGTAGTCAAAGATAGCTTTAAAAAACCAATCCCTCCTTATGTGTTGATAATTAAAAGGAAAAACTTTGTTAATTATTCCCTAATTGATACACAACTCCAAAGATAAGATTTAATATACCAACAGCACTAAGGACGAGGGAGACCCAATCTAATTAATTTATTGAGATAGCAGGTTTATCAAACTTAGTTCCAAATTTGCTTGGTCAACTTGGCTATCGATTAAACTTAATTCTTTGGTGAAGCTTGAGCTATAGCAATTTTTGTAGAATTGATTGTTTAGCTATTATATCTTGGAGGAGATGAACAAGGGTTATTCTCTATTGCATCAATTTTCAAAGACTTAAAGATCGTAGAGGACATGAATCTCCTTAAAGAGAGCAAGATATTTGTGCCGCAGCCTTGTAGTACGAGTTTACTTCATTCATTTATTTATTATTGTTCTAACAATTTTAAGGAGATTCAAATATGGAGACTACTCAAGACAAGATTGCTAATTAAGTTGGAGACCTCAATAAAACCTTCAAATTTCATGGTTTCCATTTCAAGAGATGGAAAAGGAAAGTTCTACTCTATCTCAATCTTCTCAATGTATCCTATATCCTTATTGAGAAGAATCCAAGCAAAGAGAATGCTGAGAGCATGACAGAAGATGAGCAACAACAACATGTGGAGATATGTACACAATATAAAATAGATGAGTACACTGTTGCTATAATCTTTTAAATTACCTTTCTGATCATTTTTATGATTACTATGAAAATACTTATTTAAGTGCAAAGAAAATTTTGAAGGCTTTGCAACTTAAGCATGATGCATAGCAGGCTGGCATAAAAAAGTATGCTGCTAGTCGATTTTTTCTGTATCAAATTTTGGATGGAAAATCAATGATTGATCAAGTTGAAGACTTTCAGATGATAGCACATGAAATGAGACCAGAAGGAATGAAATTTGATGACAACCTGATTGCGCTAGGAGATATAGACAAATTGCAATCCTCTTGGAGTGAGGTTCAAAAAACTCTTCGAGACAAGCAAAAGAAGATCACGTTAGAGGATCTAATTACCCGCATTAGAGTTGAGGAGGAGGCAAGAGAGGAAATGATGTTAAAGTCACACAAGATACAAATTAGAACACCACTAAGGTAAACTTTGTCACTTCTGATAGTGTGCCTAATAATTCAAGAAATATATATTTGAAGCCAAAGAAGCAAATTGAGAAGAAGAACAAGAGACGGAGTCTCAATAAGAAAAACAAAAATCATGTTCATCATTCTATTGATACAAAATCAAGTGTTTGTTATGTCTGTGGCAAGAGTGGGCACATTGTTCGAATTTGTTGATTTTGGAAACGTGATCCTCAACCTAAATTAAACATTACAAAGAGCCAATTATAGCTATATTGACAGACATTTTCATGGTAGAAAATCATGATGGATGGTCCGCAAATTCTGATGCCAATAGGCATGTTTGTTATGACAAGAACTGGTTCAAGAAGCATACTCCCTATGAAGAATCCAAGACTTTGATGCTTGGTGATTCACATACTATTCAAGCCCTAGGGTGGCCAGAAATTCTACCTCATCAAGAATGCTAATTCTGAAATGTATGATGTACACACCTTCCACAAGAAGAACCTTGTGTCAGGTTACCTTCTCAATAAGGGTGGCTTTAAGCAAACTATTATGTCTTACCAATATGTAACATCTAAGATGGAGTTTTTGTGGGCAAGATTTATGTTAGTGATGGAATGTTTAAGTTAAACATTGATATCATAAAATTGATATTTCTTCTGTTTATATGTTATCTTGTTTAAATACTTGGCATGCATATTTATTTCTTATTAATTCTAAATATGTTGGCATGATGAGTAGTTTAGATTTAATTCCTAAATTGAACAAGAAGTTTGAAAAATGTAAAACTTGCAGTAAAGCAAAACTCACCAAGGGGTCTCATAAAAGTGTAAAAGGATAAATTGAATTACTTGAGTTGATTCACACAAACATATGTGAATTTGAAGGAATTTTGACAAGAGGAGGAAATAGATATTTTATTAGATTTATTGATTGTTTCTATAAGTTTACATATGTATATTTTCTTAGGAATAAAAGTGATGCTTTTGAGACCTTTAAGTTATTTTTCTCAGAAGTAGAAAATCAGTTTGGTAAAAAGATTAAGAGAATTAGAAGTGATAGAGGTAGAGAATATGGATCTCTAGAATTCAATTCATATGTTCAATTTTTGGGAATTATTTATGAAACTTCACCACGATATTATCCTAAATCTAATGTGGAGCTCAGAGAAAATAATAGAATAGTCATTGAGTTAAAAAAATACTATGATGATTGAATCTTGTGCACCTTTGAGTTTATAGGGTGAAGCAATTTTAACTGCATGTCATATCTTGAATTGAGTACGACATGAAAGTACCAAGTTAACTCTATTTTAATTATGAAAGGGTATAAGCCAAACTTGAAATACTTGAGAATTTGGGGATACTTGACATATGTGAACTTGCCTGACCTAAAAAGTCCAAATTGGGTGTAAGGGCTGCCACTTGTGTTTTTCTTGGTTGTGCTAAATCTAATACAACTTAATATTTCTTAATTATGAGCATAATACAATTTTTGAATTCAATGATGCTATTTTTCATGAAGGTAAATTTCCTTTCAAACATAGGGATAGTGGGGTCAAAATGTTTTTCAAGAACAAAATGATATGCATTAGTTAATTTCTTCAAATGTTTTTAGAATAAAAGAAAATGCTGCTTCTATCACAATTTTTCCAAATAAAATTTATGAACCTAGAAGGAGTAAGAGGTAGAATAGAAAAATATTTTGGTTCTGATTATTTTATTTAATATTGAAACCCCTATCATTCTTCAAGAGGCTTTATCTTCAAGAGATGTTGTTTTTGGAAAGAAGATGTAAATGATGAAATGAAATCTTTTATTTCTAATAGTACATGGAAGCTAGTTGATCTACCTCCAGGGTGTAAAACAGTTGGATGTAAATGGATCCTCAAAAAGAAGTTGAAAATCTGATGGAAACATAGATAAATATAAAGCTAGATTAGTTGCAAGAGGTTTTACACAAAAGGAAGAACTTGATTTCTTTGATACTTTTTCACCTGTTACAAGAATAACATGAATGAAAATTTAGAAGAAGAAATTTATATGGACCAACTTGAGGGGTTCATTCAGCCTCGAGAAGAAATCAAAGTGTGCAAGCTATGAAAGTCACTTTATGTCTTAAAACAAGAACCCAAAATGTGGCATAAAAAATTTGATCCTTGCATGATTGAAAATGACTTCCGTTCAAATGAATTTGATAAATGCATACATTATAAATGTTTTGAGAATTTACATGTCATCATTTGCCTTTATGTGGATGATATGTTGATATTCAGTTTAAGCTTGCAAGTTGTTCAAGAAACAAAATATTTTCTTAAGAATATTTTGACATGAAAGATTTGGGGGAAGCAAATTTTATTTTGGGAATTAAAATTAAAAAAATCTAGTGGTGGTATATTTCTTGATTGATCTCATTTTATTGAGAAAATATTGCATAGATAAAATTATGTTGATTGCAAGAATGTTGTTACTCCTTTTGCTTCTAGTATTCACTTATTTCCTATTGATAGTAAAATGAGATTTGTAATCAAAAGGATATGCTAGTTTAATTGGCAGTTTGTGTTATGCAACTGATTGTACTAGGCCTGACATTACATATGCAATAGGAGTCTTAAGCAGGTTTATAGCAAGCTAAGTAAACAGTATTGGCTTGCCATGGATAGGGTTATGAGATATTTAGTTGACACAAAAAGTTATGGTTTGTTTTAAGAAAAATATCCTAGAGTACTTGAAGGTTTTTGTGATGCAAATTGGAACACCTTGTCAGGTGATCCTTTCTCTACCACAGGTTATATTTTTGCTATAAGAGGTGGTCCTATATGTTGAAAGTCAAAGAAACAAACTATAATTGATAACTCTACTATGGAGGCTGAGCTAGTTGCTTTAGCATCTGCAAGTGACGAAGTAAATTGGTTAAGGAACTTCTTATGTAGCATTCCATTTAAAAAACAAAGTCCTTTCTATATTGATTCATTGTGATAGCACTGCAACTACTGGTAGAGTTAAAAATCACTTTTATAACAGTAAATCCAGATCCATTAGAAGGAAATATAATATTATAAGATCATATTTGAATAATGGTGTCATTAATATAGAGTATGTGAAGACTCATGATAATCTTGCAGATCTATTAACTAAGGCCTTGGCAAGAGATAGGATATGGAGTACATCGAGTGAAATGAGTTTGAAGCCAAAAAGCTCATAATCGGGGTATGAGGATCACTAAACCAAGGACCAAAGATCCTGAAAATGGGTTCAATGGAAAGAACAAATCATGAGGTAGATGTAAGAGAATGCGCATATTTTTTGACTCATTCCTATAGTGTAAGTGCATTATCCTGAAACCTTTAGAGGGTTGAGTTATTAAACTCTTAATGAAGTTTGTAGCTCTTAATGAGTAGGTCGTTTATAGTTACAAAAACACTCTTGACAGATTTCACCTATGTTAGTGTCAAAGTGAGGTCGCTTTCTATTAAAAAAATTGACTTACTTTTCAAAATCATTCATGAAACTAGGAAAGCAAAGACCATAATTTGCTGGCTATGGAAGCTCAAATTTCTAACACTTAGATTATTATGTGTTAGCAGTAATTCTCTCTTTTGCTTATATGGTCAGGTTCAATGCTCAGCAAATGTTGGCTCTGAAGGGTAGAAGATTGTTCAACTAGGTGAAGGTTCAACGTAGGAGCACACCTTCATTAGACATAGTAATCTATGTTTAGCTAATATTCTACTCTCTCAATCATTTGTATTCTTGCATCATTATTAAAAATGAGTGGGGAATTATTGTAGATATATTTTTAATATTGATGAATATACATGAATATACATTACCTTGTTATATTCTAAGTATAGGGTATGTTAATAGTTTCTCTCTTAATACATTGTCAAGATGAATAAACTAAAATTGAAGGTCATATCTATTAGATTTTATCCACTTGATTCTAAGGTCATGTTCTTAGTTTTTCGTTGTTTATAAATATCTTATACCATTGCCTTGTTGTATAAGTTACACATTTTCATTGTTAGCATAGAATAAGAGTAAAACACCAACTTTAGAAAGGTGTTCTTTGGTGGAGTTTGGGCTATAGCAATTTATGCAGAATTGCTAAAGCTAAACAATGATTGTTGGGTTGTTGTATCCTAGAGGAGACAAGCAAGGATTATTCTCTGCTACATCAATTCTCATATATTTGAATATTGTAGAGGATTTGAATTTTCATAAAGAGAATTAGATATCTGTGCCTCAGCCTTGTAGTACGAGTTTTCTTCATTTATTCATTTATTATTGTTCTAACAGCTTCAAGTCACTTTCTTGATCACTTCCATACAACTGAATTCATAAAGTAGAAATCTTAATTGAAACACTTTAGACTCTTGTTTCATTAAGGTAATATGAAAATGCTGAGTATTGAAGTTGATTTGCAGAGAGATCTGACCAGTTCCTTCTGCTACCCGGCAAATTCAGAGGTCAATGACTCAAACCAACTTGGCCTGGCCAAAGTTATTCTAGCAATGTAGCTCACCAAATTCTTTTTGTAAAACTCTAGGCTATTTCTTTTTCGGATATCTATTTAAGGTTTCGTAGTATCAAATGCGCATTAGAGAATTTTAAATTTTCAATAATTAATCTAGAATTATTTTATTAGTTCTGTACTCGCGTATTATCCATTCTACTTTTAGAACTGAGCTATAGGAATTTTTGTCGCTTAGGTTGCCCATGTAATTGCTATAATGCTCTCAATTTGAATTAGCCAATGCATGTAAGGCTTGAACATTTTACATGCTTGCATAGGTTGCCCATATTTTGACCAACCTTAACCCCTACCATGTGGTCTTGTTTCTATCTTTGACCAGCCCATTATTCTTTTTTCTTTTCTTTTTTCTTTTTTCTTTTCTCTCTTTCTTCTACTCTTGGTCGGAGTTCCTTTTGGTTTTTCCTACAAACTTCTTGTTTATTAAGGCTTATTGAAGAAGCCATTTCTAAATTCTTACATTAGAAGCTTTATTTAAGCTTATTTAAGAAGCCTATTCCATTTCTTTTTCTTGAAGCCAAATTAACTTCTAAAACTCTATAACCTCCTCCTTGGCCTCCTCTCTCTTCTCTCCCATTTCCTCTTGTAATAGTTCATAAAACTCTTTCAAAAGCTCTCTACTTGCCTCATCTCTCTCTCGGCCTTCCCTTACCACCACACTCTAACCGAGCACCACTTTTGCACGGCCACTCCTCCCGCAGTTTTGAGCTTCAAAACAAGGTAAGGATTTACGTATAATGGCTTTTTTTTTTTTATAAGTTTTTGAATTACAAGTGTGCATTATTTGACTCAAAATATTAATTTTCCAAGTCATTACAAATTTTGAAAATTGTATTAATTTGATGTTGAGACTTGGATTTGATTTCACACCTCATGATTGAGGATTGTGATCGTGAAATTTGTGATTGTGGATCCGATTGTGAAAGATGAGTACTCTATCGGTTGTCTTGAGGGGCTATCTACTCGAGCAAAGTACCGTGCTTGGCTGGTTACTGGTATGAGGCCTCTTAAATCGAGTAGTGTCAGTCATCAAGATAGCCATAAGGCCTAGCCGGTGGTTACCTAGTGGCAGACTCGGAATGTATCGGGCAGACGGTTGCATCATAAGGCCCTGTGCTCATGTGACGACACTTATGCCCAGGGTCAGGAGCTTTGGCCCTGGCCGATTGATTTGTGAACCCTAGTTTAGCGGGTCCTTTTGCATTTGTGTTGTGAGAGATTGAAAGCCGCATGAGCATTTTGGGTGTTAAGGCTGGTAATTTTGACCCACCAAATCAAACAGGTGGTAATTGGGAACCTTTTACATTGATTGTTACCCCACTTTGTGATATGATTTGTTTTGATGTTGAAAAGCCTTTTGATATGTTCTTGGATCAGCTTTCGAGCTTTCGCATGATATGATTATTTACTACTCTGATTTATGATATACTTTGAACACTAAATATTTTGATATGTATTCCGCATTGATAAGTTATGCATACTTGAATATTTTATAACTTACACATGGCACACACATTAGGACTCGCTGAGCTTAACTCACTATTTTTCTTATATTTTAGTCATAGGTATAGATTATTAGAGCTAGCAGGGAGTTTAGAGCTTAAGAGCATATCGCAGGAATATATCTCGTGAAGCTCATGATGCATATATATATATGTTTGATTTTGAAGATATACTTTTGATACTTTTGGACGGTAAATTATTTGGGATTGTGATTTATTTTATTTTGAAGTTTTAAGTTGCGTAATTTATATTATGGGTTTTAAATGCTTTGATTATTTAACTATTCGACTATTGAACCTAAACGAGTGTAGGTCATCACATTCACAATCTCTCTGACTCACTTCCAATCTAGTAGTTGCTCTTGCACTCTATAAAAAACTTGGAGAAATATTAAATATGTATTCATGAGGTTATCTTAATTGTATTGTTGAAATTTAGCATTAGTCTGATTCTCTAAGTAGCCTTAGCTTCTAGAGGGTAATCTCCTAGGCAGTCATGTCAGTCTGGATTCAAGGCAACCTAGTTTTGGGCATGACAAGTCTCAAAGCTAATTTCAAAAAACTTCTCCAACACAAAGTCTATGAAAAACTAACCTAAAATAAATACATACTACAAGAAATTAACCTTTCTTGATGCTAAAGGCGCTAGGGCACAAAGGCCACATTTTCTGATGCTACAGAATTAGAAAATCATCCAAAGTCGTGATAGATTATAATGACACTTCATCGCATCAAGAAAAGAGCCAATATTGACGCATGAAATTGTTAACACAAAGGTGCTAAAGTTATCCTTCTGAGCATCTTAAAATACTCTCTCCCTTCTTTTTACAATGCCATAAATATTTAATTTTTTATTTTTAAATAATTATCTATTTACACATATAAATACAAAAAATTTAAAAAAGTTATAATTTTATCATTTATCTCATAAGATGTCTTTTTTCCTAATCTAGTTATATTAATTACTATTCTTCATTTTCTCACAAATTGAAATGACTTTTTATTTTAATTTTTTTCTAATCTACGAAGATTTTTCACCAACCACATGAAAGTAAGTTTAGTTTGGTCCTATTAAGAAAGGGTTCCTCTATTTAATACAACCAACATATTAAGTTTAACATACTAATATAGTACCCGAAAAAAATATGGAAAGATTCATCAATGTCTCAAACCAAATCACTAATATTAATATCAAAATCATAACACGCATATTCAAATGCGTACATTCATTTTAATTCCCCAAATACTAGTTCCAAAATAGATAACTAGACACTTAATTTGTTCAAGACTAGTTCAAGAGCACAAAACTAAAAATAGCACTTCTGTTCCAAAAGAACTCCACAATTAGCAATCAACAAGACATATCTCCAATAGTCGACTTCAATGATTTGTCACACCACAAAACCTCCAATCAATCTTTATTACGTTTTCTCACCTACAGATGGAGAAATACATTTACCAACATCACTTAACATAGAATGATGAGGTAGGTGACTAGAGTTTATCAAAGGACATGGCCAAGCAATTGATGTTCTAATAGAGTCTCGAAAAATTTGACGAAGGTCATATGGCCGAATCAATCTCTCATCATGATGAAGCAAAAGTTCACAAAGGAAAGGAAAGTTCACACAGGAAAGTAATGTTTGATTAGAATTTGGTTTGAGGCCAAATGCCAGATAAGAACTTATACATGCAATAAATATACAAATTAAGCAACATACACCTTTGTAGCACATGTACACTGAAGATGACATAAGGAGTGATAACAATATCTATATAATAAGTAACAAATTACCAAATTAACTCACTTTTCGTTTGTTTAAAAAGCCAAATCAAGGGAATATTATATAATAAGTTTTACTAGCAAAATAAGCTCACAAATTAGTACTCGAAACTAAGAAGCATAATATGTGAGCATATATATCATTTATACAACACGCCCCACAAAAGGGGAAAAAAAAAAAGGAAATGTAAATGGAAGACATAGAATTATGAAATAAATTCCTCTAGTACTTCGGTGCTACTACTAAGGCGACGAAGGGTTAGGTCTTGTTGATGGATCTATTAAGTTGTGTGGGTATGATATATTCTTTTGGTGAAATAGTATTTCACGCATATCGTCAATTTCATGATCTTGTTTCTTCTTCATCCTTGCAAGTCCAACTCTTTGTTTTTCAATTAGCTGAAAAAATGTAGTATGACTTGAAATTCCTCTCAAAGTATCAGAAGCGTGAACACTATCCCGGCACATAGGAACTCTACAATATTTTTCTTGTTCAAGCACTTGAGCAAAGATGTCCTGTACTCCAAATCTATCTGCCGAACAGTGTGGTAGTCGGCTTGTTCTTTCATCCATCTCAATCTATAAAATCAATAGAGAAGAGCTCACATTATATCCTAATATTCAAATAAAAAAACAAAACACTAGGGAAAATTATTGAGATCAAACTTTATTTATAGATCGTACCAGTAAGAACACATTGTGCACACAACCAAGTAAATAAATTTTCCTAGACACTCACGTTTAATATTTATGGTTGATTGTTTTGAATTTAATTTGAGATATATATATCTACTAGTGTCTTAGTCAAGTATTATTATCTTTGACTTGAATTTGTTAAGGCAGTTTAAGTATAGATTTCCTGGTATAACTCCTTAGTATATCTTATATTCAATAGGATAAGATATTAGATAGATACTAGGAATCTTAATCAAATTCAAAATAAAATATCTTAGACTGTATTATTTAACTAGAGGAATGGATTAACGTGCGTTGTGCTCTTTTGATTGTGAGGGGAATTATTTTTCCCTCTTGGATTTAACGACAATCAAGATTAACGTTTCACCTCATTGCAAGAGGGTTGCAAGCAAAATTTCTAGCAAGAAGACTCGGTCGAGATTAAGCTTCATCAGCTGAGAAATTCTCAACAAATCTACAAGGCTACAAGGTTCAACAAATTAAGAAGGGAAGTTCTTTTCTTTTTGAATGTTTGATGTTTAAGATCTTGTAATATTATTTGTTATAGTGAATTATGGCTTTGTATGCCAAATCCATGTTAAATGTCGTGTTCCTTCATTAGTTTTGTTGCTTATCATCGCTAATCATAATTATTACAAGTAAAGTTAATCAAGTTGGTAAATATCAATCGAACAATGATATTCATCTTTACATGATTATAACCAACCTTAAATACGGTATCAGAGCAAGATTCAAATTTATTGGGGGAATTAGATCCTTTTTATAGGTTGATTGTGTTATTCAGATTGAGTATTTTGTATGCATGATTGATTTGTTTTGGAATTTCATCGTTGTGCCCACAATGGTTTTGATTGTTTTGCACATTGAAGTAAATTTATTAATAGAGCTTGTGTAGTTTTTTTTTTTTTTTTATATGGATGATTCTCATGATTTTTGTGATGGTGGATTGACTCATAGATAACCATTACTTGATGATACTAACTATCCTATGTTTGGAAGGTTAAAAGCTCTTGATGATGGGTTTGGATGATTGTAGTTAATGGTTATAGTCCACCACTAGTGGGTAAAGATGAGAAAACCACCTTGCAACCTATTAGGGAATGGTCTAGTGCTGAACTAGTTAAGGAAAATTGGAATTTCAAAGCTATTCATGCCATATTCACTGATGTTTCCTTGAAACAGATGAAAGTTATTACAAATTGTGATATTGCTAAAGACGCTTGGAATAAGTTAGAAAAGAAAAATGAAGGAACTCAGCAAGTAAAAAAAAAAAAATGGAGACTTTTGGGTTTGAAAACATGATAATGAGTCCATGTATGATTTTCATATTAAACCATGTGATCATCCTAATGAATACTATGCACTTGGTGAAACCTACTCTAATGCAAAACTTGTTAGGAAAGTACTATATTCACTTCCAAGAAATTCAAATCTAAAGTCACTTCTATTGAAGAATGCGGGGACATACTTGTTAGAAAAGTACTAAATACTTCCAAGAAATTCAAATCTCAAGTCACTTCTATTGAAGAATGCGGGGACATTGATGATCTGAATCTTGACTAGTTAATCGAATAATTGCAGACCTATGAAAGGTGGAGCAAAGAAAAGAATACTAAAGGTGCCAAAAGCATTGCCTTAACACCCACTTAAAGTGAAGGTGTGCTTGATGTAGTCAACTTGAAAAATTTAGACTAAGAAACAGTGACACTTCTTACCAAGAATTATAACAAGTTCCTGAGGAGAAACTTAAAAATGAATAGTTCTTCAAGTAAAGGCCAAAACTTTGTTCCTAAAGCATATGACAGCTAAGCTCACATTCACGGTCTTTCCCCAAAACTACAAGGGGATGGATACAAAAAGGGCAAGGGAGTACAATATAATGAATGTGGAAGGTTTGGACACATCCAAGAAGAATGTGCCAATACCCTCAAAAAGAAAGGACGAGCAATGGTTGCATCGTGGAGTGATAGAGAGGAAGAACTTCAAAAAGAAACTGAAGGTGAGCATAACTTTCTTGCTTTTACTCTGCAGGATTCGACTAAGGAAGAAGAAAATTCAAACATTGATGATGAAGAGACACAATTTGATGTGGATGCTAAAGATCTTCAAGCTACATATAGCTTATCAAAGACAATAGAGAACCAATAGAAAAATTAAAATTCCTTGAAAAACAACTTAAGAAGTTGCACGTAGACTTAGCTCAAACAATGATGAAACTCAAAAGTGCAAACTCCCTCCTTGACAAATTTCAAATAAGTTCAAACAAACTTGAACAAGCGCTTCGCGTTGGAAAAGGAGTTCGTGATAAGGCTGGAATTGGTTTCCAGAATACCTGTAAAATAGTTTCGTATTTTTAGACTACATATTAGGGTACTCCAACAACTTTGAATTGAACAGAAGTAATTCCACATAAGGTTACAAGGTTTATTCATACTTGTTATTTTTATGGGAAATGTTGGCACATTAGACCAAAGTGTCTTAAATTACAATACTATGTGTTCAAGATGATAAATCAAAGTTCAAATACTTCTTCTCAAAGTGATGGAGTTGTTAAAATAAAATGGGTCCTAAAGGGTCACACTGCTCTTTTGCACACACCACCTTGCTAGCATATAATTCGGATCAATGACATTTTGATACGGGGTGTTCGAAGCATATGAAAGGTCATAAAACTTGCTTACTCATGTTAAAACTTTACTGATGGTAATGGTGACTTTTGATAATGGAAATAAAGAAAACTTCCTTGGAAAGGATGTGCTAACCATGCAATTTTTCAAATTTGAGAAGGCGGCCATATAGTCTAATTTTCCAAAGAACAATGTCAAGTTTTTGACAAGCAAGGTAAAAAGATCTTGTCTAGACATTGATCAAGTGATAATTGCTACCTTCCAAGCGATTCGATGAAGTGCCATAAAGCATCACCAGAAACGGCTAATATTTTGCATCACAAAATGGGATATTTAAACTATTGTGATATATCTAAACTCATAAAAGTTAGAGCTATAATAGGAGTACCTAAGGACTTTATTGATACCCATAAAATTTGTGGACCATGTCAACTAGGAAATCAAGCTAAGAGTCATCATCCCCCTGCAAATCACATGGCTACTTCATATACATTAGAACTACTTCATATGGATGGACCAATGCAGACATAAAGCATTGGAGGTAAAAGATAAGTATTTGTGTGCGTTGATGAATTTTTTAAGTACACTTGGGCAGAATTCATTAGAGAAAAATCAGACAACTTTGAATTATTTAGGTCCCTTTCTCTCAAACTCCAAATGATAAGGAACAAAAAAAATTACAAGAATAATCTGAATTAGAAGTGATCATGGTAAGGAATTTGAAAAGTCATCTCACTACAAGAAAATGGAACACTTAAGGCAAATTTATTAATAGTGGCACGGGGACGCCGTATATAATTACCTTTTTACGACAACTTGTAAATGAAAAAAGTAGAAATGGCAAAAACAAAGCCGCATTATATAGTATAGATATTTACGAAGGCCATTGAAAATTCGCAGTAAATGAACACATTTTACAACGTCAGGGCAGAGCCGTCTATATGAGTAGCCATTAATGTCGGCTTAGAGTCCTTCACATAAAACCTCCCAAATTTTCTTCTCGATAAGATGATTTGGCTGGTAAGTGTTTACGGTGAAATGACAAAGCAACCGTGACTAATCAAGCATTTATGACAGTTGCTTAGATTCCATCGTTAATAGTTATTCCTTTAGCCGGCGATTGTCTGGCCGCCGTATATAATGACCAAACTTTTCACCCTTCTGAGTGAGTTATTTGAAAATTTTGTGCAATTTCACAAAATTATATTTATGACAGACTTAGATATGTGTTTGCGGCGATTATATCCGCTGAAAATAGTTTTGTATTTTTTTGAATATTTTTGTATGTTATGAATTTATTTATATTTCCAATTTGTAAAATTTTATTGGCACCCCAAATGATAAGGATTATTTGTGATTTTATTCGTAGTATATTAGAGTATTGAAGTAATGTACTTAACTAAAATAGTTGAGAAAAATTGGAATGAAGGTTTGATATTTTCATATAAAACAAGTTTTCTGAAAAAATATACATATATATTTAATTTATAATTTTATTTGTTTAATTACATGATTTCAATTTTGTAATATTTAATTGATGATGAATGTAATTTCATTTCATTTATGCATAAATATACATAGAGGTATATGGTTGTATAAAATAAATTATCTTTTTTATGTTAATATTATACGTCATTCGTGGTACGTAGAATATGACTAATAATTAATTATTTGAACATGTAATAATTTGAATGTCATAAACTTTCATATATATGTAAATTTGATATTCATAGAGACTGTGTTCTATAAGGTATAAACATATACGATAATAACACATTGTATATATACGTATGACCTAGTTATATTACTAGCTAATATGTGATCCATTGATGGGTATATATCGTTTATATTTTTTTCAATTTTATTTTAATTATAATTATCCTTGAATAGTTAAAAGCGGTAAAGAAATTACATATGTTATTTTCGAATGTTTAAATTAATYAAATAGATTTGATTTACAAAAATTAGTTTAAGTTTATTAAATATAAGTAAAATGACATAGTTTTAGACCTAAACATGGCAAAACGATGTAGTTTTGGATCTCAGTGATGGAGAAAAGACGTCATTTTGCCGTGTTTCGTAGCTTATACCATGGCACATCTACACTTAACCATTTTGAATACTTCTTCATTACCGATTGCTCTTGTTGTTGCTCAATTCCAAAATCCTTCACCAATCTCCATTACTATCCTCACCTCATTTTGACCCTAGAGTTTTAGTTCCCCTTTCTTCTTATCTTCCCCCCGTGCCACTGCCGCCACTACCAATTGCACTTATTGATGCTTAGTTGAAATCTGGTAATTTGTTTCTTCCTCAAGTGTGGTTACTGGCCTTAAATTAAATAGCTAATCTTTGTGCTTCCACGCAATAGGTTCTACTCTATTTGGATTTTTTGAACTGTTTGGTGAAGATATGAGTTGGTCTTGGATTGTTGTGTTTGTGTTTCAAAATGAATTCTTGAAGCAGACAAATTAAGTTATGATATTAGGGGATTATCCTTGGATTCTTTGGAAAAAATCTATTTGTCTGTTCGTCTCCCCTCCCTCCTATCTCTCCTTCTCTCTCTCTTACACTTTAGTTCCACATCTGATGCAAGAGAGTGTTTTGGGTTGTATGTGGTTACACTATAATCATGATGACTCCAAATGCGGGCAGTGAGTTGTCATGAAATTCATACATTTTCTATGTTTGTAAGCAGAAAAGTGAATCTTATCTTCATCATCTCACTCATAAAGTTAGATATTGAAGGGCAGCTAGTATTTAGAGTGAGGGGTGCCGGGCTAATCCAAGGATGGAGAATCTTAGACAGTTGGATCTGATTGATGGTTATGATGAATTGAAATCAAATGAATGAAAATATACTGTTGGTAAAATGGGGGCAAAAGAACCTAAATTGTGCATCGGTGGTTTAAAGTTGACCAAACTAAACATGCTCTCAAGAATTGAACTGGAGAGAAGGTTCTTTTCTTTCCTCTGCTTTATGTACTGAACAACCTTCTTCTGGTCTTTCTTGGCAATTTTTTCTCGCAGGGGAAGAAAAAAAATTCAAAATCAACTAAATAACTCTAGATAGTCTTGACGTACAAAATCATCCAATAATGTTTTTACCTTAATGTGTCACATTTATATTATGTACGTTTTTTCCTTACTAAACGTATAGTTTTGAGATAATCTAAAACTATTACAAGACAGGCAACCATCAATGGCAACCTGTTAATCTAATATGTTAAGGATGCATGTCACCCTCCATCTTTGTTCCTCCTCTTTAATCTAATATGTTAAGGATGCATGTCACCCTCCATCTTTGTTCCTCCTCTTTTACTTTTAATATACTGTAGGAGTCTACCAATATACCTCTCTCCCCTCAAACACAAGTAGATCTAATAAAGGAAAAAAAAAAAAAGAAAGAACTTATAAATAAGGTTTTACCGATTGACTTATTATGTTGCAGAGACACCATTCTCGAATTGAATAGGAAGGAAAAAGAATCTGCTCTTTATATGATCTGTTCATATTTGCAAGTTTGCAGATAAGGTATGTGTAGATTCTAAAATTCTTGGAATATTATGATGAAATAAATAATAGGTGTCTAGAGAGACATGGAGGAAATTTCTTAGCAAAAAGAAATTTTCGTACGAACAATGTTTGTGATGGAACGGTATCAGTGATAGTTTTGTATCAATTGAGTAAAGTTAGTGAAGGGCTTATTTTTCTCTTCTTGGCTCTATTCTTGTATATACTAGGCCATAATCACTATAGAAAGGCTATATTTGTTCTATGTTCTTTATCCATTGAGTGAGGGAAAGGCGAATTATTGTTAACCATGCTTATCTCTATCTCATTACTGGGAGTTATACTCCTTCAATTCTGGTTAGCACCTTACTTTTTTGCAGGATTTTTTGCAGTTTTTTACATCGAAAGACCATTTCCCTTATTCAGCAAGATTTTGCTTCTGATTTTGAGAGGATACCATTTGTGTAAGTTTCTTATATTTTTATTTTGTACTCAATGTGTTCAAACTTCATTATAGGTGCCATAAGGGATAAGTATGAAGGGAGGCCCCAGTGCATACCTTGAATGCACATCTCGTTTGCAGATCATTCAGAGAGGCAATCTCTGCAATCCAAGCTCAAACTTCTCCATTGATTGTGTAATTCATGATAGACTCATTTTTCCATTGCTTAGCGTTACTCAATTCCAACATACTTGCAGTTCGATGGTGCTGTAAAACGATTGGGGAATTCATGCTCAAGTTTATCCCAACTGTCAATAGATCAAGCCGTGAGGTCGATGTATCGATTGAATGTGTTTCCCTTGAGAGATGGAACAAATTGCTTGACAAGTTAGTCACCATACATGCTAGCATTGTTGCAAGTCTCAAAAAAAATGTCAATGTGTTGTTTAGGATTTCCCTTTCCATCAAATTGCTGAAATTTCAGAGGTTGATAACCCATAGGCATCTTTAAGTTATCAATCCTCTTGGTATATGGTTTAGAAAATGTAAAAGATGAATTAGTACTCCCTTCATACTTATCCTTTATCGATCACTTGATTTTTAAGTAATAGCTGTTTAAGGTTTTTAGTAGTTGAGTTTAGTTTGCGAGGTTAACTAAGCTTTTAATCATGATTATGTCTAGATTTCTTATATTTTCATTCTTTAATCAATGTGTTCAAGCTCATATGAAATTTTCATTTGATTTTTAAATAATGGCTGTTAAAAGTTCAGGACTTGAATTTAGTTTGTGTAGGTCAATTAAGCTTTTAATGTTGATTTGTTGTAAATATCAAGTCTGCTTAGGTGATATGTTGCTCTTTTCCATTTCATTAGTGTCCTTTTTAAAGGAATTAGTAGCATCTTCTCCCTCAGCAAAGTTCCCTTCTTATCATTCTTATAAACATCTCAGCATGCAATGAAAAGAAATGTATTTCATGATATTCTTTTAATAGTGTCTTTCTTCCCCTTTTGTCCCTAAAATATTTGCCTTTCTCTAATAATATATGTCATGATACAAATTATAGTAAAAGAAACACTACATGTGAACATATACTAGGTGAAGTTAAGACAGTTTTCTGGAAACAAATTGCATATCTTGTATGTTATATTGTTATGATTATTTGAGAATGATTAAAGGTTATTATGTGGAGGTTGATGCACGGAAAGAGTTAAAGGGTGTGGAGAAAGGGTTGCCTAAGTTCTTGCTTGGTTCGGAAATGGTGAACTATGATGGGAGGTTGTGTGCCGACTGGTGAGAGTTTGCGAAGGAGCTAGAGAGAATGCGGTGCAGATATTGAGGTTTGGAAGGATAAAGATGGAAACTTGAACGGAAATATTTTGTTGTCTGGTGTGATTCTTGTTGTTCCTAAAAGTACAGTAATGGAACATTGTGTGGCAGCTCAATTGATGGCAATGCCCCATATTTCACTAGCAGATTATACTACTGGTTTGAATAGATATTATACTTGTGCCAAGTGAGGAAAAAAAACTACATCTCTAAGGATATGTGGTCTACCAGTTGCAATGTTAGACAGTAATGGAGCTATGCTCCAAGTTTCCAACTGGATGCAGCTTAAATAGATTTTCTTAACTGGTTTCAACTCCTACAAAAGCATAACCGAAGGCATTACAAATTTCTTTCTAATGGAACAAAGAATATGAATTATTATTAAAGTAGCTTACACATGGAATAAAAGTATCACAATGGATGACATATCATAACTTAGCATTGAATGTCACCACATATCGTACGACTCAATGTCACGTATGTGTTGAATCAGACACTCATTCATTTAGCACTTAGATAACTTACATATCCTATTCAGGTCAGTTAGTTGCTCCTCAATTTATTGTAAGTTCTAATGAATTGCAGAGAGCTGAGCTCTTAAGGATTGTAAAATTTTTAGAATTTGAATGTATTAGAAACAGTAGAATTTGTGTCAAATTTAGTACATTTTCTTCAAGGTAGGGATAAGTTTGATCTTTATGTTCAACATCTTTCACTGAGATGGTTGCTATTATGGTTTTATCCTCTTATATATGAAGCACGACTTTTAGTTTCTTTTTTATTTATTATTTTTTTAGCTCTTTTTTCCTCATGAACTATGATTTATTCATGAACTATTTATGCACATGTTTAAAATTGAAAAAAAATATACAAATGAGAATTTTGATATCATGGAGAATTTGCAGGATATTTTATAGATAGTAATTTTTCCAGGATTGAATTTCTTTTGTCATTTAGTTTTGAAATTCATTTATGAGGCATGAAAAGTAAAAGAACATAAAATAGCGGCTTTTCTCGAAACTTTACAAGTAGTTCTTTTACTTTTTACTAGGCTTAAAAATGAGAGTTGCATGTCGAATGTAATGTATTTTACATGTGCCTTGATAGCAAATCTTCTTACATATAAGTTAATTATTTAAACCTATCTTCTTCATATTTGTGCTACTGTGACTTCCACTATTGTTTTTAGAATATTGTTGATAAGGTATCTTTTATGTCTACAATATATGAAAATCACATATACCAATCAATGTGTACCATGCTGCTTAAATTTTCATGTTTTCCATTGAAAATACACCTATCTTCTACATCTTAGCATGCAATGGTTTATAACTAAGGAATGAACGTTAAGTTATACGCATTACCTTGTTTTACCTTATCGACTAATAGATGAAAGCTTTTAATTTCAAGGTATGGATAGGAGTTGGATTGATTTGAATGACTACTTTTCTGCTTAATACAATAAGGAGCTCGATAGATTATTGGAGTTTGCTTGTATTGGTAAATCGGAGGTACAAAATTCCTTGTGCGCATACTAGGTGTCAAACTCATTTCTATAAGTATCTAACCGAGATAAAACAACATTGCAAGATGTGGCGATTATTGAAGTGGTATAAGAAGTGAGTATCCTATGGAGAAATACATGTATCTACTTCTAATTTAAACAATGGAAGCTCTCCTAATAAAGCTCTGAGTACTGATATTCTAGTTCCAATTAATGAAATGGTTGATATGGTCCAAGATGCAACTAGTCCTATTAACACAAACGATGTAAACTAAACACCGACGAACATGCAAGAGATAATTAAAATGTTAGAAGAAGCTAACATCCCATTGTATGAGGGTTGTACACAGTTCTCATCCTTCTCATTCTTGCTACGATTGTTGCACATTAAAGTTCTCAATAGGTGGCTGAATAAGTCAGTTGCTCTCGAGCATGAAAAAAGGTTTGATGAGGTGAATCCATAGTTTGCCACTGATTGTCAAAATGTCAGACTTTAGTTATCATCAGATGGATTTAGTCCGTTTGGGAATATGAATATTCAACATAGCACTTGGAAGGTTGTCCTTATTCCATATAATTTGCCACCATGGGTCACCATGAAACAATCCTACTTTATCTGGTCAACATTCATTGATGGTCCTAAGTTTCAAGGTAATAAGATTGGTGTTTTTATGCGATTACTTGTTGAAGAATTAATTGAAGTGTGGCATGAGGGTGGAATGGTGTATGATGCTTATGTGAGACGTATGTTTCGGATGCATGCGGCTTTACTGTGACTATTAGTGTGATTTTCTGGCTTTGGTAATCTTGTTGGATATTTTGTTCATAATGGACAAGCATGTCCCATATATGGCTTGAAATGTTTATCGTAATCATATGAGAGTGCTATCTATATGATCTACTCAACTATGGATTAGTTTTTTTTCCTTGGTGCAATTCCTTTTATTAATGTAGGCAAATATTACCATGCAGGAAACTGGTATAAAGGTGTCAATGCAAATAATTGATAAAAGCTGGAGTGATTTCAAATAGCACTTAAAAATAAATACATTGTGCCTTTCATGAATGCCAACTAGATCGCACTATGCCCAGATGCTAGAGTTGACCCAAATCAGTGGCAACATTATGTGAGTGTTGGCAATTAGAGTCGGTTAAGGTAAGTTAAATTTGTTTGGTGATTAAGAGATTTGAATTGTTAATCCGTCATTATTGCTGACAAAAAAGAAGTGTTACTTAGCTGGAAGTTTTTATTTTGGCAACAATAGGTAGTCCAAAATAGCCAAAACTGGGCCATAATAATACTTCCTCACGTCAATGGGAGGAAACCATTCTCAATCATCCAAGTAAAAATTTCACATAAATTACTATATTATGTTTGTGTGAAAATTTATGTAACTTTTGGTCAACTTCTTTCTTTTTATAGTTTTGCAACTAATCCAATTTAATTTCACCTAATTCTACTCACCAAAATACTCATATTGCATAGGGCTACTAAAGGGGAGCCCACAAATCAATTTGATATGTTCGTGGCTACTCGAAAAAAGAATGACATTCTCGTTGGTGAGGATACATCCAACTTGATAAGTTTTTCTTAGCTATCTTTCATTCTAAACATTTGGAATGCAAACTAAAGAATTCCTCCCTATACAGTTCTAGGCTTATGCAAAATAGGATTAGTTTGAGGGTAATCATCCTCAACTGTTCATGCTTTGCAGTGACATAATCATTATTTTGCGTAGTTAAGAGACAAATAGCACACACAAAGTCAAAGAAACACACTAACATAAAGTTCTGAGTATAATTTATAGTACTTTTATTCAACTTTTCTAAATATGAACTTCAAAAGATTAATGAATTCAAGCATGGGAGAACCATAATGTGACTACTACCTTGCCTATTGCAACAGCGACTCGATGATTCATTAAAGAAATCAATGCAAGAAAATGTAAGATTAAGTAAGGGGACAAAGTCTACCTTACATTTAATCTGCTAAGACTTGCAAAATGGAATTCAACTGGGCCCTGGGAATCCATCGGAAAATGCAAGATTAAGGGGACTAAGGCTTCTTTTTACCTCGCTTTAACTGTTTCAAACTTTGATTAGCAAAAGCTATATTAAGAACGCATCTACATGACAGCGACCAAGACAGTTCATTTCACAATTTTCAACTTAAAAAAAGCAAGTGAAAAAACCTGAGAAATTTTTTTATTCTTGATTTTGTTGCCACTGAACGATTTTTATTATTTTTTTGAGCACATGTTTCATTTGAAGCCATGAATCCAGACTCAATTCTCATTTTCAGTTCCTCTTTAGTAGTGCTGCAACCTTCTCTAAAGCACCATACAGCAAGAGATTACCTATTGGCACCTCAAGAATAGCACGCAATTGCTTTCCCAATAAAAAATAATTTTTATACATTAGAGTATGAAGTACATTAGAGAAATTAGTTGTAACTTACAAATACAAAAACAGCTTTTGGTAAGCTCAAAAGAATAATACAAAGCCTGTGATATTGAAAATTATGCACGACCTGAGACCAACTCCCTGTCGTCGTTACTCATCTTGTAGGTTGCAAGTCTCCTATTACAACATACTTCTTTGGTGTGAAAACCATATCAGCACACCARGATGTCCTGAGAGAAAGTTGAACATCCCGATTACTAGAGATCATTAGATATTTGCATAGCTTGAATCTTTTCATAACTTTGAATGCAATCTCCAAGGGCAACCACCCCTTCAAAAACATGTTCCAGGACATCTTCCATTCGCCTTGCAAGTAGTATGTGTTTCAGGAAGCTATAGTTAATAAAATGAACCCTGTAAATCTAGCTTATTTTACTTGTTTAATTTTCTAATAGTTATGACACAAAAAACTCCAAAGAACTAGAGTAGCTCATATACTAGCAAAGCTTCTGGTACTGGTTTGATCAGAGAGGAATCTCACTAATTCTATAACTTCTGCAACTATCACTAAAAAAGTCTCAAATGATCCGTTTATTTCTGGAGGACAGTGATGTTTGCAGCGCAATAGAAATCTATTGGCTGTGGGATTTTCAATACTAGGTCTATTTCCTATCTTAATGCTTGTTGACCTTTTTTATCGGTTCATGATCGAATGTTAACAGAGATTTCTGTTTTTATTGTTTCTGAAAACCAGAGAACCTGATCAATTTCCTTATATTCTATAACCTATGCTAGTTCTATTTGGTGGCCTTCTAAGATTTCTCAGATAATGGTGGCTAATTACACATGCGTTTTGATTTCTTTATTTGTTCTCATTATTTCAGGCTTGGTTACAACAGGAGTTGCAGGAGCTGCCAGAGGAAGAACGAATAGATGCCTCTAAAGAAGCAATATTCACTAGAGCATCGGGAAGGAGGGTAGACGAAGGGTTAAATGCATGGGAAAGGGGCAAACTAAGACATCATTGTGAGATTCAACACAGCATGTAGTCACTGAAAAGAGGTTTCAACAGAAGCTTCAGAAGCGTGACAGGGGTGAGCTTGCATTGCTAGATAAAGTCGATCAGGCGGTTCAACCGATTGAAAATCAAAATGAAATCATTTCTCAATTGAGAGGTGCACTTGACATAGTCGTTTCAAGCCTATACACACTATTATAGCCTCCGATTGTAAATCTTGATAAAATCACCTGGGGTTAGCTCCACAAATGCTCTGAACACTAACAAGAATTTAGATAATGCCAATAGATCCATCCCATAGTTACGTAACTTTACCTCTAATCTAGTCAAATATATTAAAATGATGAATTTGTAGATTATAATTTAATCTATCACGTGCTTTACTAATTCTTGCTCTATAATTATTCTGCAGGTAGACATTAGGCAGAGAGAAGAATGACTTTCATAGTACAAGTACAATTTTCTTGTAATACCACTTGGGTTAGTTTGATTTTTATAGCACTTGGATATATTGTTTGTTTTCCTTACAAAAGACATTTTTGTTTGATTTGTTGGTTAATAGACAACCTTTTCATTAATTGAATACCTTCGATTGGAAATTATTATGATTGCAGCAGGTTACCAAATATTGTTTACCAGAATGAAAAATATTTTTGAATCTTTTATTATATACTATTTATTGCCATGTTACTAGTATGAAAAATAGGAACTTGTATACCATCAAAAAGGAAAAACTGGAAAAATAAAAACATAACGCTAGATCTAAGGCCGCAGTAAATAATGTTACCTAAAAAAGCAAAAACTGCCGTAAATGCAAGATTATTTAGCATATGGTCGAAACATCTTCCGGTGGCTACAAACCACAGCAAAAGAAATTCAATTCACGGTGCCTGGATCACCCTAAATGTATGATTATTTACGATTCACTGACTGTCATATACAATTAGATAATTTTTCCGATGGCTCAAGGTCCGCTGCAAAAATGCAATAATTCACAGCTCTAGGACCACTGTATATGGTAAAAATTATACGATGGCCTGGCAGCTGTAATTGTTGTAGCTTAAACAGCATTTTGTAGCCACCATAAATAGTATTTTATTGCGGCGATTTTCCAAAAATACAAGGTGTCACAACGACCAGTACAGATATTCCCAAACTACTACTAGACCAGATGAAACATGTGAAACCACCATAGAAACTGCTAGAAATGATGAAATACCAAATGATGGTGAACCTAATGTGCTAGAACGTTAGCACAGACACTAGGAAAGGTCTTCGTTCACGTATACTAAAAGCTCATCCTCAGCTGAAGGTAATTGGAGACCCATAAGAAACAATGGTGACAAGGAGAAAAGCTATTCTAAATGACATTGTGCATACTTGTTACATTTCCTCTATTGAACCAAAAAATAGAAAAAAGAAGCTCTTCGCGTTGAGTTTTGGATTGCCATCTATGCAAGAGGAGTTAGGGTAGTTCACACATCACAAAGTACGGAGTCTTGTTCCAAGACCATTACATGCGAATGTGATAGGCACCAAGTGGATTTTGAAAAGCAAAACTTATGAGAAATGTCAGTTTGTGAGAAATAAAGTACGCCTTGTTGCACAGGGCTATACACAAGTTGAAGGAGTTGACTTCAAGGAGACATTTGCACTAGTTGCCCTACTAAAATCCATTCATCTTCTTCTTGCGGTAGCATGTCATTTAAGTTCAAGCTCTACCAAGATGTTAAAAGTGTTTTTCTTAATGATATCTTAAGTAAGGAAGCTCATGTAGAACAATCATTAGGTTTTGAAGATCCACATCATCCAGATTATGTCTACAAACTTCATAAAGTGCTATATAGACTAAAGGAAGCCCTGTACTCATGGTATGAGCATCTTGCTTCCTTTCTTTTGACAATACCTAAGAAAGAGGTAACTCATATAAGACTTTGCTCATCAAACATATGCATAAAGATATTGTGGTTGCTCAAATCAATGTAGATGACATACTGTTTGGATCCACATATATTGATCACACTATTGATTTTGTTACTCTCATGAAAATGGAACTTGAAATGAGCATGATTGTTGAATTAGCTTACTACTAAGGTTGCAAGCAAAGCAAACAAATCATGGTATTTCTATTTCTTAGTCTAAAAAGATTGGCTCACAGGATGCTAAACCTACAATAACTCCTATGGGGTCTTCTACCCATTTAGGCAAAGTGAACATGGTCAAAATGTATATTCTACAATTTATAGAAGTATGATAGGGAGTCTCTTGTAGTTAACTGCTAGTCGTCCAGATATTTGCTTTATTATTGGAGTTTGTGCTAGGTATCAAGTAAACCCCATGGAATCTCACTTTTTGATAATAAAGCGTATCATCAAATATATCTTAGGTATGAGTGATTTTGGTTTGTTCTACTCATTTGATACTAATCCTGTTTGACAGGACTTACCGATGCAGATTATGCGGGAAATATAGATGATAGGGAAAACATATCTGATGGATGTTTTTACGTATGAATTAACTAAGTTACTTGGCACAACAAGAAACAAAACTCATTATCCTTCTCACTTACCAAAGCAGAGTATATTGCAATAGGAAGTTGTTGTACAACTTCTATGGATGAAGCATATGCTTGAAGACTATGGTATTTCTCAGTCAACTACTACTCTTTATTGTGATAATGCAAGTGTTGTAAATATGTCTAAAAATCCAATACAACACTTAGGAAAAAAGCATATTCATATTTGATATCATTTCATTTGTGCATTAGTTCAAGATCTTACTTCGTAATAGAACATATTTCCACAAAAGAGCAATTGGCTGACATTTTTATCAGAGCCTTTCATACAAACACCTTCCTAGATTTGAGGAGTGCCATATAAGCGTGTCTACCAAATGAGACACGATGAGTGAAGATACTTGCCTATGCATGTCGAAAAATGCACAAAATCTTTTTTTGTAAAATTTTATGTGGTAGTGTTTAGAATGTTCATTCTCATTATTGGAATAGTGAGTCATGTTTCTTAATTGTTGTTCATACGATTCATAACTTCTTGGTAGAACTTTTGTGATCATTGTAAATACTTTAAGCCTTATATCCATCTATGGAACATATACTTGGACAAAGAGTTTCCATAATTGTTCTGTGACATTTTCATTCTAGATGCCTACTATATACTAATGAGTGAAAGCTATATTAAGTAAGGATTTGTGGCGTAGTGACCCCTATTCTATGAGGAGCTAGGCGTAGTGACCCCTATTCTATGAGGACTCTACCATGAAAAAGGCTACCTTGGTAAATGAGTGAAAGTCATAGTTTGATGTCTACTTGCGCACTTATTGATCTACTCTATTATTTTTACAAGAAGAAAAGGYAAAAATCCATAGTTTTCAGTCAAGAGAAATGAGAATGTTCATATCCGGATTAATGAAAAGGGCTCGATATTCCTTTGAGGTCACAAAGTACACCTGCAGATGAATAATATTGCCTACGTATTTCACTTTGATCACATATGTTTCTCTAATGAATTGTGATATCTATGATTGGCATCTTTAGATACTTGATTTGCTTTATGTCTATCTCAGAGTGTAATATGTCATGTTTGGGAACATAATCTTTAGTTTTATTGTTCTTTGTGTGGTACTTCATACAATGGCAAGTACTTAATGTTTTTAGGTTAACTCTGCGTATACTTATTTATTGGTCTTTCAAAAATCCTGCTAGGTTGCTCTCACTCTACTTTTAAAAAAATCATTTCTTGGTCTATTCTTTTTATTTTGATTATTCTTTCAATAGTTATACTTTCTTCTCTATTATTTTAATCCTTCTTTCAATTTTTTTTTTCTTTGAATGAACAGGAGCATCAAGGAAGGATAATGTGATGGCGTTCCTCTTAAACTCCACCACTCCTAATATACATACACATACATTATATATATATACACACATACAAAGGTGGGAAATGGAACAGGAGAAACATCGGTGTTCCGCTTAATCATTCCCATTCCAAATAGAAAATGTAAAAGGAGGGGCCAGTTGGAGAACGTCGTGCAGCATATTTCTTAGGTTAAATAATTTTGCCCCAAATTGCTTTATTGTATATCTATTTTTTGTTGTTTACTCTCTTCTTTGCGACTCCGGTCTTCCATATTCATAGGCGACATAAGCTTTTTTACTGTCACTATCATGGTTGCCACTCACCGATGTATCTACTAGTCCTCCGACGGTGCTTTTTGCCTCTACATCGTCGCAACGCATCCTTCGCAATAAATCTGCTACTCCGCTTCATTACCTGTGCTTGCCGTTGGTGTTCTACCGATGTCCACCCCTTCTGACAGGTCTGATACACTGCATCTTCTTACTGGGGCTTTTGTTCGTAACTCTGCCCGAGGCAAACCTACAAAATATCACTTTGGTTCGTCTGGACATCTCTCTTCTGCTCAGCCTTCTACCCGTCATCACCAAAGTTTCGGTATGCCATCTTAGTCCCATCATCTTGCATTCATTGATGAGTATACTAGATAATTTTTTAAACAAAAAATTGCAAAGAGGCCTATACTTTTTGAAGCATTGGTGAATGTTGCGGGCTTTGGTGCTTTGAATTTGGATGAATTGTTGATTGCCAGGAGTTGACTTTGTACGGTTACGAATCTTATGCCTCCATCTCAATCTGTTGTTAGAGAATTTTATGTTCATTTTCCTACACACATGCTACCCTTTATTGCTAATGAAGTTTTTTTCTATTCTCAAGGTTGTTGGGTAAAATTCAATCCCTGTATTGTGCTGTCTATGTTACATTTGCCTGTGGTTCTTAACCCTACATATACATCTTTTGTCACCCTGGACATGCAACCCATGGTTCATACTCTGACTAGTTTTACTATTTCTATCTAGCCTACTCCGGGATCTCTCCTGATCACAAGTTTGTCTTCATATTACTGCTTACTACATAAAATTTCTTTAACGAACTGGCTGCCCTAGAAATACAATTCTACTATTCGCAATGATTGCGAACAATGTTTGCATGCTGTTAGGATTGGACATCCGATTGACTTAGCTTAGCTAGTATTTGACTGTATTATTAGTGAGGCTGTTAGTGAGGGGGATCATAGGGTGCTTCCTTTTCCATGTTTGATCCATCATTAACATTGCTTTTGAACCCCTATTACCAATCTAATTACAATAACTCCTTCTCATTTCTAAGTATTTGGAATTCAAATTGTTTTTGTGAAAAAAAGAGATTTGTTGAACAATTTATAGAATCATATTAGTCTTGTGCTTTGAATTGCGATAGCTTGTATATATATTTGATATTCTCATTTAAGGTTCATTACCACACACTTACCTAAGTTGACTAACACACTTAGCTAGTTAATACCTAAACTTTATTGAATTAACATATGTTCAACAAGTCTTGCATGTTGTGAATTTTCTTGCACTTTTCTAAGGGTGGAGAACCTTTTTGTGAGCCTTTTTCTTTGCTAATTGCTCGAGGACTAGTAATGTTTAGGTTTGGGAGTATTGATGTGGGTGCCATTGATTATACTAGAATTTAGTGTTTTTTTTAACACCCTTTATGATGAGCTAATGTACGATTTTGTAGCATTTTGCATCAAACATTAGTTAAGTTCATTTAAGTGATGTTATCATTGGTAGTTTGTAAATTTGGGTAATTAACGAATTTATACCGAGTTAAAATTATTTATTTACAAAAAAATTGATTCTACCTTGGAATTAATTTGTTACTTAAAGAGGAAGGAGAGCTAACAAGTTTGGCTGCAACGTTGTGACAATTGTTTGCAGCAATGGCAGTCTTGGAAGAAAAACAAAGCACAATGTAATTCAAAGGTAACCACAAATGGGGAGATGCCACATGGAAAGCACAACCTAAAAAATACAAAAAAAAAAAAGGAGTGACATTTGTCAAAAGTAAAGAGTAGAAAAATGACGCGTGGTCCCTCATGAAGGAATGAGAATTTGACAAGTGGTCCATCTTTTCCTAGGACTTTATGGCAACACTTGCTTAAGGCTTCCAAGGGAAGGAACTTTAAGCCATTAACCACTACTTACGCACATAGAGAGCAGCCGCATGGAGTTTTCAGGAAGGAGAAAAGGAGCAAAAACTAAAAGAAGCCAACAAATCAAGAGTAAAGAAGAAGAACCCAAATGATCTTCACCAAGAATCTTCACTATTCCCTTTTAGGCTTTGTTTCTCTTCTCCTTTCCCTAATTTTATGATGTCATTCATTGATATTTAAGCTTTTAGGTAGTTGAGAACATGAGCTAACTTTGTAAATTTCGAGTTGATAATGAACTTTTATACACAATGGATCATTAAATGTTTTATAAGTAATGCTTGAATATATTTTAGGCTTCATACAAGTGTACTATTTATTGTATATCTACTATTTCTTGGCCATTAATAGTGGGATTTTTGAACAGTTTTAGAGTTCAGAGACTTTATTGCAATAGCTTAACTTGAATGGATATGGGTTTTGGGTATTTTAGGATAGTCCATTTGTAGAGACTATATGAATATATGTCTAACCCTTACAACTTATGAGACCTGTATAGTATTAGGCTTCTTGAGCTAGGTAGCATTGACAGGTGAACCAACCTAGTAAAAAAGAACAAGGATCAAGAAATATGAAAGGATTAAGGTCATAAGTCTATCTCTATTTACGTGACTAATATTGCTATAGCATTGCTTGTAATGTTGCACGACAGATATTACATTAGGGATTCATTGACGCTAACTCATTTTTACCCTGAAGATCATCTTGTGGGAGCCTGTTGCTTGCTTGTTTCTATCTTTGTGATTAGTGAAAATCATTTATTATTTTATTGTTTATTATAGTGACATAAAAGCAAATCTCAGAATTGTTGTTTGTTGGAGATTTTTGTGACTAATTTTTACATAATCAATCCTTGTTAGATGATACTTTACTCACTATGCTTATAAGTGTGAATTCTACTTCTATATCATGATTCTTGTCTTCCAATCAGACCTAGTGGCCCACAATGTCCTTTTAACATAAGAAGATTTTTCAGTTCACACTCATGTTGCTCATGGACCTGATGTTAGTAAGAAACCATTGATTTTACTAGAGATTATATGCATGTTTTCAGTCTTTTTTAATATGATGAAATGCGACTTCATGCTATTTTGCCTTGAATATTGCTTAGAATCAACCAAGTGACTTTAATTGTATAATAATGTAAAATTATAGAATTCATATGCATTTGCTAAGATGAAATACTTTATTTTGTAAGGAAAAGGATTCTATAAGCAAAATAGAATGCTATTGATGAACAAGTGAAGATTTATTTAATGTTGCGACAATGGACAACAGTGGCTTAAAAATGCAATACTGCAGTACTGATATTACGAGCAAAAAGGAGTATTTTATTCAAAGAAGAAAAGTCAAGGAAAGAAAGTCAAGGAAGAAGAGGATAAAAGAGATAATCATTTCTGGAGCCAAAAAGCCAAAGAACAAAAGGTGGAAATCAAAAAGTGAAAAAGCAAAATGTGCTTATGACACCTTTTTGCCAAGCTTTTAGGCAAGCTTCATGGGACAAAAGGGAGGAAGGCTGAAACGAGAAGGATATTCGGACTTCACAGCAAGAAACGAAAAGGAGAGGAAAGAGAAGAGAGAAAGAGAGCAAAAAGAAGGAAGCTTGGAAGAAGAAGAAGCCTTCAAGGAAGCCTTTACCATTGGCCTTCATCAACCTTTTTAGGCTTTGTTTCTCATTCTCTTAGTGATTATTTGAAGATACATTTCAATATGTTAATCTTTCACATCTTTTATTTCATTTCATCTAAGAATATGAACTAACTTCTTAGAAGTTAGAATTTTGATGTAACTATGTATTTAATGTCTATTTGAATGATTTGAGCAAGGTTTGCTCTTTATAAATGCTTTACTTAAGATTATATGTTGTTTAAGTATATGTTGTTTACATTCACTAGTTATTGCCCATGAATAATGTTTGTGTAAGTCTCCTGAACTCCGAAAGGTAGTAAAAAATGTGGAGTACTTGAGTAGATGTGGGTTTGCTTATCTTGATATAAGGTTTAATATCTTAGGGATATCATAGAATATTGGAAACATTCATATTCCACCCATAACATCATATGAGACTTGAACTTTATTCAAGTTCCTTAAGTTAAGTAATTCCGACAGGTAGAACAACTTACTGAAATAGGAACAAGGACCAAGAAACTGAAAGGATGAGGTTATTTCTATCTCCATTTGCGTTTCTACTGTAGCTAAACCTTTACTGTAGCATTTGCTCAGAAGTCATTACTGCAACCTGTCTGCAGCATTGATGTCTTATCTAAACATTTGCTATAGAATTTGCTTAGAAGTCATTGCTACAGCCTGTCTGCAGCATTGATGTTGCAGCTAAACCTTTGCTGTAACATTTGCTTAGAAGTCGTTGTTGCAGCCTATCTACAGCATTAATGTTTTGACTTTTTAGACATTAATATATAGGGGATTCTTAACTCTAATTCACTTTTAAGCTCTTGATCATATCGTTTGTGCTTACTGTGATTATTTCGAAATCATTGTGATTAGACAATTTTAGTTTATTTTACTTTATTTTCACGACAACCAATAACCAATTGATTTATTAGGAATTTGAACCATCACTTTTGAATCAACAATCCTTATGGGATGATACTCTTATTTACTCCATATTACTTGTGGACCGCGTATCAGGACCCCTTCAACATGTAAATGATAATGAGTGTCCTAATGAGAGGTTTTGGTGTGAGCATTGGCCAAAACCATGTCATAGCAAGGAAACTTGTTGGAAGCTACATAGGAAAGTTGTTGACTTGAAGCCTAACAGAATGTCCAATGGTCATGGAACTCATGGGAAATGTAGCATCCACCTAAGTCAATGCAGCACCCTCTTGATCTCCTTTTATTAAAGATCAACTTGAGGTTCTTCAAAGGTTGATCAATTAATAGCACCATCAGTACATTCCTACATTCAATATTATTATTGGAGGCGTAGCTCGCAAAAGTAATATATCCCTTGTATTTTATGCGACCAAGGCAACTTCAAATACATGGAATGTTGACTAAGGGGCATCGAATAATTGATCAACACTCTTATAATATAGTCTATGATAGGGCACTCTTACAGCCTTGTAGCCGATGGCTCGTGTTCTAAAATGGTTGACATTGGCACTGTTAAAATCACATAAAATTCATAAATGCCTAAAAATTATCATGGGTATTACACTATAGATACAACTAGATCTCTTTTGAGTAGTTCAACAACTTCAAATTGAGTCCATAGAGATCTTAAAGTTCATTAGGCTAAAATTGTGTTCCTGGAAACATTCATACACAATGTGAGTTCTAGTCATTATCAAAATTCATAGTAAGACTACATAATTATTAATATGAGGTTTACAGAAAGAGAGTCTTCAGTTCTCTTCTTGGTGATTATTTGCAATCTCACAGTATTGTTCATCAAAGTTCTACAAAATAGTGTGGCTAAACACAAAAATCTTCATCTTCTTAAATATGCTTGTTTATTGTTATTCACTTCCAATGTGCCCAAAAATATTATGGGTAAAGTCATTCTTACTATCTTTACATTATCAATGAATGCCCTCTCGCACCTTTAATTTCAAAACCCCAAGCCAATCACTTCTTGAACCCTATCCTAGCTCTCACCTAATCATTCAAATCCTTCTCAAGGTTTCTTGTTGTTCCATTTTTTGTCCATTTTCATTCACTAAATCAAGGAAAGCTTGACCCTAGAGCCACCAAATGCATTTTTCTTGGTTATTTACCCAAAAAAAAAGGGCATAAATGCTATTGTCCCTCACAAAAAGGTCCTTTCATCCCATGGACGTCAAGTTTTTTGTGAACCAACCACTCTATCCCAATTTTGCAATTCAAGGTCGGGGAGACCAAGAGTTGTCAAATTGAGTTAATTAACTTGTTGGTCTAGCCCAACTTGCCATGCAATGAGTTGGTTGGATTGAGATTTTTCGAACCCATTTGGAGGTTGACTTACGAGGGCTGGCCAAGTCGGTTGCTAGTTGGGATGGTCAACCTGCTAGTTAATTTAAAAAATAAAATCAAATAATCAAAAAATCAATTGAAGAAAACTTAACTAATTGTTGAACTATTTGGTTAAACGTTGGGCATTGTTTAAATAACATTGTATTATTTATTTAGTTTTATAGACTTTGTTTAAAGCAACCTAAAATCAAATCAAATAACATTATATTACATCTGTTTGAAAATGAGCATAGTCAATATCTCTGAAAAATACATTGTTTTTTTTTTTTTTTTACTTTGATTACCTAAAATATCATTTCTGCTTTTACTCTCTTGTATTTTCTCCAAATCCAAGATTAGTTTAATTACCTTCCCCCCTTTCTATCTCTTGTGTCTCTCAAAGTCTCGTGTAAAAAGTAAAAAGTAGTTAATACAATAAGTACACTTTTGAATTTTATTCAAATAAGGCTCTTGAAATGGATTTCAAGACATATACATAGGGATACTGTTGAAATTTTTTTTAGTGAATGTAAAATAACTTACATTGTGGAACAAACCTGTCCCTAATATGACTTACATTTTAAAATAGAGGTAGTATTATTTATTTAGTTTCATAACTTGGTTAAGATTTATGAACTTTTAAGTTTTAATTACTTTATTGAGCTATTTAGTTAAATGTTGAATAATTTGTGAACTACAATGATCATTTAAATTTTATTCTAGTAATTATTAGGATTGTTTATGGATTTTTTTAGTTTTTCATCTTATGCGAAGTGGCCCGCCTAACTCACAACCCACCTTGGGTTGGGTTAAGTTAGGGATTTCCTAGCACACCTAATGGTAGGTTTTTAGGCTGGCTAGCTTGGTCCCTCGCAAGCTGGCTCATTTGACAACTCCAAAAAGAACAATATGCTAGAAGAATTGGGACTCTCTTATCGGAAACATCCCAAAATAGTTTTAGAGTTGAATCACTAACTATTATAAATGATATTATTCCAACTACACCAGTCATTCCTGAGTTAGCCGAAATATACCGGTTGATTCCTAAGTCATTAATTAGAAACACCACCCATTGCTCCCTGGTCCATCAAAACACCACCAGTCATTTAAGAGTCCATTGAAAAACAATCCATTTCTAGTGTCCATAAATATCTCTGGTCAAACTACAATCAATAGTAAAGTTCATTTCTACTCAAAAAAACAACAACTTCAAGAAAAATCTCATCCACATCTTGTAGAAAATTAGAGCAACTAAGACTTTGGTTCTACCACAGACTCCAACGAAAACATGGATAGTAAGGAAAAACTTTACTCCATTTTCTCTACATGACCAATTTTTATACTCTAGTTTAGACATAGACCAAGCGCAGTACAAAAATATGTTAGATCATGCACTCAACACACTCATCACAACTATCTATCTTATCTAAAGTTGTCTGCAAGTTTCAGAGATTTTTTGTCCAAATTAGATCAAGTATAGATTCTCACACTAATCCATGGAACTTTGAAAGTACCATAATCGAAAGCAGCCACCCTTGAAGAAATTTGGACACTTGAGAAGAATGGAACCTTGATAATCATCACCCTTTCTCCTAGTAAATGTATTGTTGGTTGTAAGTGGATATTCTTAGTAAAAGACAAGGCATATGAGAGTGTGAAAAGGTTCAAGGCACAGCTTGAAGTAAAAGGGTAACAAAATCATATGGAATTGACTACCAAGATACATTTGCACTAGTATCTAAGCTAAGCACCATATGATTTTTCCTATTCTTTGCAGTAACCCAAGATTGGCCACTGTTCAAATTGATGTAAAGAATGCTTTCCAAAATATGGAATTAGAAAAAGAAGTATACATGGCTATACATCCCAGATCTAAAAATAGATCTACGACAACAAAGTTTGTAAGCTTAGGAAGTCCTTATATGACCTCAAACAGTCCCCTTGTGCATAGTTCGATAGATTTAGAAGAGTGCTCAATAAGGATGTCTATGTTTAATGTCAAGTCGATCATACATTGTTTGGGAAACACATTACTAATGGAAGGCTCGCAATTCTTATTGTGTGCGTTGATGACATAGTTATCACAAGAAATCATGGGGAATAGATGAACTGATTGAATAAGTTAATCTCAATGGAATTGGAAATCAAGGATCTTGGACACTTGAAGTATTTTGCTGAGATAGAAGTAGCTAGATCAAGCAGAAATATATCGTGTCACAACGAACTACATCCTAGATTTCCTTAATTAAGGAAATATGTATGCTAGGATGAAGATCAATTATACTGCTATGGTCCAAACACAAAGTTTGGAGCATCAACATATGGTATAACCATGGACAAAGGAAGATATCAATATTTAGTAGGAAAATAATCTACCTTGCTCGTACTCATCGGACATCAGTCTCTCAATAAATATTGTTAGACAATTCATGAACAACCCTTTTGAGACATACATGGAAGTTGCATATAGAGTCCTGCATTATCTCAAGAGAGACCATGGTAAGGGATTGTTATTCGAGAAAACTACAAAAAGACTATTGAGTATTCGCATATACAACTTTGGTTGGACCATTTACTAATCAAAGATTGACATAGGATTCTATTTATGTTTATGAGGGAAACTTAGTAACCTGGAAAAGTAAGAAGCAGTTAGTTGTTGCCCCAAGCATCACAGAGGCAAATTTTAGAGCATTGGTGCATGAAATATGTGAAGGAATGCAGCTAAAAAAGTTGTTGGGAGAACTTAAAGTCAAGACAGAAGGTCCAATTGATATGAGGTGTGATAATCAATCCATTATAGCTAGTGGTGTACAAAACGAAAATCAAGCTGACCAAACTGAATCAAATCAAATCAAACCAAATCGAATTTTTAGTTTTTATTTTGGTTTGGTTTCAGGAATTATGAAACTGAACTAAAGCAAAACATTTAGTTCAGTTTGAGAATTTCCTCAAACCAAACCAGTTTTTGAAGTTATTGATTTTGACTCTTTGAGTCTTTGACCAATCGAATCCAACCCAAATTGAAAATTGATTTTTGTTAATCCTAAACCTCTCTTACTCTCTTCTATGCACCAGTCTGCCTCCTCTTAGTCTCTCGTTCTCTCCACTCTTCACTCTCCAGTCTTCTCTCTGGCTCGCTTGTCCTCTCCTCTCTAGATCCGTTGTCATCCTCAAGTCTTAAACACTTTAAAGTAAGAGAAGAAGGATATATAATACTAGTACAAGTTCCAAGACAAGGTAGTTTCTCTATCCCCATTTTCTAACCTACAATGCTTCCTTTGTTGAACCGCCCAAAAGACAATAACTCGATCAATTGTAAATTAATATTAGTTCCTATCACTTTCCAAATGCATGTTTATGATCTCTTGCCTATTTTGGAGCTCTTTCATTTTTCTATTTTTGGATGAACGTTATTTTCCTTGCCCTCTTACATTCGAAAGAGGTTGCTATTTCTTGTTTTTACCTTTTGAATCTTTTTCTTTCCTCTAACATTTTACTGGAAGCTCTGTTTTCTTATCTTAATCATTGGATTGGATTGTGTAATTTTAACACTTTTGGTTGCATATTTTCATTGTGGACAATATCTTTTTAATGGGTACCCAAAGTTAAAAATATCATTGCATATTTTGAGGCATTTCCTATTTTTGTGGACTGAAGAAAGAGTTGGTACTCAAAAGACAAGAACAAAAAGGACTTTAGATGAAACATAGTTATTTGCTTAGAAATTATGTGAGTAGCAGAACATACAAGTATGGTTTACTATTTATTGTGCATTTGATGATTGTGTCTTAGTTTTGCCTTCACACAAAGAAAGAAGCCTAAGGGAGATATATATCAATACAAATAATTATGTAGTGGTTGGATATTTGTTAGCAAAATTCTTTTTTTAAATACTAAAAATATATTGATTCTTGTATAAGGAAAAAGATATATTGAGGATTTATAATGATTTTTTAACTTGCTTAGAAGATGTAGTATTTGTTTAATTCATTAATTAGGAAAAATGTAATCATTTTAAGTATCTAGTATTTGCTTTGAAAAGTCTTTGATGTCTGTTATTTCTTGTTCTAAGTTTTTTAATTAGGCAGATAGAAGAAAATAAAAGTGAGGATCCACATGTAGCTTCAAATGAAGGTGAAACCTTGCAACCAAAAGCGCAACACGCAAAAAAAAAAAAAAAAAAAAAAACTCATAGGTGAATGCTCCTCCCTATCGTAAAAAAAAAATAACAAAAGGTAGAATCATTATCTCCTAAAGATAGTTCTAAAAAAAAAAAAAAAAGAACTGATATTGGGATCACTTTACTAAATTGGATTTAGATAATGAGAGGGCTCCCTATAATTATTGTAGACAAGATTATGGTTCATCAACTAAAATTGTTGGAACTAGTTCCATGTAGAATCATTTGCAAAAACTTCCTAAGAAGAATCATTTTCAACATGTAGATGGCCAAACAACTTTGGACAAGTATAAAACTGAAAGGGGATTAAATGAATAATCTAATAATAAGTCGAAGAAATTCAATCCCGAAGAACTGAGAAAAAAATTGTTGAGAATGTGTATAATTCATGAGCTATCATTTAGAGTTGTAGAAGGGGAAGGTTTTGGTAGATACTCTAATGCATTGGTATCTAGGTTTTGTAATACCTAGCCACATCATTGCTGCTTGAGATTGTATGGCTTTGTATCATGAACAAAAGAAAAATTTTGAGAAAAGCATTGATGTCCCAAAATGTATGTCTCACTACAGATACTTGATCTTCAATTCAAAATATAAATTATATGTGTTCAATTGCCTACTTTTGATTGGAAATAATTAGAAGTTGCATAAGTGAATCTCAAGTTTTCTCAAATTGCTAATCACAAAGGAGAAACAATTGGCAAAAAGATCAAAGAAGCCTTGTTGGAATTAGGAATTGAGAAAAATTTTACTCTTACAATAGATAATGCTCGTTATAACGATGGGGCGATCAAGTATTTAACGAGAAGAACTAAATATTGTAAACATACTACTCTAGGACATGATGTCTTACATATCAGGAGTTGTGCTCATATCATGAATCTCATTGTGGGAGAAGGTTTAGAAGAGCAAAATGATTCAACTGTTAAGATAAGAAATGTGGTGACATATATGAGGTCTTCTCCTTCTAGACCTGAGTGCTTTAAGAAATGTGTTGAGAAAGAGAAAAAAGAAAGCAAGAGTGTTGTTTGTCTTGATGTTGAGACTAGATGGAATTCCACATATATGATGCTAGAAGCTGCTGAAAAGTTTGAAGAAGGCATTTGATTGGTTGGAAGAAGATGATCCAAGGTAACTTACATTACTTTAATGGCAATAAAGATGATGATCTGAATGATGTAGGGAGTACTACGAACGGAAAAGGAAAAACTTCTAAGTACCTTAGACCTCCTGATATTCTTCATTGCACAAATGCTAGGTACTTTGTGAAATTCTTGAGACTTCTATACAATATGACAATGAAATTTTCTGGTTCTTTGCATGTGACCTCAAATTGTTTCTTCCATGAAGTTGTTGCTATTCAAACTAGATTGGCTGTAGTGATAAAAATGGGATTGTTCTTCGCAATCAATGGCTTCACTTATGCAAGCTAAATTTGACAAGTATTGAGAAAATCTTAATAACCTTAACCTCTTGTTATTTGTTGGTTTTCTATTTGATCCTCGATAAAAATTAAAGTACATGAAGTTTTGTTTTAGTTAATTGCACTGGAATGATAGTCAAATAATTAAAAATTTTATGGAAAAGTGGAGTCTAATTTGAGTCAATTGTATGATTATTATACTAACCATGATTCCATTGGTAGTACTAATGTTGAAAGTAAAGCATATCTTCAAAGTCAAAGTAGTTCTTCCATAGATATTGATGATCTTGATGAGACTTACAAGTTTCTAGAATCAAAATTCGCAAGACATTAGAAGAAGAACAACATGTAGAGTGTAAATTAGAGATCACAACATACTTGATGGATACTTTATGAGGCACATAGTGCATCGTTTGATATATTGAAATAGTGAAAAATAAATTCTGAAAGATATCCAACTATTCCGTAAGTGGCAAGACAAGTGTTGATCGTACAAGTGTCAACAGTAGCTACGAGTCAGCTTTTAGCACTAGTGGATGCATTATTGACCCATTTAGGAGCTCTCCATCTCTAGGTATGGTAGACGCACTAATATGTTCTCAAAATTGGTTTGCGATCTAATTCATCCTCAATTGATCAAAAAGTCACGGATCAAGTGAAAAATTACGAAGTAATTGAGAAAGGCAATTTGTTATTATTAATCCTACTTTTTATTCAAGTACAGTTGTTTTAATGCTATAGCTAACTTTTACTTCCTTTTTTTTCTTTTAGAATTTCAAGATGCAAGTCCTTCAACTAGTAAAGAAATCACTCCACTTGATGAGTAAAGGAAAAGGTATGCAAGTTCCAAATCCCATATTGCAGTTGGTTTTCAATTGAAAAATGAGAGTTTTTCTTACTTTATTTACTTAAGGTCTATAGCAAAACATTGGTGCTTAGGAACGTTTTTTATTGGTCTTAATGATTGTTTCACTTGATTTGTTTGATTTCAAATAGATTGTTGCAGTCAAATAATTGGATAGAATTGTAGTTCAGGCCAATGGGATCATTGGCAACCTTCATCCTGTTGCACTTTCAGGACTCTTTTATCCTTCTTATTTCTTTTTTTATATATAATTTTAAATATATATAATAATATTAATATATATTATATAATCTCATATAATTTAAGTAAATTTCTCAATATTGAGTGAGATATGAGATGGACTGTAAGCACAAGCTTTTTACTGATTCTTGTACATTCGGTAGAGGCACCAAGATGGGCTCTTAACACTTCTGGAAAATCAAGCCAATAGAGCAGAGCAGAGCTACTCTATTATTACTTATATGGCAGATAGACAGAGCTGGATTGGGACGGAGAACTCGCATATGAATGCGCTTGAGGTAAAGGTCAATGTGGTCGAGAACGTTACTGATGGTCAGGACCCAGCAACATTTCACGTTCAGATATAATAACTAGGAAGATAAAAAACAACTGAATATCATTATCGTAACAGAACGTAATGATATGTAATTTTTGAAATCAGAGTAACGTGAATTCAGCTTAAAATTTCCATAATTGAAGTATGTGTTCGCGTTAAATGAGAATCCTATACCTATGTACACTAGTTATATTCATAGTAAATACTAATTTAGTTCAGATTGAAATGGGACAGAAAGATTAGCTAGCTTCTGTATTCATGAGTGAATAGAAGTGTTAGATTATTTATATTGTTACTTGTTATATGAACAAAGCTTTTTACAATATGATGCTTGTACATTTCCGTGTAGAGGCACCAAGATGGCTCTTAGCACACTTACATTTGGAAATTCTATCCAATTGAGCAATAATCAGTGCCTTACTCATCTATATTACTTTATTTATGCATTTTGACAGAGCCTGGATGGGAAAGAACTCTAAAGAAATAAGGCCTTGGAAGATGTCAATTCTTTAGACTTACTTATGGTTTTGGACCATTTTCAACATTTCAGATTCATTATATAATAACTAGGAGATACCCAAAAAAAAAAAATCAAACTGAACCAAACTAGTGTAAAAATGAACTAACGATTTGAAATTTTGAAATTTTAAATAATTTGATTTCAGCTTAAAATTCCAAATTAAAAGTTATATTTTGATTTGAAAAATGAGGAAAGCTAAACCATGTACACCCCTAGTTATAGTCATAGTAATAACCTAATTTATCATGATAGAACCAAACATATTAAGATAGCTAGCTCTTTATTTCATGAGTGAAAAGATTGAAGGCAAAGAAATCTCCCTCAACTATGTTCCTACACGGCATCAAATATCAGACATTTTGAAGAAGGCTCTTCACCATTCTAACTTCCAAGAATTGTGTTCCATGCTAGGTATGATAAGCATATATAATACAGGTTGAGGAGAAGTGTAGAAAGTCTTCTAGGAAGTTAGTTGCAACATTTTGTATTATAGGATCACGTTATATAGCAAAAAATTAAGAATTTAATTTTTTTAGGAGAGATATTCTTTTAATCGAATAGCCTTTGAGAGTTATTTTGCTTAGTTAGATTAGTTCCTATCTTTACCTTTGTGGATCTACACATATCCTTTCCGTCTTGAATATATTTTGAATTATCAATGAGAATGTGTCGCTCTCTTCTCTTTCAAAATAATCGATATATTTTTTTTTTTAATAGAAACTATAGTGCAACCAACGGAAGTGCTCAAAACCATCATGGGGACTGGGCTCCTCCGATCCCGGTTATATTGGGGAATCGGAACCTGATGGTTCTCAAACTGTGGTCACCTCTAGGAGTGAATACATGCTAAATTTGCTTATCAAAATCATTATTATATATGAGTCTTTATTCGATAATTTAAGAGCATCTTCAATGCTACAATTAACAATTCAAAATATTTGTCATGTTATTAGAATATATATTGACCAATAACTATATCTGCAATACATAAATTTTTTGAGTATGTTATGCTGACGTAAAAGAATAAATGTTAACAATGTCAAATATACAGTCTTTGAGTAAGCCTATTTAACATGCTGACTAAAAATAACTATTGAATTTTAAAAAGCTATTTTCATATTATTTCAAGATAATTTTTCACTTAAAAATTATTTTTATTATGTTATTTAATAAAATAAATGCTACATGACTAAGATAGAACGAGATTGACATTATACGTGGGAGCTAATTTATGAGTTTTACTTTCATTTTTTAAATCATTAACGTGATGTGAATTGGCATTCAATATAGTAACGATCATTTATCAAAATTTATTTAATATTAACACTATATCATTAAAAATACTCTAATAAATTCAATATTAGATATTTTCGAGAAATCCATATCTACTTATAATGGTAACCGGATCGATTGATTTACTCATTAGATACTTTGACCACCAAAACAATTCTACCTTATATATTTTGTTATCATATTCGCGTTCAAGGAATGCCCATCTTTGCTGAGCCCTTGCAAAGTGAAATGAACTAATATAAATAATCTACGATTTTAAAGGGAAAAAAAAAAAGAAAGTCTATCATATAAAATGTATATACAAGAAATATATAAATTTAAGTCTTATTTAATATCTTAATTCAACATTTAAAATCGAATAAACTATAAGTTTATTAAGATAAAATCATTTGATAATATAAATTTATAATATTTTAATATWTTAAGTGATATTTAATATATTTTAATTATACATTAAGATATTACATATTAGATTAACAAATCTAGTATTTTAAAATTCGATGTATAAAGATTATTTTATATGCTCTCGGAACAACGGAATTTATCCATGGCAGCTAGGGTGCTTTTGGTGCAATTTGTAACTTCCACTGTTGTTTTTTACACGATGCAGACAATGAAGCTGCTAGCCTCCACTTGTCTGGCTTTGGAGAAGCTTAATCGGAGTTTCACTTGGGGAGAGGAAAATCGTAGAAGGCGGATACATCAAGTGGCTTGGGATAAGGTGTGCTTACCGAATGGTATATGGGGGGCATGGTATCAGTAGACTGAGGAAGCTTAATCTTGCTTTTCCGGCGAGGTTAGGGTGGCGTGTCTTGGTTAATAACCAGACTCCTTGGGTTCGATTACTTAGAGCTAAGTATGGCCACTTGGCTGATAGCTCTCTCTGCCCATGTATTGGAGCTTCCCAAATATGGAAAGGCATTGTAGCTGGGTATTCGGTATTACAGCCTCAGCTTGAATGGGTTGCGGGTGATGAGGGTCGAATCAAGTTTTGGTTGGAATGGTGTTTGGAGTGCGGACCTCTGATAAGTGTTCTTTAGCAACCCATTCCTCTAACAGAGATTCAGGCCCAGGCGATAGATTATTGCTCTAACACGACTGGATGGGATTTTGATAGGCTCGGGCATGTCTTACCTAGCAACATACTGCAGCAGCTTGCGTATATGTATTTGGAGTTTCCTCCTTCTGCTGATGTGCCTCGATGGGGGACGACCACCTCAGGGCTGTTTACCGTCAGCTCTGCTGATGAGTTGCACCTGCCACCACAGCAGGGTTCGAGGGCGGCTTGGTGGAAACTATGGTCGCAAAGTGGGCCTCTGCAGTCATCTCTCTTTCTGTGGTTCTTAGGCCAAGATCGTTTGAAATCTGGAACCTTTCGTTTTAGAGAAAACTTCTGGAATCAGCAGAGGGTAGGTTATGCCATGGTGCGGCTGAGACCAAGTTGCACGCTGTTCGAGATTGTACATGGGCTCAGGAGACTTGGCTTCGCGGTGCCTCCCTCAGCGGCTGCCTTCTTCTTTGCCTTCACCTCTGTAGCGACATGAGTGGATGATAACTTACAAGGAGCTGGCGGTTGGCCCCTCTGTTGTAGAGGACCTATGTCTCGGCTTATGGCGATGGCTCGACATGTGTTTGTTTGATGTCTTTTTTTTCACCTTGTCCCCTCTGGTGCTAGAACTCTGTATATTAAAAACAGACTTGCTGGGAGTAGGGGCCCCAGCGTCCTGGCTCGGGCTTCTCCTGCTATGTATATGTTCGATTTTATAGTCATTAGTTTTGTAATCAACATATTAATTATTCGTAATACATCAATATAAAAAAAAAAGGGAGATTAGCTTTTTTGATATTTTATGATTATATGATTAATAATTCTTAATTTTTTAACATTATTTTATTATTCAATTATATTTTTAAATACATATATATATCACTAAAGAATAAAATTTGATTAAAATTATATTGTTAAATAATATATATATCACTTAAGAATAAAATTCGAATCGTTTAATCAAATTATTATAATATTTAATCTAAATCTTCATGTCTTAATTATCCCCCATCGTATTTTTCTTAACAGGTAAATCTAAGATGTACACATCTTCGGGAAATAAATACTTACTATTGATAAGATTATCTTTTCCGCATCCAGGGTTGGCTGAGTTCTGCGAGTATATTTGAAATAATAATTATTTCTAGAGTATAATTGGTTACTTTTTTAACAAATGAAATAGAAAAGGAGAATGAAAATAAATATTATAATTACTGGCAGTAAAAACCCAAATTTGGCAAACTCCCATGTGAAAACGGGCAATAACAGGTAGGCACACGCTCCTGACCGGAAGATGACTGCCCTAACCGGTCATCGAATATAAATACAATAGCAGAGGTAGATAAAACCTTCAACCTCTCCTTCCATAGCCGCCTCACATTCAAGAACTACTTTCTCTCTCGAAATACATTCACATATATACTCTCATCCAACAATTTCTCTCTCTACATCGCTTATAACTTCTCCCAATCCTCTCATATTTTGAAACACAAACGTATAAAAGCACCGGGATTCAAAACTCTTGCGCTGCAAATCCAGGATTCTTGAAAACTTTTGGGCTAATTGAGTTGTAAATAAGTTTCGTATTTCTTCCTTTCTGATCTGATTCTTAATTTTGTGAATCGGGTTGGATTTGAAATTTTGCTGTTTCTGGGTCTTAGTCAGATCTTGAAATTTGTAGAATATATTACTTTCTGGGTGATTGTAAACGCCGCGGAGGAGGAAATCACCATTGTCACTGTAAGATAGATATTTAGGAAAAATCAATTTGAAACTGCTATAGAAAAAGGAATGGCGGAGGGACATGGATTGGAAGGGAGTCAACCTGTGGATCTTTCTAAGCACCCATCCGGGATTGTCCCTACCCTTCAGTAAGTGTTTTTCCATTATAACTAGCCCCAAATAGGCAGGCGAAACATGGCTTAGTTGTATACTCAGAGATATCTGCTTGTAAATGATGTCGTAGTTTGTATGCTTATAGAGATATCTGCATATTGTAATTGAGAAAAAAGGATGTTGAGTATGGCAGTGTAGTTTCTATGGAGCAATAAGATTTCGAATTAATGGCTATGCATTTGTTGTATATCGTTACCTTTCTAACCCTCAAATTGTGTTTTCTGAAGCTTTGCCTTCCCTTTTCTCAGTATTATTAATAAAGGCATCTAGTTTGAGAATGTGCATGTATTTGATGTGAGTGAGCCCGTCAGGATTGTACATGTAAGAGAACACGTTACAATGTTTGAGCCTGAAACTGTAATCTCATAGCAATTTGCTGGACAATCAGTTACGATAGAGTTCATAGCTTGCTGGGTTTTCAGTTTTCTGGTATGAAAGTTTTGGATCATAAATCCCTGTTAGTTTGAGGAAGTAATACTCTTGAACTGAAATAACAATCCTGAACTGATGTACCTTGAGTGAAATCACTTGATTTATTGGACTAAGTGGGGCACCTGCAAAGCAATGAAGTCTAGGCATATGAAGTAGCGAGGCCACAGATATGCACACCGATCCTTTAAGAATCTTTCTTTTGTCTTCTTTTATCAAGGAAACATGAATACTATTAATATTTGATGGAAAATTATAGAGAAGTATGTCAATTTAATAAAGGAAACAGGTTTGTTTTTGGCATTGGCAAGGGACGCCCAATTAAATCTGATGTTGTTCTTTAGGCTGGATTGGCTATGCAGCTAGCAATATTAACCTCATCAGTTGAACGAAAAAGATGGAGAAGAATAAAAAAATAAAGAAATGAAAAAGGGGGGAGGACTGATGAATTCTTGCATGCCTAAGCAACCAAAAGCATTTACTTGGATGTAGGCTTAATTGTAATTGTAGCTTTATTTGTTCTCCCTTGTCTTCTTTTAGTCTGATTCTGAGGTATTAGCTATAACTATAGTGCTGTTTGCCATCATCAGGAATATTGTGTCAACTGTTAACTTGGACTGCAAATTAGATCTCAAGTCTATTGCACTCCAAGCTCGAAATGCTGAATATAATCCCAAGGTATGTACCTTTTATGTTAAAAGAAGTCATATTTCATCTACACAAAGTAGTAGAGAAAGGTTTCTGTTCAGTCATGTGGATCATTTACTATTTTGTGGGTTGGCAATTTGTCAGAATACCGATTGTTGTTTCTTAGAAGCTTTCTGAGAATTGAAGTTGGTCTTAGTTAAGATAAGAACAGCGGTGTCTTTCACCAACTGATTTGTTTATCACCACCTTCTCCCTGCTTTTGCACTTTGACTTATCATTGTACAGCGTTTTGCTGCTGTTATCATGAGGATAAGGGAACCAAAAACCACAGCTTTAATCTTTGCCTCTGGGAAGATGGTAAGTGTATTTTGTCAAGTGGAGACACTTATTTGTGTTAGCTTTTTGTGGTTGAATTAATGAGTGAAGCTTGTTTCCAGAATAATTATAATGATTTCCATTTCATCGAGTCCAATAGATTTCTTTGTTAGATACGAAACCTTTACCCATATTTATTTGAACAGACTTAATCTCTTATGACATGTTCTTGCTTGTGTTGTTAGGTGTGCACTGGAGCAAAAAGTGAGCAACAATCTAAGCTTGCAGCAAGGAAGGTAGGTTGTGGAACTTTTTATCTTTATTACTTATTTGGTTTTGGTGGATTGACCTATGGGTTGCAAGAAAATGGAACAGCATCCTGAAACACTAGTACAACTAAGAACTAGAAAGCTCAAGCTGCTGTTTCAATACTAAATTACATGAAAATTTTCATTTCTTTCTTTAAAGCAGGGGTTCTGAACTGAAACATCAGCAAATATCTGAATGCAAGTTGACAATATACATTCGTATTGCTTTTTATGGATATGTATATATTATTCCAAAATGTGATTTACAATCAGATTCCTGTCTTTTGGCAAACATTCTTCTGAACTTCTGAGAGTGACAGTCACTTGTTAGCTGACCTTTTTTCCCCCTTCCAGTATGCACGGATTATCCAAAAGCTTGGATTCCCTGCCAAATTTAAGGTACTTCCTCTCCTCTTCTTTTACTGATACCTGCATAACATTGTGAATAATATATCTGCCCTTTAAACAGTCCTGTGCATCCTTAAAAAGCATAGACTCAAATTGGAAGTTGTTACTAACTAATAGCTGAAGATAAATATATCTAGTATTATGGTTCGAGTCCGTAGATTTCATCTCTTGATTTGGATTGATAGGATTTCAAGATACAAAACATTGTTGGCTCCTGTGACGTGAAGTTCCCTATCAGACTTGAAGGTTTGGCATATTCCCATGGTGCCTTTTCAAGTGTAAGTGCATTTTAATTGTCTAATGCACAGATTAACTGCTTGTAAATGAATCTTTCTTTCTCAGGCATTCAGGATGTAATTATATATCATAACACTCCTCTATGTTTTTCTCACCTCATAATGCTGGAGCTTTATTGCTTGACCTAATTTGGTATGTGAACTAATGCAGTATGAACCGGAACTTTTTCCTGGCCTAATATATCGCATGAAACAACCGAAGATTGTGCTTCTCATATTTGTGTCAGGGAAGATTGTCCTGACGGGTGCAAAGGTGAAGTAGATTCTTTTTCTTTATTTGTGCATTGTTTATTCTTTTACTTTCTAATCCAAGTCTTTCTCAGTTTACCATCTTTCATTCTCAATAATTGTTATTTGCAGGTTAGGGATGAAACTTATACAGCCTTTGAAAACATATACCCTGTCCTCACAGAGTTCAGAAAGAACCAGCAATGGTATAGTTATCTTACTGTTCCTCATTCTCAGAGATGCAAACTCCATCTTAAACCCCCTCCACTTTTCCTGAGCCCATGGAGACAGAAAAGAACACTTTCCTTTAGGATGTTGGTGTATGTCTCACCACTGTTGCTTTTCTTGTTTCATTTGGCAGATGTCCACCTGAGGGAGGCATACTTGTGGAATGTTAATGAACCGTCCTGCTCTCACTGGCTTGCTGCTGGAAGGAAGCGCTTTGTGCATATAAAAGATGTTGGAACTTTCGAAGCTGCTTGTTGTTTGAAGCTGTATAAATAGCAAAATGGGTTTAGGACATCTACTTTTGAGTTTGGGTAGTCCGTCCTAGCCCCTCTGAAATTGAAATTCAAAGTCAAGCTTCATCTTTCTTGAGGGTTTAGTGTGTTCTCTGTTTCCTCCAGTTGGTTTCTGGCAGAGGGTACATTTTTGGGTTTTAACTTCCCATTTCTTGGCTCTTCATTGTGGACTCTTTATGTTAATAAAAATCTCCTCAATTTTTGCTCTTTGCATATGTGCCGACTTACATACGTAAATGTATGGTCCTAAACGCGCTGTGGTTGTGTGGTRCTTTATTTTTGTTCTTTACACGAGTCTAAATATTTATTCAATTCAATGACTGCGAAGTTGCAGAGTTTAGCTGGGAAGGGGCACTACTAGCCAAACGTGTTCCCTAGAACTGCTAGCAGATTTTGGTTGTGCTCATAAGCAGAACAAATTTGGGTCTTGGATATATGTTTGTTCAGGGGTATTCCAGAATATTCGGGTTTGAAGATCAATATTCCAGTTACTAGCGTGCAAACAATAATGTCACCAAAAGGTAAGCTGATTTCTCGTCTTAGGGAAGGAAAAGGTGGCTATTGCCTTCAAAAATTTACCGCAGAAACAAAACAACAAAGGCCAGATTAGAGCTGTACAATGGTTCAAGTTTGACAGACGAAACATGATGTGGTGCTAAACAGAAATAAATAGACGCAGATAGATAAACATAAATAAAAGGAAAATATGATGAAACCAGTCATCAAAGGGTTAACTATTTATTCATCTTCTATCAGCACTGAGGTCCATATCAAATGAAATGAAGCAATCGATACGTGCATAGGTGTATCATTCACTTTCATACTATCGTGCAGAAGGGCAAAAGATTTTTTGAGGGTAAACATGTCATTCTCCAGAAGCAATAGTCATGGAGGCAAGATATTCTTCTAAATTGTAGGTAGGAATTTGTGGTAATGGATTTTTCCTCGTGATGAAAGTGAAGAAAGAAAAATCCATGAAGTTCTTCCTTGCTTTCTTGTTCTTCTTGTCCACTATTGCTGTCTAGTGAGACTCTTTTCATCCTCCTCTGCCTCAATAATTTAATTCATTTTCTTACCAGCAACAGCATAACCAACTGCATTAACGAATTGCAACTAATATTCTAGTGAAAAGCTCAAGAAAAGCGAGAACCCGTTTCTTTCATGTCTTTTCCACTCGAAGATTGATGGCAAAGTTTACAGCACAAGGGCGGTTAAAGCCATTCTTGAACAATGATGGGGTGACGATTAGGTTTGAATGCAAATTGGGTAGTGGTGGGGGATTCAGGTTTGCTGACGTATCTCCAGTTACAGCTCAACTTCAGAAGAGGAAGCTCAGGTCTAGTGGTTATTGTAAGAGCAGCAGCAGAATGCATGCTTCGTCCTCTGCTCTGCACAAATCATCTTCGGTAGAAAAGTCAAAGCATTTCAAGGAGGAAAGTGCTAAGCCGAATACGAGTAAAGCTATTCTTGAAGAAATTATGGTTGATGACCTCGAGTTTGAGAAGGACGATCTGGCTTGTTTTAGAGGCTTGGTCTTGGATATCTCTTACAGGTCCTTTTTCTTATCTCCTTTCTTTTTCTTTTCCAATTGAGTTTATCTATGTGCTTAATTTGCTTCTCTTATTAGTTACCAATATGAAGTTGTGTCCCTTTGTCCTTTCTACTGAGAAGAAAAACTGGGGGGCGGGGGGAAGGGGTTTTGGCGGATTCTGGCGGTGGAAGCGATGGTTGGTGAGGTGAGTGGGGGAACTCGAGCTGGGATTTCGTGTTGGGTTTGCGGAATAAACTATAAGTAATTCACTACCATGAAGGTCCCGGTCACTTTTTTTCAGAGTAATGACTTAATGGGAGTCAGTAAAATGACATTGACAAATATGTCCCTTTTTCTTTGGGCGAATAATTCCGGAGGACAAAAATCTGTAGAAGGTTGTCAAAAGTAGGAAGAACGTATGCTTCAACCGTGCACACTGTTTACTTACATTCAAGGATTGAAGTATCAGGTTGGTATTGCATTCACAAATTACCGTCTTCCTCGTAGCAAAATCCTCTACTTATGATTGGTTTCACTCTTGCTTAATTCTTTTGCTGTCAAGGCTTATTTAAGAGTGGAATGGAAAGTAAAAAGAGAATGTGTTTAAAGACTGCATACCACTGGTAAGATGTCTGCTAAAACAATAGTACAAACTTAGAACTATAGTTTTCTTTTACAGAAACTATATAAGCATAGGCCAAGGCATGGATGATTTATGTTTCCAATTGCTTCTTGCAAAAGACGAGCTTATAATGCCTTTTGACATCAGAGTACTTGGTAGGTGACATGCTCATTATTTTGCTAAATGCTTGGTCTTATAATCCAGGAACATTTCATCTCTCTTCTGTAATATCAATGTAGTTTGCCAAGTAGCATCCAAGTCTTGCTCAACTCTGCCCCTATATTGTGTGTGTCTGGGGAAGGATAACATGTAACAATTCAGTTTCAGCTTTCATTGAGTACCATATGTGCTGTTAATTAAAACATTTGCACTCTGAAATGTGTAGTTATCCCTGTTCCCCAGATATGTCTCAGCAGTTTCACATATAATTCCTCCTAATAGAACTGTTGTGCTTGTGATGGGGATATTTTCTAATATTGCAGTATTATCTGATAACCCGCTGTAGACCTCTTTAGGGACACACGTCGATTAGTCCCTCTCTTCAACAAATTCTTGATGTGTGTCTTCTCTCAAGATCTTCTATTGGGATATGAGACTTGAATGCTATTTAAAAGAAAATTTAAGAGAAGATGAAATTCTTTCCATCTCAGAAGTTAATTTTTTTGAGAAAATGGTAAATTAGGATGGTGTCAGAGTTTCTGGAAGGGCAGGATTCAATTCTCACAACCACCTATCATTTTATATTCAGCTCCTTGGCATGCAAAAAGTTATTCAGAAGGCATGTGGTCAGATTTTTGTGAATAAGTATATTATTCTCTTTAACAGCTTAACATTTACAGATGTTGGTAACTAGACATATGTGTATTATCTTCTGCTACTTGGGATGACATTCAGAATCATTAGTGCATAAGGAATGATGTAGCATGTGTAATTAGTGAGAAGCTCTTTGATGCCCGGATGTTTATCATTCAAGTCAGAGCTTTCATAATCTTATATGCAAAATAGGTCACCAGCTAGGCTGAGACATTCATTGAGGGCATTGTCGCACCCTCTCTAGACAACTCGCTCTGGTTGTCTTAAAATCATTGTCTGCTGTATCAAATCTTTTAATATGAGCTCAGGGTAGAGAACTTACTAAGGCTATTTAAAATAAGCTTCTAAACTCTCTAAGTTTTCAGAGTGAAACTCTTCTCTAGAAGTGGCTTGGTAGCTCAGCCTGTTGCAGCCACTATATGTATGCAGTATTTTGACGGGATATAAACGTACCTATGCAATGATGTGCAAATGAATTCTATGATTCTTTGTGTCTTGAACAATCTGTTTGACTATAGCAATCAGCTACTCAACCATTTAAATCTTTAGCAAATATTGGTTCTTGTATACAAAATAATAGGTTTTGTTACTCTCTCCCATTCAGATGTTGCTGAAGCTCAATTATGAAACTTGTTTTTTTCTAAGCATTTTTCATGCATAGCAACTAATTCATGTACATAAATTGGATTAGAATGCATTTGAATCGGTAAAGTAAACCTGAAGCTGTACAGTAAATAAGTGATATCCAGCTTGGAGACTCAAGAAATTGATCAACTACACTATGACTTAAAGTCCCTATTCAACTAGCAGATTAGAGCTTAACCAATTGTTTTCTTCTGTCACAAGTCTTTCTGCCACATGTGTTTTGCCTTTTCCTTTTGGAATCAAAGGAGTTTCCTGTTAAAAATATCCAGACAGCAGCTTCCTCTCTTTCTTGGTATGTCTCAATTCTTCAGGAAGGTCCTAGAATTGTTCTTTCTCTTCCTCACTTTATTCTTTGTCAACATTTAGCCAAGTAGATTAGTTTAATTGTACAAAACATTATCTGGTTATCAAAAATTGGGTTTCACTTCTGTTGTATGACCAGAATTACGTCAATGAAACTTATTCTTTAGCAAATTGCATCTTTAGCAGGCATGTTCTTGATGTACTGTAACTTCAAGACTTGATATTTTTTTAATTATTTCTGCTGTAAACAAAATGGATGATATGGCTTATTGTAAAATAAAGGAGATGGATATTAGCAGCCACATCATTTATAGTGACTAAATGTTCATATTTATTTGCATATAAGCCTAATTTGTTCAGTTGAAATAGGAATTCTACTTCTTCTTTTCTCTTCCTTGTTATCCACTTCCAAAGGCAAGTCTTCACATTGTACCCAAATATATATTACCTGCCTTTCACTACCAACCACTTCAATATATAAAACTTGGATCCACTTTCTTTTCTTTGGGAAATAAAGTACTTTGGCATTTCAGGTGATACTGGCATGAAGTATGTTGCATGAGCAATGCATGACCTATGAGCAATGTTTGATTAATAAAAAAATATTATGAGCAAGTATGATTTCTTACCTTTGCTGCAGTTAATTGGTTTTTCTTTTTCCTTCTTCTGAATTTATAATTGTTTACACATTTTTATTAATTTATTACCAATTATATGCTTTGAGGACTTAATTTTGATTGCTTGTGGAGTTTCTAATTGCCATGTGATTTATATACCCTTGGAAGTCTTGGCAGGCCTGTTAATGTTGTATGTTGGAAGCGTGCCATTTGTCTGGAGTTCATGGAGAAGGTTTGACTATTTGCTTGTCTCTTTTGTTGACATAAACACTTCTTCACTATCCCTGCATTCTCTAGTTTTGTTACCTTGCAGCTAGGAATTCTGTGAAAGGCTTTCCTGTTATTTTTCTAAGCAAAGCTCTGGAGCATGTAGTTAATGATGCTAGAGCATGGAATTATAATCTAAAGTGATACACAAAGTTAAAGGTCATCTACCCATTTCATATGTCACTTCACAAACAACATATAAAGTGAAACTGAGGGGGGCGAGGGAGTGGAGTCCTACCTAAAGGAAAGGGTCAAGGGAAACCCTCCAAACACTGGAGGTGAGAATTAAGCCTCTGACCAATGGTCTGAGGACAATGATGATTACTAAATTCACCAACTCAATTTTTTTATTTTTTTCACTTCATGTATAGAGAAACTTCATTCACTCACTCTCCTATCCGTCAAGTTCATTTGGGTCATAATTTGGAGAAAATAAAAAAAAGAAAAGAAAAAAAAAGATTATTAACTCATGAACACGTCTCTTAAATTTGATCTGTTTCAGGCGCTAATGCTGCTGTTACAAAATATTTCCATATTTTGGACTTAACTTTTTGATTTGTCCTTGTACAGGCTGATGTTTTAGAATATTATGATCAAACAGTGAATTCTCCCAGTGGCTCTTTTTATATACCTGCTGTCTTAAGGGTATGATGATAATGTGAATCAATCACATTCTGAACCTTTATCTTTCCAAAGTTTTGCATTTTGTGGTAAATATGCTTACTTAACTCTGAATTCTCCAACTGGCTAAATCTTTTGTTCTAACCAAACTCGTGATTTTCTTTCGTTGTAAATACATCTTTAGTAATTCAAAGTCAGGAGATAAAGTAGACCAATTTCATTGTGTTTTTTTCTCCCAGGTCCCTCATTTACTTCAAGTTGTTAAACGAAGAAGAGTCAAGAGAAACCTCAGTCGCAAAAATATATTTTATCGGGACAATTTCACTTGTCAGTAAGTGCTTTTTTTCTTTATTATATCTTTACTATCGATTTAGATAACTTAATACATTAATATAATACGCAGAAGTACATAGCTTTCCTTAAAATAGAAGTTTAGAAATATAACTTCAAGTTATCTATTAGTTTTGTGGAGTTGTGAGCAAATGTGATAGGAATAAGTTTCATGCACAAAATTTGTTCCAGAATACGTGCGGTTTAAAAATCCAGACATGATTCTTCTTTTCCTTATTTTCTTTTTTTTTTTAATATTTAGAATGTTTTTCTCAGTTGTGGTGAATCAATGAGAGCATCCTCTATTTGTGGCAAAACAGTTAGTTTTCTTCTCAATAAGTGGATGAAGAAGTTTGATTATTTCTATTTGTATTGGATTCAAAATTTAAGGGTTAGATGTGCAAAACTTTTAGAAATATGTGCTGGGGCTATCTGTCATGTTGGGCTTTTCTTGTACGGTATTTGTTTAGTTATGGCATCTAAATTTATCTGGTCACCAGTACCTAATTGGTCTGGGATGCACTGACATGGAATTGAGATGTATAATATGTTTAACTTGGAGTACAAACATGTCATAGCTAATGAACAAGCTATTTGCAGAAAATGAAGGAAATAATGTTGTCCGTGTGAGAGTGACAGAGAGAGGGGGGAAGAGAGAGAGAGTAAAGAATTGCTTTTTACTAAATATCATGCGGTTATATTTAAAAGAGGATTAATTTGATGACCTCATCTACAATTTGATACCTTAAAGTTGGGCTTATTGCATGTCATTGTCTTTTTCTTTTCTTAATACATCTTTTATTTAGAGAAAATGGATAATTTTAAATGGCCTAATGTTCCTGGTACTTTGGAAGATGGTGCAAGATGGTTTGCTACCTAAAAATGTTTGAGGAATCGATCTAGATGCCCTATTGTCTAAACAAGGCTATTTGGAATTGTTGTTCACGAACCTATTCAAGCTGTTAACTATGAAATTTGTGCTCATTCAATTAATAATAATCAACATACTTTTGTTTATAGTCGAGCTACTTTTTAACATAGATGAGACCTGACAAGCTTTTGTCATGAATGACTCAGATGACTTATAACTTCATGCCCTTGTAAAACAGGTTAGATTTTTTATGGTATTATTTTGGAGCCTGAACTAGATTCCTGTATAGCAGATCATACAACTGTCGGTTGCGGTTTTAGTTGATCTCTTATTGGCTGGTTTGGCAAAATGGTTAACCTGAACTGATCACCAACTATCGGTTTCAATTGCAATTGGTCAATTTCAACCAGTGGTTTTGGCGATGGTTCAAATCGAACTATGCCTTGCTTAAAATGAAAAGCGCATTTTATTAACTCAGTTAATCAAAAAAGGAAAATAAAAAATAAAAATAAAAATGCATACTCAAGGGAAAAGGAAGAACCTAAAGAAGTTAATTTACAAATTACAAATAATAGTCTTATGTTACTTATCTTTCGACCCTGATGCTTTTCTTCTTCTTTATGCCTTCTTATCCAAGAGGGAAAAATGTGACCACTTAAATCTAGATAATATGGCATGGCATGGCTGTTCATAATTCCTGATCCCGTTCTTATTTGAACTGGAAGTAGAATAATATTTTCATCTATATTTTGTATTTTATATTGTAAGAAATTTTTGGAGTAAAGATATCTTGATTTATTCATGATTGTTAATTTGTGATAAAAATGCTTCCAAGCACGACGACAAACAAGTATTATGCTGTTACAGAAACAGTAAATAAGTCTTCAAATTCTTTTTCCCACATGTACAATAAAAAAACACTATAAATTCTCTTGCGGTATCTCAGGAGTCAGGATAGCTAGAGGGATGGAAGTTGAAAATCAAGATTAAGAAAGTGCGGCAAGCCTGAAAAGGAAGATACCATCACAATAAAAATCTCAATTAACTAACAGATATACAACTGTGTTGACATCCATGTTGAAGATTGAAGATATGTGGAGGTATTTCTGACGTGGTAATAGGGACATCTGAAGAGATATTCATTAATAGAGGTGGTAATAATTGTTTTATCCACCAAACTCATAAACAAACTGATGCAGTGGATATCTTTCTTTGTTATCTATCCACTAAAATTTAATTAAACAATTAAAGAATGTAATGTGAGGCTTTGTAGCTCTGTCAATGGAAGAGCTGTGTTAATCACCTATCTTGCATATATATAAGCAATGTGTCAACTGTAAGACCAGTTAGACAATGAACAAAAGATTAGGGTCTATCCGGCAATTTAGATCTCACAGTTTTAAGGAATTTTGTGAAACTGAAATATGCTTTATTTGGCTGCCAATACATTAAAGTGTCTTTTAAGTCGAGTCCTTCTTGGACTAGACTCTAGAGCCAATAGTTTACTTCAGAAAAGTATTTAAAAAATGAGTATACATGCATAACAAGAGCAGTAATCATGCCGAGTTAATAAATTTATTTAGGCACGACATCTGTTCTCGAAAAAGAGGATATTAATACCAATTGAAGGGTAAGTGTGTAACAGAGAGTAGAGTAGCAAAAATTACAATATCTGAAGTGAACAGATTTTTGAGATTCAAACTTCTGTAAGTGATACTTTCTGTTGTTCATTCTGAATTCAAGACCTTTTGTCTCGAAGACATTCCGTGTTTCTCAAGCAATCTTGGTTCCCGACTCGGGCAAACTTATTTTGTAGATGGGGTGTAATCTCTGGTTGCAAAGGTGTAACATATGCTCTGAGATTTTTGGTGTTTATGATCAACAGGTATTGTTCTTCTAGTGAGAACTTGACCATTGACCACATTCTACCGATTGCAAGCGGTGGAGAATGGACGTGGGAAAATTTGGTAAGATGGCCTGGGATTACTTTGTTCATATACGGTCCATGTGTTGATTTGCTGTGCCTTGGTATTGGAAATCAATATAATGGAGAGCCACTTTATACTTTCATTAGGAATTCATGAATTACTTCTTAGTTCATTCAACCTATAGATAGTAACTGTTATTGGACTAGCTCTAGGGTAGTGATTTTTTACTTGTGATAGACTTGCTCAATGCTTTGGTTATCAGAAAACACTTGGACAAATTAAAAACAATAATGTTAAGTTCATGGAGAATACATCCGTTTCAGTTATTTTGCTCTCAGTCTATTTCACTTGAGCTGTTTTGGAGTTGAAAACATTCTCCAGTATTATGCGCTTATTTATCACCAGTGAGGAGGTCAATCATCCTGGTAGAATCAAATTCATCCAACTTTCTTCACAAATTATTTTCTCAAGCTTGGTACTGACATGGTATTAATACATACGGGTTAATCTCACACTGATTGAATGAACACTGAGGAGTTTGAGACGTGAAATATATGGTGTCTGGTGCAAGACAATTATAGACGAGGTAAAAGACAGATTTAGGATGAATTGTAGTATCATGCACTATAAGCTATGTTGCAAAGTAAAAATCAATGAATTAGTAAACCACAGAAAGATACGGAGCTACAGTATGCTGGCAAACTGCAAAATAGAGAAGGGGTATAATCCTCAACTGGGAGCAGTACCAAGCCGGGAAGATTAATTTGCTCACTACCCCTTTGTACTCAAAAGAGGGAAAAGAATCTATGAACCATTCTCATTTTACAAAGAGGGAATGGTAAATAAAAAACAATTCAGAAATATATTATGTAAATAAATGCGGGGGAAAAATAAAGCTCACAACTACTAAATTTAAGGAGAAGAAGCAATAGAGGGAATCTTCACATTTCGTATCATCTAAGCTCTACATGCATTTTATCCTCTGCTTGAGAAACCAGATTGTACTGCCAACACTGAAGATAGCAAGGTAGGGTTGCTTGAACTTTGATTTAAGGTAATCAAATTTTGTTTAGGCAGTTGTCTGGTGGTAACTGAACTTTTAAGAGTTAGGGATATCAGAAATACGATGTGAAATTTCATAAATAAACTTTGTGGTAGGCAAAAATTTTTGCTTTATAATATAAGAAGATGGTTGCCTGTTTATGCATCCTTCAGTGTCCTCTTGTTAGAATAGAGGGTCTTGTAAGCAACTTACCATTGTTATGTTCTGCATTAACAGGTGACTGCCTGTGCCAGATGCAACTCAAAAAAGGGTCATAGGACATTAGAGGAAGCAAATATGAAACTGTTGAAGGTCCCCAAGGTATATTTACTTTTTAAATTTCTATAACTGTACCAACTCGAGAATCTATTTAGAAGACTATCCGCTGGATTATATTTTCTGATAAAAGCTTACTTGCATAATCTTGTAACATAAAAAAGAAGGAGTTATAACTGTGGAGTTAGTAGTTTGTCCTGGTGATGACAAGCTTATATGTCCAATCCCACAGGCACCCAAGGATTTCGACATAGTTGCCATCCCCCTGACAAGCACAGCTATAAAGATGCTGAGAATAAGAAAGGGGACACCAGAAGAATGGCGAGAATATTTGTCGATGCCATGATGACAATCTGGCAATGCATTTGTTTATAAATTCTGGTTCCAGTGACACTCTTTCAGGAGAGCATAAGGATCATTTATGCATGGGTAAGCACCCATTACAGATTCTTGTTGTGTCTGTAATGTTGTAGTTCATGTATAGTCTTAGTGCTGATTTTCTTTTGATATTCCCTGTACTGACAGAAGCAGATGAATCATTAATTGGTTACTGATATCATTGACTGAATGAAGGTCGCCTACTAGTTATATTGAATTAAGTTTGCTTTAGTATTATCCTACTTTCCCCTTGGAGATCAACAAGTCAAATCCAAGACAGTTTTCTGAACTTGGGCTGAGGTGCGAAATGTAATGAAGATGATTCTGGTTTCACTTAAGATAATTGGGCTATGGGTCGAATAATGATGTTTACTTTTTACTTTTGGCCATACTAAGAAGATGAATCTAATCAATCGATCAAACAAGGGATTGTCCCATTTTAGAACTGTCCCTTTTTGCTGGAAGTGGATATATTTATTAATACTTTTTTATTTAAAACAACTGTTCATTTAAATAGAATATTATTATTATATAACTTATAATTGTAACATACTTAATAAGTTCTTAATTTTAAAAAATTGAATAAGTTTTTGTTTAAAAAAAAAAAAAGAAAAATTTAACTATTACAAGTAAGGTTGCTTCCATAGATAAGTCTCAGACGAATTCATTACAGGTAGGATGATAAAATGAAAATGGTTAGAATTTCTTAACTGAGGTGTCGACTTCAGTCATTCCCTTCTTTGGATGCTTATTGTTGATTCTTGTAAGAACAGTTATAACTAATGTAAGATAGATAATACAATGGATCAGAAACGTATATTTTCATTCACTTACTCTTCCTTAATATATTAAAATTATAGGTGGATATCGCCAATTGATCTAATCTTTCTTCCAATTTTTTCTTTTATTTTTACCTTTCACCTGTTATTTTTAAAAAAATTTATCTATCTCTGCTCTTCCTTTCTTTAAAAAAATTATATTAAACCCTTACCGGGAAAGAGCATTTTAGTCAATTTACTTATATTTATTTTCATTTGGTAACTGAGAAGAGGGCATGGCAGCTGGGACGGCGAGGGGAGGAGGAGGAAGGAAGAAGGAGAATATAGGAAAAGACAAAGAAAAAAAATGAAAAAAAAATTGATTTAAAAAATATTAGTATTAAAATAAACATGAACTATATTGACTTGACGTTAGGATCTACATGGTGGTTTCTTAAACAAAGTGATATATTTATAAGTTTTAAAATTGGAATAACGTACTTGGTGTTTTAAAGATGAAAGAAAAAAGAATAGAAAAAATGTTAAGGTCAAATGATTATCCAAAAAAATATATATAAACCTCGACATTTAAGTGGTAATTATCTTAATTATTCGGAGCAACAGTTAATTAAATTCAGACATTTTATTAAGATTAATTTTCATTTTCTCAACTCAACCAAAAGAGTTGAATGCAACGGAATGGATTGCTCTTCCTAGGATAAGTGCCAATGATTGATGCTTTTACACCCTTTATAGTAAGAAAGGGCACTGCATATGTTCAAAGTCATGCCACCATCTTTCGCTAATGTTGCAGCGCTTTGCATTCACAAGTACACTGCTCCCTCAATGAGGGCTTGCTCTTAATTTTGTTTTAAAACATCACGATTTTACTTTTAATAATTTTGATTTCAAATTTTAAACGATATCTTTTGCTATTATTCTTAATAATTTGATACACGAAAACAACTCTTAAATACTATTCATTTGTTGTAATATGGGAAGGAAAATGGAGGAAAAGATTATACAGAGATGAAAATGAAGTAGGGAGTCGTCGTAGACTAAATAATATTCTTAGGGTTTTTAGGATTTTAATGGTAGAGAAGTCACTCAATAATAATTATTTATAACACCTCTCTTGAATGACTAATTAATACAATAAGTGCCTCCTAAGAGAAACTTATTTAGGGGGGAAAAAAGTATAGTTGATGTTAAAGTAATTAATTACTGTCTCGTTAAAACTTTGTCAGAAAAATAGTGGGACAAAACTTGAACGAAGGAAAAAGAATACAGCTACTCCCCCTAATTATTGAATGTCTTTAAGCCGCGCATTCCAATTTGATTATCAACTTTTTGAATATTGATGTTGGCAACGATTTGGTGAATAAGTCCATCACATTATTGCTTGGCCAAATCTATCGAATATCGATGTCACTATTTTTCTAGAGCTCATGCGTGTAGAAGAACTTTGGAGAAATATGCTCTGTTATATTTCCTTTGATGTAGCCTCCTCTGAGTTGTGCAATACCATATTGTCTTCATAGAGTATGGTTGGAACCTCTTTTATTGAAACTAATTAGTAGAACGATTGGATTTGGTACATCATATTGCTTAGCCATACACCTTCTCGACTTGCTTCATTGGTTGCAATGTGGTTTGAGGATGTAGCTATTAGAGTTTGCTTAATAGACTCCACAATTATTGCAGTCCCTACAATTGTGAACAAGTAGTCTGTTTGTGATTTGACTTTATATGGATTAGAGAGGTATCTTGTGTCTGCATATCCAACCAAAGAACACTCAGGCTTTTGTGAATAATATAGCCCCATATCTATTGTACCTTTTAGGTATCAAAGAACATATTTAATGCCATTCTAATGTCTTTGAGTGGGTGCAGAACTATATCTTGTAAGGAGATTTACAGAAAAGGTTATGTCAGGTCAAGTGCAATTTGCAAGATAAGCCAATGCACTAATTGCTCTCAGATATGATACTTTKGGACCAATAATCTTTTCCCCATCTTCAAGTGGGCGAAATGGATCTTTATTAATTTCAAGCTACCTAACAATCATAATCGATGTCAATGGATGGACATTGTTCATATAGAATATCTCTAAAACCTTTTCTGTATATGTGGATTGATGAATAAATAATCTATCAGGAAAATTGCTCAATTGCCAAACAAAGAAAAAATTTTGTCTTTCCTAAATCTTTCATCTCAAACTCATATTTTAAGTACTTCGCAATTTTGTTGAGCTCTTCATGAGTCCCAATTAATTTAAATTATGGATGTAGATTGCGACATTTGCAAATCCTATATCTATTTTCTTTATGAAATACAAGGGCAGATATCGTCATATTTATATTCTTCCTTCAATAGGTATTCGCTAATAAGGTTATATTACATCCGTCCTGATTTTTTTATATCCATAAAGTGATTTTTGCAATTTGATTTTGTACATAGTCTTGGGACGATTTGCATTTGCTTTTGGGACTTTAGATCCTTCATGGACTTTCATGTATATGTTACTATCAAGTGAATCATATAGATACATAGTAACTACATCAAGCGCATATCAAGCCTTTGTGACATAGACAAACTTCTTAAACATGTAAACGTAAGTGTCCATTACAGCTGAATAGGTTTCCTCATAACTTGTTCCATGTCTTTGAGAGAAACCTTGTACTACAAGTCTTGCTTTGTGTGTCATGATTTTATTTTTTTCGTTTCTCTTTGTTACTAAAACCCACTTGTATCCTACAGGGATATCATTATCAAGAGTTCGAACTATAGGTTCAACCACCTTTTTTTTTTTCCCCCCCTAAGGAATTTAATTCCATTTGTATGGCCTCTTTCCATTTAAGCCAATCATCTCTATTTTAATAGTCTTTAATGGATTGTGGTTCAGGGTCCTCACTTTTCATTATCTCAAGGGTCATATTGAATACGAAGATATGATCTATAACAATGTTTTCGTGCTCCCATAATTTATGAGATAATTAGTAATTTATGGAGATATCATTGTTTTTGGACACTTATTGTTTTGTTGGAACTGCACTATTCTCACTTGATTGATCAATCTTTTCTTTCACTTGATCTCGTGACTATTTCTTAGTTTTTCTCTTGTACCTTTCTCTTTCAAGATACGGTATCTTTGGAACCAACTAGTCGACCACGCTTTTAGCATATATTAGATTCATTAGCTATCGCAACTTGTCTTTCAGGTACGTCAATGTTTGCAGGGACATTTTCTGCTGGTATATAAGATTTTATCACATTTTCTATATTAACAAACTCATTTGCTAGTTGATTTGCAACTTTTTGCAAATTAATGATCTTTTCAACTTTTTATGACATTGATTACTGCGGGAATCGAAGTGAGATAAAATTGTTTCTTTCCATGAAAAATCATGTTATTTTTGGGATGTCGTTTCTTTCCTCCCAAAGTTGGGAATGTCATTTCATCAAAATAGCAATATGCAAATCTTGCCGTAAATAAAGCACCCATTAATGGTTCTAATACTAAGATGGTGAAACAATCAACATATTTCAAGTCTTTATTTGGGACCCATTTTGGTACGTATTGAACAGCAAAACCAAAGACTCGTAGGCTAGAAACGTCGAGTTCTCAATAAAAAATAAGCTACAATGGGGAGTAATTATGATATGCAATTGGCCTTATTCGAACCAAGTTTGCAGCATGCAATGCGGCATGACTCCAAGCAGAAATGGAGAGTTTTGACCTTATAACTAATGGTTTAACAATTAATTAAAGTCGTTTGATAAAAGATTTTGCTAAATCATTTTGTGTATGGACATGAGCAACTGAATATTCAACTTCAATCCTAGTTGATATAAATATTCGTTGAATGCTTGAAATCTAAACTCAATAGCATTATTAAGACGTACTTTCTTGATTGTGTAATATGAAAATTGAGCTCTTAATTTTATAATTTGAGCAAGTAATTTAGCAAATGTTGCATTTCTTATTGAAAGCAAGCAAACATACGATCTATCTTGTTGAGGCATCAATTAAAATCATGTAATATCGAAATGGTCCACATGGTGGGTATATTGGTCCACATATATCTCCATGAATCATTTCTAAAAACTTTGGAGATTCATTATTCATGCTGGAATTTTGCCTTGTGAACATGCAACACATGGAAGATTATTTGGCGAAGGAATCTTTTGACTCTTTAAAGTATGCCTTTGTGTGTTGTTAATTATTCGACTCATTATTGTTGTTCTAGGATGTCCAAGTCAATCATGCCAAAGTATAAAACTTTTTGAGTCAACAAACTTTGGGTTCGTGACATTATTTGATTAAATTATTTTTATGTATGCATAATATATTTCAGATGGTAGTGGCTAACACTTTTTCTCTTATCTGCTTCTTTTCAAATAAAATCGAGTTTATGCAGAGATACTCCTCACCATTTTCTTGCATCATCTCAATATGGTATCCATTGCAAGCGGATATCTTTAAAGGCAAAAAAATTTCTTCTCAATTTGCTGGATAGAGTGCATCACTTATATAAATATTTGTATCGTTTGGTAAAATAATACAAGCTCTTTCAAAGCCTTCAATTAATTTTGATACACCTAATATTGTGTTAATGCTATTTGCAACTAACATTAACTTGAAAAAATATTTTTTTTATCTTGAAGAATGGTATGTGTAGTTACACTATCAGTAAGACGAATATTTTGATCCATCTACAAACATAAAAGTAAAATAATTATTTTTAAAAAAACTTTATAGAAAAAAATTAAGGTAATAACAAATCATCCAAATAACGAAATAGTTCCAAATATAAAAAATTTAAAAAATTAATGAAAGTCCATCCAAAACTTAAAAAAGTCCATGAATACGTAATCAAAGTCTATCTAGGGAAATATATAACAAGGAAAAACTAGTCTTTTTCTTCTAATATGCCGCCACCAATTAAATGGTCAATGTTCCCCTTTGGATTAGCAAAAAAATCGGAGGTCTCCATATTAGTCACGTCAACTGGATCATCAAAGTCATGAAAATTTACTTCGACCTTTCCCTTTTCCTTGATTGATTTTTGATATAGATCTACAAGATGTTTTACCGTACGACAAGAACGTGACTAATTTCCTTTCATGCCACATCGATAGCAACTTTCCTCATACACCCTTTTGGGTGGGGCATTATCTCTTGTTGCTTGGTGCTTTTTATTGCTGTGGCCTTGCTCATGGGCATATCCATGTCCGCATCCATGTCCGTGTTTCATCCTGTGTCCACGCCCCTATCCATGTCCATAGTGTGATGTTGCATTTACTTCAGCAAATGCAGTACCATTACTTTAGGTAATGGTGTGGAACCAGTTGGACATAGTCCATGATTTTTCATAAGTAATTCATTATTTTTCTCAGCAACTAATAAATAAGATATGAGTTTTGAGTATTCTCTAAAACCTAGTTCACGATATCGCTGCTGCAGGAGCACATTGGAGGCATGGAAGGTGGAGAATATTTTCTCCAACATATCTACATCATTTATTTTGCTCCTCTCAAAGTGTTAATTTAGAACAAATCCTAAATAACTTAGAGTTATACTCATATACAGATTTAAAATCTTGCAGACGCAAATATTAGAAATCATATCGGGCCTTAGGAAGGACTACAATTCTTTGGTCAGACATTTCTTTCTAATCTTTCATAGTAGTTGTGGGTCTTTGACAATGAGATACTCGAATTTTAGGTCGTCGTTGAAATGATGACGAAGGAATTAGTGCCTTTGCACGATTATGTGATTCTTCCTCATTTCCTTCATTTACTGTCTCCCCTAAACCTTTTGAGATGAGATGAATTTCTCCATCAAGGACCCAAGACAAGTATTTCTTGCCTGATATGCCGAGTGTAACGAGATCCAACTTGGAGATATTAGCCACATGCAATTCTATATTTATATGATCCTTCTAAACTCGGAAAGATAAAATAAACGGGATGGAAAAATTATTTGAATGTGTAAATGTAAATAATTACTGGGTGAGTATTTGAAATAAAGGTAATCGACTAATTGAAGTTTGAATAAATTGATTTTTTTATCTTTTAATTGATATTTTGTAGTACTTTCAATTTTATTATCTATAACATTTATTAATACAACTTACTAAAGAAATGGAGACTTTGAATTTTAGTAATTCCAAATTGGAAATATTTATATCCAAAACTAAGTTAGTTTTAATTACCATATAAAGTGAGTAATCGCCGAAGGGATGAAGAGAGAAAGTAGAGAGATATTTGAAGAGCGGAAAGGAAGAGTATAAATATTGGTAAATAGTCGTGTTGAGAGATAGTTAAGAGGTAGAGATAACTTCGAGTATTTGAATTTTCGAAAATTCTCCTCAGGGGATAATAGGTATTTTGTGCAATAGTTTCAACCGAGATTAAATTTAAGATGTGTTTCGAAAGGGGTTTTTTTTAAGGTCGCGGAAAACACGTAACGCCGTATAAGGTGCCATATACGGTAGGTTACATGCTTAAGGGCATACGGCATTAAAACTTATTAGACACGTCACCTGCAAACTGAACAAAGCAATACATAAGATTCACCGGAAAAACTAATACGTCAAACGACGGAAAGATAAATTATAACTTTTAAGGTCAACTAGATAATAATTATAATAAATATATAAAATATTACTGAAAAAAACAATATACTAATAAAGTTAGAGACATACTCGGGAAAGATATAGTAGTCTAAACTCCCCTATATAGCTAGCGACTTCGATTAGTAGATCGGAGAAACGTCGCACAATGGCAATAGTAACATAGTAGTTAGTAAAAATAAACAAGCAAACAAAAATTCATAGTTAAATAAACAAAAATAGAGGTAGAAATTAGGAGAAACCTATATAGGAGGGCGGAGTCTTACGCTAAAGGAATCACAAAGTTAGAAAATAAAAAGATTAAATAGCAAATCGAGAAGTGAGAGAAATAAATAAAAAATAATTAATTATAATATTATAGTTATAAGGGCTTCCTTATATTGATATGACGCACCTATCACCATTATCAGCATTTAATCATTGTAATTTACAAGAACTTTTGTGATATAAGGGCTTCTTGTAATATAACGACTTCTTATAATTTTATTAATAATAATTAATAAATAAATGAGGACTTCCATGTAATATCAAAATTTTATAAAAATTGTGCTATAGCTTCTATAACAAGATCTCGATTGTGTAGTAAAATTATTAGATAATAAATATCTAAAAATAATAATGAGAACTTATCGAAAACAAAAATTTTCCTCTACCCACTATACAATTGTTTGGGATTTCCTAAAATACCAGGATGAGTGTGTGTGCGTGTGTATATATACACACATATACATAATATATACATCATCACTATATATATATACATATATATATATTATATATATATATATTATATGAATATATTATATTATATATG
>MEJB01000006.1:11006707-11373120 GCA_001752375.1 Rhazya stricta
GCCATGGCATGATGTCCACTGTGCACTTTGGGGACCACCTTGCCGTGATATTGCTAGACATTTTGTCCAGCGGTGGAACTATGCAAAGGTAATTTCGACATGTGCAATTGCTTTCTTAATAGAGGAACTTCTGGTGATCTTAATGTTGGTTCCTAATCTTCAGAGAAACAAAGCTCTACATGAGGAAGCGATCCCACTTCTTATGCCACAGCAGCACATGGTTATTCCCCATTATATGGGAATGAGCAGGGACGTTGACGATGGAAATAAGGATATTGAAATTCCAAATACTAATAAAGGCATCAGAAGACAGGATTCATTTTCCTCTCGGTCCTCTTTCCAAGATATCCCTCTGCTTATGCCCCAGGAGGCTGATGGTTTGGATACTTTCAAAGGAGAACCAAAATTAAATGGGTTTAACAAGGAACAAGGTTTTCATGATCAAGCAAGCAGGCCCTGCAGAAGTCCTTTCTCTTTCCGGAAGTCAAAAATTGAACCATTAATTCCAGATATGCCAATGAAAGGTTTTGTGGATGACCTGGATGCCTTGGATATGCAGCAGGAGTTGTCCTCCATGCAGTCTGGTAGCAAAGCTTCACATAAAGAATGGTGGGAATCACAGGACCGGGGTGGTCAAGTTGATCATTCAGATGAAACTGGACAAGTTGGTCCTCGTGTTCCATGTCGGTGTCAGGTGAGATTCAAATCAAGTATGTACATTTTTGTGGGTGAAGCCAGTTAAGGTTTTGAGTAGGGTATTTATATTTGGTAAGCTGTTTGAATATCAATCATTGACAGTAAATTCGTAACTCTCATGTGATCTCAAGAGAGCTACTAGCATATGATGCTAGGGCTTGAGGGGTTCTTATCAGTGGATTTTTTTTTATTTACTTTGAGAGCCATTTAAAGAAACTATATTAACATTTATTAAATGAATGGGCATGAAGAGGGGTTATTATTTCCGCTCTTACATAATACGATCTATTAACACGCACTTTAGGTCTCAGTGTACATAATTAGAATACGACTACCATTTGCAGGGTATCCTCAGGATTATATATACATATATATACATATATATACATATACATACATATACATATATATACATATACACACATATATATGTGTGCGTGTGTGTGAGTAGGACATAAATTCCTTTAGGGTTTTGTTAACATATCACCCATTCTTTTAAAAACAAAAGCTATTTCAAGAGTATAATAAAAATCTATAAATATAATTTATTTAAAAATGATTGTTACTCTAGGAACAATATTTCGATATTGTTTAAAAATATTTAAACTATAATGTACCCTTCAGGAGTAAATAAATAATTTATAATAATTATTTTAATATTCTTCAGCAATATAATGTTCTTCGGGAATATAGTGTTCTTCAAGAACATTTAATGTTACTAATTTACACTATTACCACTTCACGAGTAATAGTTCAATATTCTTCGAGAATATTGATATTATAAATATTTAATTAATAAAAAATAAAATAAAGAGAGGAAGAGTAAACGATAAATAGAAAAATAAAAGAATTGAAAACACTAAGGAACATCGCATTCTGAGGAGGGAGGATATATCCAAAGAGGATTAAAGATGGATGATAAAACAAATAAATTGATACTTAAAAACAAACGAACAAATAAAAATGATCTGGTGATACATGAATAATCGGGTAAACCTGCAAGAGAGGCTAGATGAATTAGCTTCAGGTCGATATATCCCTCAAATCTGATGATATAAAAGGGCTCATACAAGAGATGAAATAATCATATACCAAAAAAGTCATATAAAATATATAAAAATATTAATAATAGATCAACTGGAATTTTCAATATTAAATAGAAAGGCACAAACTGCATACATCAAAAAGGCCACTTAATCATAACGAAACAAAAGTCAAAAGTCCACTGAACAGATTTTATTCAAAATTACGGCATACGAGGAATTCGTACAGTGATGGCATATACGTGGAATATGCGCAATGCACAAAAGGCGCTGGAATTTGGAAAGCTTTTGGTAGAATTTAAATAGAGCTAACTTTGATAACGTGTTTTATGGATAATAGGGACTCCTCTTAAAAAGCTTTAAGCTTTAGAGCTTCAATAGGTGGAGATTGATAGAGAGTTGTGCTGATAACATGTTATAATATGAGAAGGAAAAGGGGCGAGAAGTTTATAGAGAGATGAAGGAGAAGTAGGAAGCCGTCATAGAGTGAAATATATCATTAATTTTGATGTGAATCAAAATCCTATATTTATAAAGGTTAAACCTTATGAATTTTAAGGTTTCAGAGGTAAAGAAATCATTCAACCATAATTATTTACAATATCATTATTGATTAACTTTCATGTGTTTTATAGTTAATTTTCTATTTTTTAGTTAAATAAGTTTGAAGTTAATCACTAATGGAAATAAAGTTTATGAGTGTCATTAATAAATGTAAATGTGTAAAGTTATTAAAAATGTAGCAAATAAAATAGAAAAAGGGCTCAAATCTTCTAGTATATTCTATGCTACACAAATCGTCTAACGCCTTTTGTCTGCTAACTTAGTTAACTCTCCCAATAGTATATAAGCACAGATAGTATTATTATTATTATTATTTAGAAGCCTTACATGGACATGCAAATATCGTGCTATTAAGATTGTAGTAGAGATAATATTAAAGTATATACTACATATTTGAAGTCACTGGTAAAGAGTGTGACAAAAGATTCAAAATTTGGAATTTTATTTGTCCTGCATGCCACTATGAGCTAGGTCAAGTGACATACTATCTATATAATATGGTCCCAAAAAATAAATCTCAATCATGAAATGGGGGCATTTTTGATCTAAATGGGACCGCTTTCATTATACTAATAAAAAGTGATTTGACCATGTTAACGAATTAATTATTACAGAAATAAATCAATTTCATTAATTTGCTACGTAAAATTCCGAGTAATAGGGGTTGTTTGGCTTATGACTTGATTGTGGCCTGTCATAATGATTGATACTTTCTTTGCATTTAATAACTATGCAATTATCTTTTTTTTTTTTTGTCAGAAGAAAGTAAAAAAGAAACCAATATTGGCATGGAAAAATAAAGCCAATAGTTTTGAGTTGTAATTAATTATGATATGAAAATTATTAAAATCAAACACCTGCATAATATGACTTTTATTTAAAAGATCGTTTAATCTGAATAAAAATTACTCTAAGTTGCTAAATTATTAAATTTAGTTTTTGACTATTAATTCAACCTTAACAATCTATAGTACAAACTATTTAAAAATAATTAAATTTCAACAACTCATAATCGATTAGAGGGTTATAATTGATTATCAAATACGATTTTGAATATAAATCCCTATCCTTAGGTTTGTGTAGAGTGTCAACGGGTTTATAATTTTTTCTTAAACCACATCGATAATCTATTTTTGAAATTTTAAAACTAAATTAAAATCAATTCAAAGTACACCTGCAATGTATGGTGAGGCATTGCTGCATTAATTTTCTTTCATAGTCAATAAATAAATAAATAAAATGAATATGCCTGATTATGTAGTTGTCAAAGTATTTCGGAATTTGGACCCATATGTATAATATCCATAGAAAAGACTAATCAGTACTTTCTCTTTTTGTGCTTATAGAATTGGGGAACCTATGTTCCTTATTCTCCTCTGCCTCAATGAATTTAATGTACATTTTTAAAAAAAATAATTTAAATGTACTTGATTTAATTATTTAAAAAATGTACAGTTTGATAAACATTGGTACATAAATGAATTATGGTGATATTAATCCCAATAATTCTATTCTCCAATAAACTTCATTCAATGATTCATTTGACTTTAACAATAACATAATATAAGATCGCATTATTATTTTCTATCGACACAATTCATAATGCATTAAGTTAAAAGAAGTAAGAGAATATGAGGCGTGAGGTTTTGTTAAAAAACAAAATTAAATGGGTGAAAAACCCTTTTGGCTATAGAAATCTTACTTTTGGTTCCTGACATTTGACATTCTCCTCAATTTAATTCCAAGCAATTCAGTAGTAACGTTTTTGGTTGAAAGCATTTTCAAATTGTGATCTGCATATGGTAAAAAAGAAAATGAAGAAATAGTAATAGTGAAAGCTACCATGTGAGTACTCAAATTTCACTAATGGCACGTGAAGATGAAGGTCACCTAGTATCCTTTCGAATTTGCAAAATAAAAACATGCACACCAAACCCGTTACCATATGAAAATATACAGAATAAAAAAGAGAAGGTAAGTAATGTTCATTTTACCAAAACTAAGAGATAGAATGCAAGTACTTCGATGATATATGGCAGTGACACTCTTTTGTCATCTTCAAAGTTGAACTACATATAATTTATAGTAGTGCAGTAGAGGATTTGGGTGTTCAAATGTGAGTGAGGCGGAAAAGAAAGGCAAATTGGACTCTGTGGGGTTCTTCTCAATAGATTGCTTTTCTTGTGTTTGTTTTTAGGCTTCTTCTGCCGACAGAAAGTGGGAAAATTTGCAGGACTTTTAAGGCGAGAATACACACCCACCAGACTGCTTTGCTATTTACCTGTGCCTGTGTCTCTGCGTGTGAGGAATTGTTATGGATTTGTGCCAAAATCATGTTTCAGTTGCTGGAAATCTTCATCCAAATTGCTCAAAGCTAGAGGGGTTGCCGGAATTCGGCTCCAAGCATGGTACTCTTGATGACCTTTTTGCATCTCATGGCTCGGTGAGTCTTGTCCTCAAGTTTTCCATTTTGTTCCATAAACTTCCAAAGGGTGACTAATTCTGCTAGAAGATCGGTACTGAGAAGATTATCCATCGATGTTTTGAAATTTACCCTTTGTTGGGGCTCTTTTTCTCTTTTTTCTTCATCATATATTTGTGGGACTTACTTTGTGCTTTTCGTTTTTGTTCTGTTTGGCTCTTGTTTTGGCCTTTCACCATCCTCGGACATTCAAATTTCAAGAAATTTTGTAATTTCTTTGCTGTTTTACCTAATATAATAGACTTTGGACCTGCTAATCAGAGTTCAACACAATTGCAGGAGGGTGATGTGGCTCTGGAGTGGCTATCTACATTTGTAGAAGACTGCTTCACCAGCACAGCAAATTGCCTGTTACCACCAGAAGTGCAACCCAAAAATGTTCAGACCACTATTAGCAGTAAAGCAGCTGATAAAGGCTCAGAAGAATTCTCGCACTCTGAGAAAGTCAAGAAAACCACATCTTTTCTTCACAGAATTGTGATTCCAGGGAAGGCAAGAAGCAAAAGAAGAAGGGCCTCAGTCATGAAAGCAAAAAACCCATTTAGCTGCTGGTTTCCTCAAGATCAATCTCTTCAGTCTATCAGCTCTGACCCTCCTTTACTTCAACAGGCCTACTGGTTAGCTGACAGTGAACTAATCAAGCCCACAAAGGATGAAAGCATAAAAACAGCTGAGAAACAAGATCAGACGGTGGAGGAGGCGGCATCGGATGTTACAGAGATGCTGGGCAGCTTGGAGCCTAGTAGTAATGGACAGCAGCAGGCGAGAAGGTGCAGCCATTGTCTAGCACAGAAGACCCCACAATGGAGGGCTGGACCATTAGGTCCAAAAACGCTGTGCAATGCATGTGGAGTGAGGTACAAATCAGGAAGGTTGTTGCCTGAGTACAGACCAGCAAAGAGCCCGACATTTGTGAGCCATAAGCATTCAAATTCTCATAAAAAAGTTATGGAAATGAGAATGGCTCTTCTGCCATCTAATTTTAAGTAAGTAGGTATTGTATATTTCAATCCTCCTTTCCTCCTCGCAATGTGAAACTCGAGATTTCCCTAGACATAAGTGTAGGAAAAAGATCTTCAACCCAAGGGTTCATCAGATCATTCCATTCAAGAGCAGTAAATAAGAGAAGCTGCACTAGTTAGGAGCAAATTTCATAGGATCATAGCCAGAAAGATTTGTAGCAAAATTATTTATCTAGCTACTGTTAGAATATGCTTCATTGGCTTGATTGAGTTGTTCATCATAATTGCATCCGAAGAAATAAACAGGGTAAGTTGATTTAGCATGTCCAGATGTTTCACTTTTCATAATCTTTTACGAATGTTTGGGGAAAAAAACCATGTTATATGTAAGTACAAGCTCATTATCCTTCAAGAAATAAACAAAATTTTCAGGGAGATTGACTCCCCCTGAAAAAGGAAAAACTTCGGCAGTAATTTAGCCCTGGTGTTCCTCTCGAGGCTTTTCTGAAGCATAGGGAAGTAAATTGCCTGTGTACTTTTGGACAAGTCATTCTTTCATATTCCATCCAGTGGTTTTGCTGTCTGTGCCAGAGACCTGTCGAGTCAAATCAGAAGGAAATTTTGTAACTTCATGAAAATCGGAGTAGTTTTTATTTTTTTCCAAGAAAATAGGAGTAGTTAATACAATTTATTAAAATTTAGCATGTATTAATTATAGTACATGCTTGGCGCTAATTTCCGATTTCTAAGAGGATCTGCATGAACAATTAAAAAAAAATTATATCAAAGCCTATAGTACTTGAAGATTTGCATCTATTACAAAGGTCACGAGGAAAAGTTTGATGTACAATATAAATAATAAAAAATAGGTGATTTATGTTACTTAATAATATTCGATAAATTAGATTCATATGATGAAGATCCCGAAATGGTATCCTATGTGAAAACAAAGCATCACGTCAGGGAATGGAGAAGTTAGGATGACCCTGGGTTATGCCGATGGGTTTTGCAACGATGGAGGTAGTGGGTTATCACATGGAGGCAGGATTGGAGAGAATCTTGGCAGAACTGATCCACGAAGCATGTTGATGCGAAAGTTGAAGAAGTGAAACTGGATAAGCATAGTTTTTCACCGACTTCTAGGGTAATCCGGTGAGAGGTGTTAGACAGAATGCATAGGAGATTCTTCGGAGACTAGGGACACATTGTAGAGGGCCATGGATGTTTGTAGGAGATAAGAGGAGTTGTTCTCGTAAGCTTAAAGTAATTTGTAAGCTTTTTGTTGTATATTTTTATATACAAAAAGTTAAAAGTTACTGATTTTAAACTTATTAGAATAAGTCCTAATGAAGAACTCTTGAAAAGTGAACACAGAGAGCATTAGGATTGTATTCCGACTCAGATAGTCGCCTTCTAGCATGTAAGCAAGTGAGATTACTGACCGGGGTTTAAAGCTAGCTAATTTACTAGTTGTAACGGTAGGGATGTTATCACTGGGTCTGGGTTAGGCTGGACAGAAAGCTAACAATTGATGCATGGATTTCTATATTCCCTACTACTATTGTAAATCATGGCATTCCTTATCACTCAGATCATACCAACTCCCTATTAATGTAGCGAAGGCTGGTATGAGCAACAAAAAATACAATGGCCAGAGACATCTCAGGTTTTAGACGTTTTGGCTGCAGGACCCTACACAGCGAGATGTTATTAAGGAAAGTTGGCTGGCTGGAGGGGATGGGATGCAACAAAATATATTCCAAAAGATAGGAAGAGTTCAAGGAAATCTCCAGGCTTGGAGCAAGCCGAAATTTGGACACCTCCCTAGCAAGGTCAAGAAAGCTAAATTGAAACTCGAACTTATGACTGAAGCTGGCAAAACTGATACATAATCTACAAAATGAATTGGAAAACCTCTTGCAATTGCAAGAAAAATATTGGAGGACTGGATCGTGGTCAAACTAGCTCAATCAAGGGGATCAAACCACCTTGTATTTTCATCATCATACTTGATAGAGGCAAAAGAGAAATCATATGGCCTAAATCCAAGATGACAAGGTGGGGGGAGGGCGGGGGGAGGGTAAGGCAATTCAAGGAGCACAGAATACAGGAGACAGTGGTCAACTATTTTGAAGCTTTGTTTGATTCCTCAACTAAAATACGATTGCATCAGACATATCTTGAGGAGGTTGTCCAAAGTCAATTAAATGCAGATCAAGTGGAGTTCTTAAACCGGGATTAAACACATGGGGAGATCATAAGGGCTAGCAAGGATATAGATCCCACCAAAGCACCGAGACTGGATGGAATACATGACACTTTTCTACCATAAATTCTAGACTATGATTGGGAAGGATGTCACAAGCCTAGTACTTGGGAGTTTGAGTGGCCATGGTGATGTTGAAGACATAAACATGACCTTCATTGTTTTGATACCAAAGGTAAAAGATCCAAAATGGGCGGCAGATTTTCATCCGATAAGTCTATGTATTGTCATCTAGAAAATTGTGCCCAAATCAATAGTAAAACAGACTTCGCCAGATATTACCATCTATGATAGATGAATCTCAGAGTGCCTTTGTTAAAAGTAGGTTAATCAATGATAATGCAATTATTACATGCGAGGCATTCCATTGCAGAATAATAGAAGAGGACTAGAAACCAATATGGCGATAAAACTCGACATGAGTAAGGCATATGATCGAGTAGAATGTAATTACCTAGAATGGATGCTAAGGAGACTAGGACTGCCAGGACAGATGGGTCTATTATTATCAAATGTGTTCGAACAATATCTTTCTAGGCCTTAGTGAATGGGATTTCGAACGAAGATTTTCAAACCAAAAAAGGTATCAGACAAGGAGATCTATTATCGCCTTTCTGATTTCTATTCTGCACTAATGGATAAGGAAGATGGTCATTGAAGGGTCTCCAAATAGGGAAGGAATCTCCAAAACTAACACATCATCTCTTTGCTGACCATAGTCTTCTCTTAAGTAGGCTTCTCAATATAACATATAGACTACAAAGGCTGTCCTAAACAAATAAGAACAAGCATTGGGGTGCTCAAACCTGGCTTATGCTATTGGAGTGATATTCAGGAATCGATGGGAGGTACAAATACCTTGGTTTGCCTTATCTTATAAGACAAACAAAGAAGAAGGAAATCTTCTCATACATTAGAGATAAAATATGGAAAAAAAGTTAGAGGGTGGAAAGAGAAGCTTCTTTCCCAAGTAGCAAATTAAGGACACCCTGGTTTTATTACTCCTACAAGCAATACCAACTTATGACATACCCACCTAGTTATGTAAGGAGATTACCTTTATGATATGGCGTTTTTGATGGAGAGAGATGAGAATGTCAAAGGTATATCCTGGAGAAGTTTGGAGGTGCTTTTTCAAGCAAAGGTATGGAGGTAATGGGTTTTGGAACCTAGAGGGTTTCAATTTGCCTCTCTTGACTAAGCAAGGTTAGAGGTTTCTAAAGCAACTAGAATCTTTGGTAAGCAAGGGACTCCAAATCAGATATTACCCAAGAGTTGATTTACTCAATGCAAATCTAGGCAAAGCTGGATCTTATGTTTGGAAGAGCACATGAGAAGCAAAGGGCATACTGTCTCTGGGGCTAAGATGGAGAACTGAGATAGAATAGTGAATGTTGAGATTTGGCACCTGGTTGTCCATCCCATACTCTTTCAAACCCAACTCAACAAATAGGTTCCTACCACAAGACTTGAAGGTTTGCACATTGATTGTTCCCAACTGCCCAAGGTGGAAAATTTAGTTGTTAAATGGCATCTTCATGAAAAGAGACATTGACGAAATTGTTGGGTGAATGTCGTGATACAATATAAATGATGAGTTCAATAGGCTCGTGCAAGTATACACAGTCAAACAAGTAATATAATGATGAGTGGATGTCGATCCTACGAGGATTGAATGCTATAGCAATAGATTGAAAGATACAAAATGTTTGACAAATTGAAATTGGTAACTTAAGAACAATGAAATAAAATTAAGTAAGATGTTAAGATATTAGAAAGTTGTAGACAAGCAAACACGAGAGTAATTACTGGAATAGGGAATTTAGTTGGGTTTTTATGGATTCTTTAAGTATGATATTTATGGAAAGTGGTCCTGCATGCTCCAGCATTGTTCACAGCACACTGTGATGAGTACATGGGCACAAAACTGCAACTATGCTAAAAGATTGCTAAAGAAAATGCTAAAACAAGGAGTATATCCACCAAACAGATAGATTCCTCAATTTTCTAGCCTTTTGGCCCTACCATCTACCCTAACATTAGCCCTACATTACCTTGGGTGACTAAGTCCTTGATCCCATAACAATGCTACTTTGTCATAGCAAACCTCGAGACATTCACTACCTTGATATTTGATGCTCAAGTGTCATGTTATTCCCAATACGGTGTTAGGCTCAGTCTTGTCATCTTTGTTCAGGACCTAACTACAATCACTTGAAAGGAAGTTGAGCTTACACTAGCAATCCTAAGAACATGCAAGGGCAGTTTGGGCATAATCCTAGGCTACGGAAATGCTAGAACATTGCTCGCCAGTGCAAACACTACTTGATTTTTATTATGTCCCCCCAACTGAGTCAAGAAGTGGTGTTGGCCGTAGTGTAGCTACTAAAACTCTAGGTTCAAGGGATAATGCTTCCAATAATCTCAACCAATAATCCTATTTATGGACAAGTAATCTCACAATGCATTAGAGATTGTAGTTTGATACTACAACGATCATGCAAACCATTTACTTTACCCAAGTTTTTCCATTAGAGTTAACATCCCATCTTATGTTCTTAACTCTAACTTAAGGAAACAATTTTCAAACTTAAATCACTTGGATAAACTACAAATTAGATTAAGCATGCAAGAATCAAATTTAGCTGATCATTATACTCAGAATTCACCATAAACCCTAACTTAGATAAATTAGCTCATGCTCAAAGAATTAAAACTCAAGGTTGCAACAAACATTCTGTTATATATATACGTTAAGATAAGTTTGATAAAAACAAAATATAAGAGCAATGTATTAAAATGAAAGACTCATGTGAATGGATATGTGCTTCTACAATTTTTGACGCTACAACAACCACTCACAGTCTAGTCTAGATTTCTCGTTAGCTTATTCTTTACTTAATCAGCTAGTATCACTTGCTGATAGTTTGCTTCTAATCTCTTACTCGATGGTGGCTTTAGTTCTTTTGCAAGTTTTCTAGCTCTCATGAAGGATTTATTTGATGAATTTGGTGAAGAGCTTTCTAACTTGGCAATGAACCCAAAAAAACCCCATGTGCTGCTTCTTCAATCCACTTCCTATTTATGGTTGTGGATTCATGCAAGTTGATGGCTAATGAAATGAAGTGGATTTCTTGGTCCAATGAGGGCTCTACACATGGCATTCAAGTGATAGCTTCTTAGACCAATGAGGAGTTTTGAAATGGTTGTCCAACTATAGTGGAACAAACCAATGATGGCTTGCCATGTGGCACCAAATTGACATTATCTCATGAATATATTTGGTTGCCTTCTTGTATCCAAAGTCCCTTGCAGCTCTTTTTGTTAAATTCCCATTTTGCAACTTGCTTACCATACTGCCTGCTCTTACCTATTGATGTTGCAACATTACTTTGAGCTTCTATGCTGTATCATACCTACGATCCATAACTTCTTGGTCTTTCTCTCATTTTACTTCAATGCAAGTTTTTCTACACAACTTAAACAGGATTTAGATGATAATTGTGACAATGTTATGAAAACTAGACTACATTGCTATCAAGGAATATATTAAGTTAGCCTAAGTACAATTATGAAACTAATAAATGAGTGAGATATTATGCTAGGAATGAGACCCTAAAGTGGTAAAAATTATGCGCTTATCACTCCCCCCAAACTTAAACTATTTTTTGTTCTTGGGCAATTAAAACCTTCAGAATTCTTGCCTCAATCTATTTCAATGGCCATGATATCAACTTCTGTTTTGCTCTTTTGCTATAACATTTTAGACATCATTTGTTAACAAAGTGTTTCAAGCATTCTTAAAGTGTAAGTGCATAGAGAAATAACAAGTAACAATCAGGTCATGCAAGTTTTCGGAACCTTCGGTCGTAGGACTCAAGTAGTGAATTAAAAGTCATCCTCTCAAATCTCAACCTTTTCAGCAATAAGGACTCAAAACTTAGGCATTAAAGAGGCTCAAATATGGACAATTCCTTGCTTGTGCTAGGGGGAGCAGTTTCATTGTTCTGCAGCATCTGCTGCTACCATTTTTCTACTATCCTTTTCACGCAAAAATCGACATTGGTAATGAAGGTCCCCTATTACTCAGCCAAAGTCACAGTTCAGGATTGTTGTCACAACTATTTTAATGATACAACATACTCATGCCTCTTTTTCACATTTTTACGTGAAAATTGACATTGGTGATGAAGGTCCTCGATTACTCAGTTACTTCAAAGGCAATGGAGCAAGTTTATTCAATAACTTTTATAGTTTTCTTTTATAAGGCTTCCCCCAAACTTAACTTTTTGCATGTTGTTGCTTTTTTATTGACTAAGTTTGGTTTCCTAATTTATACCTGTGAGATTTTTAATTTTGATTTTCGATTCTTAAGCCTCACTCTGGTTGTTAATACTAACAATTCCAAAATATTGCTCAGTCTAGGCTCATTCATGTAGATATATTCTCCAAGAACACTCTTACGCACCAAGTTCACTATAGTTGTCTTAATATGTTTACTCAAGAGCAATATGTTTGCTTATGTCACACTATAGAAACCTTTCTGGGCAAAATAATTTTATCACAAGGTCAATCCTTACATATTGATTATCATTTTAATCTTTATGTACCTTCAAAAATATTCATCACAACAAATAGACAATTCTAGTATAGAATTAAATATCTCAAAAAGTGATAGCAAAATACAAACCATATTCCAAAAAATTTAAAACAAACAACACTTAACTAAAAAAATAAAATCCAGACAAACTAAACAAACATCAAAATAATATTAAAATCATCATAAGGTTCAACATCAAATTTTCCAAGAACTTTCACTTTCAAATTCCTTGAACCTTCTCATACTTCCTTTAAAGTTCCAACTTCACTACTCTCAAAAATTCCTTCGGACCTTTTAGACTTTCATTCAGTCTCATCACTTTCCTCCTCATTCTTACCTTCTTCCTCAAATTCATCTTTTCCTTCCTCAACCTTCTCTTCTTGGCATGTTTGCTCTTCTTATGGCAGCAACTCCTTTGGGAACTCAGGAAAAGGTGCCAAGTTTTTTGTAAGGTTTCTCTGCAGAGTCACCTTTATTGCTGCAACCCTTTCTGAAGCATAGGCCCAGTATTTCATCTACAATTGATGCATTGCTGCATCATGGTCTTCAATTCCTCAATTCTCGTAGTTTGTTGGTTCACCATGTTAATGATCTCCTTCAGGTGGTTTGAATCATCATTTTGTACATCTTTCTTCTTTGATGCTGTGGCACTCTTCAAAGTGCTCATCAGGGTACTAGAATCCTTTCCTTCCTTGAGCATCCTTTTTATGGTGTGCTCATTAATGACCCCAATGTTCTCTATGGAACCCTAGTTTCAAACAAAGTACTAAAATCTTAGAGGGAAAATACCATTTCCCTTCCTTCTTATTAGCACACTCCCTGATTTCTAAATGATCCTTCCCACGTTACCGATATTACCCATCATTAAATAGTACAACAACATCATCATCTCACTAGAAACAGTTTGGTCATGTGAAGTAGGCATCATTCGGGTTTTTAGAAAATGATACCACACTTTGGTTTCAGGTAATAGGTAGTTGTGAGGTCTAATCCGATTGTGATTAAAATAACACATGTGCAAGCATACACGACCCAAAAGCAGTAAGAATGAGTAGAGTGTCAGTCCCACGAGAATAGTTTAATGAAAGGCAAAATGTGTCAAACTTTGATTAAATAATAAGTTATGATGTAGCATCGGTAATATCCAATAATAAAGAGCAATGTAAAGTAACCACCGAAAGCTTAAATTAAAAGCAAACGACTGAAAGTATTAAAAGTTAGATTAATGACAAGATAGTAAAAGTTAGGGTTAGTATGTATGTTGTAGCACAGGTAGGCAGGCTTCGAGTGATGTCTTACACAAAGTCTCCTATTATGCAACTGTTGGACAACTAAGATGATTTCAGCAAATATCATTACAACGTCTGAGTGATGTACACCATTTTTCTTAGCACAATAAGTTTCCTTATCCCTATTGAGTACTTCGATTGCTACCTCAAAGAGCTTTCCAAGGCTTAAAGATTGCTTTCCTTAAACCCTTACCACTTTTGCAGATTTCACTTAGAGCATTAACCATATATCTATGGCAATAATTGTAGCTACTTTTTATTGCTATTGAGTTCCAAAAAGGTGAAATAAGCTCGTAGCTTCCTCAACCCTTAATGGATCCTTTTTTTTTTCTCCCTAAAACGGTTTTTTACTTATTGGCACCAATTCCTAACTATCGATATTTAGCTTTGTCAAGCTTTGTTCTAATTTAAGAACTTTGAGAAATAGATCCAAAGATGAATGAGAACTGACTTGGAACTTTTAACAATCTTGAATAACTCGAAAACATTATAGATTAACATGCTAAAAGAGTACAACTAAGTAAGAAGGATTTTCGTCTTATCTTTTTCTAAACTATGTTTAATGCAAAATAATCTAACGAAGTTTGGTTCCTTCTGTGGAAGAGAACCTTACTGTCTAATCTAAATTCTAGGATCTAAAAGTTATGAACTCTAACTCTCTTCTCTTGTTGATCAGTTGTTCCTTATATAGAACTAGAATGTTGCTGAGTTGGTGATACTATAGCTTTCACCTTTTGATAGTTGACTATTGATTCAGCCAACATTCGGCTTGTAGTGCCTATTTTTGATAATGTAGTCCTCACTGCTTTTCTCATGCTTTAACATTTCGGGAAATTATTTGAAGTTAACTCCAACATTTTCCTTTATGTCGTTTTCAATTTGAATCTTCATTAAATGCTAGAGATTTATGCTCCTTCTTTGTTGTTTGCCTTTCATGCCCATGCCTTGTTGGCTTGAATGCTGTAGAAATCTTCTCTATTCTATAAACCTTGTCAAAGATCAAGCATTTTAGCACTTTTCTAGTTAATAAGCATTCTCGACTGTGCTAATCTTTAATTATGTGGAAAATGAGATCACATACCACATTTAAGAGCATAGAAGAATAAGGAACATGTAAAAATAAGCAAAAATAGGGGTGAAGGATGGGATATTTTCTACGGTTATCACCCCCCAAACTTAAATCATTGCTAGCCTTTGAGCAATGTTGTAGCAATTGATTTATACTTCTCTATATCCTTGGGCTCTTCATGCATCAAAAAAGATTAGGTTATTACAAGAGTGGTGATCAGTAGAGTCAAGTAAAAGGTGTTTGTGCTCAGTAAGGAATAAAGACAAGTCAACTCAAATTTTTATAAGTTTAAATTCATTGGGCTTGTTGCGGTAGCAAAAAATTAATCCCACATAATTTTAGGACAAGGACTTCGATGCATAAAGATAAGGATTTAATCAAGCGAATTCAAAATTAAAAACAAGGGATATTGGTATAGCAATTGAGCTTTTCAAAATAGGCTTTCTATAGATTATTCTCTTGTGTCACATAGTGCTTTTTGATGTAACAACATATATGGGTTAGATGAGCACTCCTGGTTACTCAGCACATGTTACAGCTTACAAATTGTTGTAGCATTCTCATATTTTGTTCCCCTTTGGACACAAAAGTAGACATGGGTAACATGAGTGCATCTGGTTACTTAGGTACTGAAAACATTGGAGTAGTTTTTATCCAGGCCTCTACTGTTCCTTCCCCTAAACTTATTTGAAAATTTCTCTTTTCTCAAAAATGAAGCATAGCAAAAGAAATCCTGATGAAAATTTTCCTGTCTAAATTCAATGCTCAAACGCTCTTCTAATTAATCACAAAAAAGGGGTTTTAACAAAAATTTTTATTTTAGTGCACAGTGAGAACAAAAATAACACCTTCACTTATTTCTTGTGATTTTCCAAACTACTATATTACCTCAAACATGTTAGCATGATTCTCCTAATTCAAAATATACTCAGCAGATCAATTTTATGCTAAACCAAAGCAAAAACATAGCATGATTTCAAAATGATCAAACTAGCCAAAGCAAACAACTAGATATATAAATATTAAGCATCAAAATCAACAAACATACCAAAACCCACAAAAAATTTATATGAAATAGCAAAAATAAACATTCAGCAAAACATCATTGTTTCAACTTCACTAAAATTCAGTAGATTTAGAAAAAGGCTCATGTGGCCTTGAACGTGGTGCTAGTATTGCAGAAGTTCAATCACTGGCTTTTCTCAACTATTTTGTCTTTGCATCCTCCTCCATTTCATTATCTTCAGTTTCTAGCAGCAGCTCCATGGGAAACGTTAGATGGGCATGCATGTTCTTTCTTTACCTTCAATGCTTTTTCCATGTTCAGCCAGCATCCCTTTTTTCAACCAGAAAACCTAAAACTTTGTTATTTGTTCATGCAACAGGGCCTGAGATTGCTGTAGCTTTGGCAGCATTTCTTTAATCTCTGAGAGTCAATGCCCTTTTGGTATTTGGTTTTTGATGTTGCTACATCTTCTTCTTCAACCTCCATCTCATCTTCATCAGCCTCTTGTTTCTCAACATCATCTCCTTTCTCCATGTCTTCCTCTTTCTCTGCTTCTTCCTCTATATTTGATTCCTCCATCATCAGTTCTGTTAGGGTGGCCTTGCTTTCTGGTTGCCAGTGTAACATCCCTAGATTAGAAACTGTCCTAACCTGAGACTATTACATCACTCTGATCGCAAATAATCAACTATCCATTTAAAACTCAACAATACCCAAAAGAGTGTAAAATTATGTTTTAACAAATCTGCACTATCCCAGCATTTATTCAAAACCAAAATAGTAGAAACCTCAAAAATTTAAACTATTCAAAAAAAATAATTATCTTATTACATAAAATTGATTTGAAACATATTCTCGGGTATCGTAGCTCGCCCACAAGTGACCTTCTCACCCTATCTGGCTACACATCATCTGAAATACAAAATAAAAGAAAAGAAATGAGCTAAAAAGCTCAGTAAGTAAATCTCATCCATGAATGCATAAACATATCCTACATGTCATGAAATTATAAAATTTTACCTTTAAGATGAAAAACCTTCCAAACATTCCCCTTTCGAAAACTCTTACAAAACCTTTCCTTCAAAATTTACCTATAGTAAAACATTCCATTTTCTTTCATTCGTGAGCTCACTAGAGTGTAATGCCTAGCCACTAAGCTCTGCAGTGGGCCATCTTATTTGGAACCCGATTCCATTCCTATCGGTAGAACTGCAAAGCGGTTAAAATTACATTTCTTTTAACTTCCATACTTTCACCTCCAAGGAGGTGAACATTCCATTCTTACCTACCATCCAAGAGGGTAAGGTTGGGTACGCTGGTCCCCTACGCCCCATTTTTGACTCATATATTTCGTGACTAGGTTTACACTTCTTTTCAAAAACTTTAACATTTTCCTTTAAAATTCCATTTCCTAAACTATTCACTTTCTAAATGTGTGCATGGCTCATGCCAGAAGTGATGTAGAACTCTAACTACGTGCTTATGGCATGAAATGCACACAACCGCATATAATGACATTCGACAAACAGTATAAGATATGAAACACACGAAACATTCAACACAATTAATGCATCTCATAATACAATCACATACACAATATATTAGACTAACTAAAAGAGTTCAATTACATTCACTTATAAACATTAATAAGATGTGAGGATTTACTTACCCGGAGTCCTTTACGCTAACGGGTTCTTACTTAAATTGTGAAGTAAACTCCTTCAACTGTTCTCAACGCAAGGCCTCGAAATGACCTAGTTGTGATTACAAAAAGGAAGCTACTTAGTTCGATCGTCCCAACTTAGGTATTATGTGTTTAATCCAAGAATGTCCTTATCAATTATAAATTCATATTCAATTCTCATATTATCAAGTATCACATTTTTAAGATTACAAATCAACTCCTTAGCTCAGGTATAAACCTAATCTATGTTCTCCCAACAATTCACTTAAGGGCATAATTATGTACAAGTCATAAACTTGAATATCAAGTGTTAACATTTTCACCTTTAGGTTCGTGATATCCAAGTATTGCGGGAGCGATACTGGGTTCTTGGGCGTGCGCTCAAGTGGCGTGCACAACAGCCCTGAGCGTTTGGACGTCGGTGCTCCTGGGCGTTGGGCGCTAGGGCGCTAGGCACTGGGCCCCTCGGCGCTTGCTAGGTGCCTGGTGCTGTTGGGCGCTCGATGCTTGGCACTGGTGTTCGGCACTGCTGGGCTACACCAGGTGCTGATCCTTAATGCACGACCAGAGCACCTGCTGGCGTTGGACACTGCTGGGCATTGCTCCGACTCTGCCCTGGAAAAATCTGTTTATGATCAAGCTTCCGGTGACTCTAAAACCGGCGAGTTGAGGAGAACTTGCAACTGGCCTGGCCAACCTTCGAGCAGCATGACTGTCTGCAGCAACAGCTAGCAGAGTGGATTTGGCTTATGCTCCTTGTCGTACGACTAGAGCACCTGCTAGCGTTGCACTTGCTGCTGCCCTTATTGAACGACCACGCCAAAAATCAGCGGGTTGTGATTTCGATCGTAGACGATAGAACTCGTTCGGCGGCGCGAGCAGCAAGAGAGAGAGCAGAGTGACGGCCAGCAGCAAGAAATCTGGCTTTAGTAGAAAGGAAAAATGTTGAGCAGAGAAGAAGAAGAAGAAGATCGCGACTGTAGATCTGGTGTGTCTGAGTCGTACAGGTCCGGTAGCGTAGAGAAGAAACGACGATGGGGGATCTGGCGAATGACGTTGTGCAAATTCGATCGAGCTGAGAAGAAGAAGAAGAAGAAGAAGATGGCTTACTAGATCTGGAGGCGCGGATCACGCGCCTTTAGCGGACGTTTTGGTCAATGCTGGTATGGACCACTGATCGTCAATTCGAGTCCCAGAGCGAGAGAGGGAAGCCGGAGAAGAGACCTGGAGCAGTTTGCTTGGGTCGATAGGTCCGGATAGTCTCCCGACATGCGCCTCGTAGCGACTTGAGCAAGCGGTCAGCCTTGGCTACGCGCGCTGCGAGCGGCATCCTTCAAGCACCAACGTGGTCTGGTGTGGTGAGCGGCCTGCTGATCGCGGACCACGATGAGCAGCGGCCATTTCAAGCGTCGGCAGTGAGAGAAAGGAAGAGAGAAGAAAAAGCAAGGAAAACCATGACGAGCGGCGTCGGGTCAGGTAAGGGAGAAGCGGCACGGCGGCGACTTAGGGTTACGCGAGGAAGAAGATGGGTTTTTTCCTTTTTTTCTTTTCTTTTCTTTTCTTTCTTTTTATTTTCTTATATATTTTTTCTTTTTTTTAATATTTAGGACTGTAACCCAAACCTTCGGGCGTTCCCATCCAAATCTGACCCAAAATCCTTAAATTAAATATAATGGCTTCCTTTCGATAAAAAAAACCCAACTTCTGAGAAATAAATAGGCCCACAAGTCGAGCCTTTAACCAACCAATGACTCTTATTCGACACGGACAATATTTTTGTACTTATTAAACGTGCGATTTCAAAATATTATTCACATGTAAAATTCCAACCCTAGTTGGCACACAGTTTCATGCACAATCAAACAAAATTAATAAAGGAAAATTTTCGGGTATTACAGCCAGTGTTGAGGGCTCTCATGGTTTTTTGCAGATCCATTCTATAGCATACTCGTTGATTGGCACTATGTTCTTCTCTCTCTTCATCTAGGTTAATGATAACTCCAGCTTGCTGACATAAAAGAGTTAGAGAGAAGGAAATAAAGTTTTTTTTTTCTGTCCTTTCTCCACAAGCATGAATTTCAGCTAAAATCAAATGTCCAACATTTATAAATTTGCAGTAAGAATAGAATATAACAACATAATCCTTTCATGAGATATAATATAATTATGGGTGGTATGGAGGATTAGCAACTTAAGAAAATGGTACCAAATTTTGGCACGAGGGATGAGTGCGAACCTCAAAATTTTCTTTGCATCAATGGACAAAAGCATCCACTTTGTTCGTACATTGATGTCATTGTTCACCTCTAACACGAACTTCTCATGATCGGACTTGCTGTCTAGAAGCCCATACACTTTGTTGATAGCTTTTGACCTAATCTTAATTGCTACACCTCTCACTGTAACTGTGCCTTCTTTGATGTCACACAAGTTAGCATAGAACGCTATCACTAAGTTGAGGATTGGATCATCTGGGTGCTGTGAGAACTCTTCCCATTTGTGATGCGCCATACATTTCTTCACACTTTCAATTAGCTCATCGATTCCTTCATGAAGTGAAAACCTTTCTCCAACAACAAACTCTTCTTCTTGAAGTTCTTCTCAAACCCTTTTCCTGCTTTCTCAGTGGCAAACTCAAGGCAAAGGTGCCATTTGTTTTCGACGTGAAAGCAGTCTTTCTCACTATTTTTGCAGGTTAGCTACTAGGGTTTCTTCTTCTTCTTTAGACTGTTGGTTATCTCTGACAAGTCTCTCATGGATTTGAATTCTTATTTAGATTCGAGAGGTACTTCTCTAAAGAGGTTCAATGGTTTAGAGTCCAATGGTTATTTTTATCACCCATCATAGCTTTTGGATGCCCGATGGAAGTAACGGTTGCTTTGAGTATTGAAGTAAACTTCTTTTGCAGCCAGCGGACGAAATGCTGCCATTTGTTTCACGCTCTGCAGTAGTAACACATCTGTTGTCATGGCCTCTCCCTAGCCTTTAATTGCTGTATCAGATTTTTTAGCTAACTCAGCTTCAATTACGCCTTTCTTGACTTGTACCTTCTGCTAATGTTGTTGATCACAATTCATACTCAAAAGACAAGGGTCTAGTGTAGAATAACATTATACCCTTCAAATGTTGGTGAATCTAAAGTGAATTAAAATAAAGTAAAGAGAATAACACAAAATAAATTAAAATGAAAGAAATGATTGCTCAAGGGCTGCCTCTCTATATCGTTTGGTTTAAAGTCATCAGCCCGACTTTGCTGTAGCATCACTGTGCTTGATTCATTGTTAAGAAGGACCTTTCTCCCTTTTGTTCTCCAATCTGATAGTGCTTTACCCTTTGCCAATTTACTTAAGATGTACCTTTATTTTTCTCATTCCTTAATTCACTACTCCACAAAGGATGTATTTTGATGATCTCAAAAGGACCAGACCATTTAGTTTTCAATTTTTCAGGGAACATCTCGAGCCTAGAGTTGAATAGTAATACTTGCATCCTTTTCACAATTTTGTGATCATGCCATCTCTTGGTCTTTTCCTTGTACATTCTTACATTCTCATAGGCAAAATTTCTGAATTCATCCATCTCATTAAACTATAGCATTTTGTGTTGCCCAAAACTTTAATTCGAGACTTAATGCCTTAGTTGCCCATTGTGCCTTGTTCTCCACTTCAAATGGAAAATGGCAGCCTTCCAATAGATCAATTTGAAATAGCACATCCCAATGGTACTTTGAATGCTTTCCTGTATAACCATAATGGTTCGGCAAACCTTAAAGACCAATCATTTTTGTTTGGGCTCACAATTTTCTCCAAAATTCTTTTGGTTTCTCGGTTGGATATTTCCACTTGCCCACTAGTCTGCAGATGATATTATACCTTAATCCATATTTCCAATTGCCCACTAGCAATTTTATACCTTAATCCATATTTAACAAGTACCTTCTCCATCAGTTATTTAGAAATGTATTCCTTCCTCATTGATCAATGCCCTAGGTGTGCCAAATCTAGAAAAGATGTTCTTTTGAAGAAACTTAACCACTGCCTTAGCATCATTTGGCAATGCTATAGATTCAATCCATTTGGACATGTAATCCACAACTTCTAAAATATAAGTATTTCCAAAAGAGTTTGGAAATGGTCCCATGAAGTCAATTCTCCAAGCATCAAAAAGGTTAACCTCCAAAATTTTGTTCAAGGGCATTCGTACTTTTGGGAAATGTTTCCCATTCACTAACATCTATGACAAGTCTTAACAATTATATAAGAATCTTTAAATAATATTGGCCAATGATAACCAACTTGCAATATTTTTGCAATGTCCTTCATATGGTGCAGTGTGACAATGCTGTAGCAAACTCTACATCTCTTCATCAACACCACATCTTCTTAGAATTTGATGAGCACAATGCTTGTATAGGAAGGGTTCATCTCAATAGTAAAACTTTGTATCATGTAGGAATTTCCTTAACTGGTGCTTATTTACTCCAGGAGGTTTTATCTCATTGACCAATTAGGTAACAATGTTGGCAGACAAAGGTGTTGTAGCATTTGTGATAGTCAGACTTTGTGTATCACGGAATTATTCAACAATCTATACTTGAGGGTCCTTTTCTTCCTCCTCTAATCTAGATAAGTGATCAGCTACTTGGTTCTCAGTCCCTTTCTTGTCTTTGATTTCCAACTCAAACTCTTACAGCAATAGTATCAACCTTATTAGCCTTGGTTTAGCATCCTTTTTTGAGATTAGATACTTAATAGCTAATTGGTCAGTGAACATAGTCACCTTTGTTCGCAGCAAATAGGCTCGAAACTTCTTAAATGTAAATACTACTACAACCAATTTTTTCTTGGTAATGGTGTACTTTTGTTGTACCTCATTGAGAGTTTTGCTTGTAGAGTAAATAGGATGAAACAATTCTTCCTCCTTTGGCCAAGAATTGCCCCTACTGCATAGCCACTTGCATCGCACATCAAGTCAAATTGTAAGGTTTAGTCTAGTACTGTGATGATGGCTGCTGAGACCAGTACCTGTTTGAGTTGCTTAAATGCTTTACTACATCATTCATCAAAGATAAATAAGGTGTTATGATGTAGCAAAAAACATAAAGGCTTTAAAATCTTAGAAAAGTTCGTGATGAATCTTCAGTAAAAATCGGCATGGCCAAGAAAACTCATAACTCCTTTCACAGTAGATGGTTGAGGTAGCTTTTGAATGACTTCAACTTTAGCCTTGTTTGCTTCCAATCCTTCTTTTGAAATTTGATGTCCCAACTAAATACCTTTTTATACCATAAAATGGCATTTCTCCTAATTTAACACCAGGTTGCTTTCCTCACATCTTGTTAGTACTCTTTCTAGATTGTTTAAGCAGTCATCAAATAATTTTTCAAAAATAGATAAGCCGTCAATGAAAACCTCTAAAGTTTTTTCCCAACATATTAGTAAAAATTGACATCACACACCTTTTAAATGTTGTTAGAGCATTGCAGAATCTAAAGGGCATCTTTTAAAATGTGAAAGTTCTATATGGACAAGTAAATGTGGTTTTCTCCTAGTCTTCAGGTGATATAGAAATCTGATTTTACCCTGAGTAGTCAAGAAGAAAAAAATAATATTCTTTCCTTGAAAGCTTGTCTAGCTTATGGTCAATTAATGGAAGAGGGAAATGATCATTTCTTGTAGTTTTATTGAGTTTCCTGTAGTCCATGCATACTCTCCAATCGATTATGGTCCTTGTTGGGATAAACTCATTTTTCTCATTTCTCACCACTATTACTTCTCATTTCTTCAGGACATATTGAACCAGACTCATCCATTGACTATTGGAGATTGAATAAATTATTCCAGCATCTAACAATTCGATGATTTCCCTTTTAATAACTTCATTCATGATGGGATTAAGACTCATTTGTGGCTCCACATAATTGCTGCAACTTTCTTCCAAGATGATCTTGTGCATGAATGTTGTAGGGTTGATTCCCTTTATATCTACCATTGTCCATCCGAAAGCCTTCTTATGACTCCTCAAAATAAAAAAGGAGTTGATTCTCCTTTTGTTCTCCTAATGCTTTAGAAATGACTACCTGTAACTTTATTTTCACCCAAGTAAACATAAGGTTTGATAGTAATGCTCTCCACTGTTGGTAGGCTTTCAATTGATGGTTTGAGTGGTTGAACACTTCTTTGAGATAAATCTAATGATTCAAATCTTTCAACAACTCCCTCAAATGTTTGTTGAGAGTTCACCTACACCAATGCTACATCATTATTTGAACATTCACTCTCTGCATAATTATCTTCTTCTTTATCTGAGTGTATAATACTGTAGCATTCTTCAACGTGCTTGGCATCCATTGGTTCTACATTTTTTAGTCTGGAACAATCTTCTGGCTCATTAGGGAAATCTAATGCATTAAATATGTTGAAGGTAACTTGTTGGTCAGCCATTCTCATCGTCAATTCTTATTTGTGGACATCTGTAATATCCAGAACGTTATTTTCTATTTTCACAAATTTTATATGAGCATCAAATTTATATGCCAATTCATTGGTGTATTTATTATCATGAAATGTTGGTGTTTTGATTATTTTGCAACGGAAAGACTTGGAGGCTCTAATGTTTAATGTGCCAATTAGAATTTAATAAATTATCTATGTATTATTGTTTATTTATGTATTAATGTGAGAGTATGTTTATTTAGTTATGAGATTTATAGTGCTAATTGAATTAGAGGTTTAGCTAATTAATTTAGGCTCCTCTCGTTGGAGTCCATTCATTTTTTATTTGAAACCTAAAGCTAATTTAACGTTGAATTTTGGCCTAAAGGAAAGCCTGTAGACTTTAATGGTGTTGGGCTTATATGGTTATGGGATAAGAAGGCCTAAAAGGAGGTTGGTTAGGGCCTAATTTAAAAAAAAAAACAAAAAAAAAGATGAAACCCTAATTTCTGTAACCTAAACCTATTGCCCAACATGTCCAGAAACCCCTCAGCTGCCGCCACCCTTTTCCCCCTGCACTTACTGTCTCTCCTCCCCCTGCCGACCCCGCACTGACCATCGTCCTTGTCGCTGCACCACCGTCCGAATTCTAGGTCTGCTCGCCGACAACCTCTGCAGTTTGCTTGCGACCAGGGAGTGGTTCGCCTACTACTTGATACTAGAGTTTGCTGGTCTTGCCATTGTTCGATTGGAGCTCGTCAACTCTTCGATCATGACCACTTTTCGTTGTTGAACTTGATTTCAGCTGCTTGAAGAAACTAGATCTACCTACCCAGTTTTGTAGTCATCACCCGTTTGAATCTCCTCAAACTGGTGTTCGAGATCGATGCAACTGCACCAAATCTGTCCACCCAGATTCATAGTCGCCGATAGTCGTCATTTTTGCCCAGATCTGGAGCTTGCTGCTCTTGCCGTTGCCCGGCTGGAGCTCCTTAGCCTATCGACCAATTGCTGTCGACAGTTCGCGTAGTGCCAGGGCTGAGATTTGCACGCGTAGCCGAGCCTGCCAGATCCCTGTTGTTCGCCATCCGCCGTTTGCACCAATTCAAATGTTCTAGTCACTGGTGCTCATAGTTTGCATGGGTCAGATCCCGCTTACACGCCACTCGGATTGTTTGACCACCAGATAAGATCGGTTCCAAACCAGACCAGTTCATTGGAAGATCACCGTCCAGTTTCTATGGGTCAGAGATCGTCATCGAAAGTTGATCAGAAACAGACTGCGGAGCTCACTAGGTTCAGTGCACTGCTCGTCGCGCACACTGCTTATTCGCACGCCTAGGGCGTAAAGTAGCTCCACACACAACACTTAGGATTTGTTGAATTAGTTGAATTAAAAGTGAAACCATTGTTTATTCAATTTCATTAATCAAATGACTTATGTAATAGTGTTCGATATTGATGATCATGTGAAACAGAGATTAAGTTAATATATGATCTAAGGTGGAATGTAATTAGTTGAGGAATATGTTTGTTACTCGGATTGTTTGACCACCAGATAAGATCAGCTCCAAACCAGACCAGTCGTTGGAAGATCACTGTCTGATTTTTACGGGTCAGAGATCGTCATTGGAAGTTGATCAGAAACTGACTGCAGAGCTCACCAGGTGCAGTGCACTGCTCGTCGCGCACGCTGCCTGTTTGCACGCCTAGGGTGTAAAGTAGCTCCACACATAACACTTAGGATTTGTTGAATTAGTTGAATTAAAGGTGAAACCATTGTTTATTCAATTTCATTAATCAAATGACTTGTGTAATAGTGTTCGATATTGATGATCATGTGAAACAAAGATTAAGTTAATATATGATCTAAGGCGGAATGTAATTAGTTGAGGAATATATTTTGACTTAGAAATGTATTATGTTTTGTGTTATCATTTGCCATTGTTAGGGAGAGTAGAAAACCATGAAATAATTTATACCCTTGAAAATGTTATTGTTTTCAATGTGGAAATTAAGTATGGGTTAATATGAGTAAGTGGCATTCGTATGATAAATGATGAATGTTTCAGATTGAATACTCATGTTAAATGGATTTTTTTTTGTAATAATAATTAGGATATTTTCTGGCACATTAACATTGTGGGCAGCCAAGAGACTCTGCTTTGCATTTAAAGTAGAATTATAACGTTAAGGATTTCAGGTAAGTAAATTTCATTTTTTTCATATGGAGTCTGTTTCAAATGTAATGTGATATATGTTAATTGTTCTAGTATGTTAGCTACTATGTGACTATGTTAGATTGAATCTATGAGAATACTGTCTGTTACATGTTAGGACATTGATTTTGTTGTTATTAAATGAACATGTTTCATTATCATGATGTATCTTCCTTAGGGACAGTTTGCATGTTGAAGGTATGGATCAGAGAAATTAGTTAAAGGATAATGTCTGGAAATGGAACTTTAAATGGTAATAAATTCTAGAAGTTAGGAAATGAAAAAAGGGTGTAAGCCTAAGCCATGAAAGGTGTAAGTGGGAAATAGGACGTCGGGGACTGGTGTACCCAACCTAACCTTCTTTGTAGGGTGACATGAAAGTAAAATTCACCTCTGATGAGGTGAAAGTAAAATGAAATGTTAATGAATTTTTAACCACACGGAGGTTCTATTGGTAGAAATTTATCTGCTTCCAAAGAATAATTTCCCACTTAGAGTTTAATGGCTAGGCGATGCACCAAGTGAGCTCACGTTAGAAATGAAAAACTTAAGAGAATTTAGATGAAACAAATTTTGGAATTTATAATAGATACGGCATGTCATATGCATTCATGCATAAGAAATTTACTTACAGAGCTTTCTAGCTCACCCTTTTCCCCTCATTTTGCATTTCAGGTGATCAGTAGCTAGATGTGCATGGAGGTCGCTTGCGTGCAGCTTGATAAACCCGAGTGTCTTGTTTGGAAATAAATTTTTGTTGAATAATGGGAGTAATTCATAGGGAAATATTTATTCATGTATTCATTCATTTTATTGCTTATTCGTCCATTGATTTATTCTTTCAAATTATCTCTCGGTTGTAATTTAAAGGAGTATTTTTCTTTGTTGATGAGGTTTGGAATTGTTGAGGATTTGAGGTATTTTATTTCTATAAGATGTGTTTTGGATATGGTTGAGTGTTGTTTTCTACTCGTGAATAGGGGGAAAATGTTGACATTATAGGAGAGACTATGCCAAAATTTTTATAAACTCTTATATTCCAATATCCAAAACTTTTGTTCTTCCCAATTTTTGTAATATGTTGGAGGGTAAATTGGCAACTTTCCCGAGTTAGAACAGTTTCTAGTCTAGGAGTGTTACAACATCAATACCTATTCTTCTAGTAGCAAGAAATGGTCGTCCCAAAATGATGGAAACATCTTTGTCAACTTCGTAGTCTAGAATTATGAAGTCAACTGGAAAAATGAAATTTTCAACTCCAACCAGCAAATCGTCAATTTTTCCTTGAGGGTGCACATAGGTATGATCTGCTAGTTGTAAGGTGATTATGGTTGGTCTTGCTTCTCCAATCCGTAGTTGTTTGAAAATGAACATAGGCATGACGTTAATGCTAGCCTTGAGATCACAAAATGCTCTACCACAATAAGAATTTCTAATTGAGCAGGCTATGGTGAAACTCTCGAGGTCCTTTGATTTTGGGGAGAGTTTATTCTAAAGAATTGATGTCAAACTTTTCCAACCTTTGCTTCTTTGATAAGATTTCTTTAATGAATTTACGTAACTGAGCACCTGTTCCAATGCTTCCACCAAAGGTATGTTGATGTCCAGCTATTTTAGGATCTCCAAAAATTTGTTAAGCTGCTTATCTTGCCGTTTCATGATAAGCCTTTACGGAAATGGTAGTGGTGGTTTACCAGGAATGTTGTTTGGTCTAATTGCTACCGCATCAAGCTCATTTCCTACTAGGTGAATAGCCTCCTGACTGACTTCAATTTTGATGCCTTCTTGTTGGGTGTTAACTCTTTTGTTGATTTATGTGCAGTCACGAGATCTTTCAACTCCTTTCCACTTTTGAGAGTTATGGCTTTATAGTACTCTTTTCATCTCTTCTGTGGTTTTCCATGTCGTTGGGTAGAATGCCTTATTGTTTGGTGTTTAGTATTGAAGTAATTTTGATTCTTCAAGTTTCTTAATGATGTTGCTTGATTCCAAATGATTGCATCATTTCTTGCCATGTATTCCTTTAGAACTGTCTTCGTCTAGTTTAGTTGTTCATGGAGTGTCAACCTTTGATGCTGGCTTTGTTGCAAAAATCAGGATGATGAAATGGTCTTTGATGTTGATTTGCTATTGCGTTTCCTCTTTGGTTACTCCACGAAAAGTTTAGATGTTGCCTTCAACCAAGATTGTAGGTATTCGAGAAGGGATTATTTCCCTTGTTGAAATTCCTAATTTAGCAAACAAACTTTGGATTGGAAGGCAGTTATCGAAAGTATGCAAATCTCCACAATAATGTAGTTAACAGTAGATTGCTGTGGCATTTGTTGTGCAGTGGGTAGCTTCATATTTTTCAACATATTGGTTAAAGATTCTACTTCTACTAAAAGTGCTGTGATAGTTGGGTGAAAACCCATGAATTTTACTTGTATTTATGTACCTATTTTCACCCGCTTTAATAGGTTAAAGCACTGGTTTGTGCTGTTTGCCTTAAATATTGTCTAAATTCAATCGAGTAACTTTATTCTAGTTAAACTATGAAATTGTAGAATTCATGAGCCTTTAGTAAAATAAAATGATTTATTTTGTAGGAAAATGACTATACAAGCGAAATAGGGAGCTATTTGATAAAGAAGTAAGAGAAGTTCTAATTTTGGTTATTGCTACAACATTTTGCTGCAACAATGAAGGAGTTGAAAGAATGAGTGAGTAGCATATCTGATGAAAGAATGAGGTGTCACCATGAAGAAGAAATATGTTTGAAGCAAAATGATAAAAAAACAAGAAGGTAAAAAGGTAAAAAGTCATAAAGGATATGTGAGTTCATTGATGAATAATATCCTGACAAGTGTCCTATGCTTTTAGGGCTACTTTCCACAAGCTTAGAAGAGAAGATTTGTAAATAAAAAAACAAGGGTGGCTTTCAGGAGAGGCAGTCATGTAGGAGGATTTTTCATGGGAACAGGAGAGAGAAAGAAGGCGAAAAGAGGGAAGCAGCTTGGAGCATTCAAGGAGAAAGAACAAGTTTCCGTTAGAACTTCACCAATTAGATTCAACTAAACCACTTTAGCCTTTATTTCTCCTTCCCTTAGTATTAATTTGAGATTTATTTTGAGATGTTGAGCATCAATATTGTGTATTTTCTTATATCCAAGAGCATGAACTAACATTCTAGAAGTTAGGGCTTTGATGAACTAATGTATTAAATGCTCTATTGAATGTTTTGAGCAAGGTTTGTTCTTTATTAATGCTCTATTACAGTGTGTTTGTTGTGTATAATCATTGTTACTTGATCATTAATGATGTTATATTAGCTTTTTGAAAGCCGAGAGGCAGTAAAGAAGTGAAAATCTTGAAAAGATATGGGTTTTGAATATCTTAGGATATGTCATTAATGAACACTAGAGACATCTATGTTTAACCCATAAAATCATTAGAGATTGTGCATTTTTCTTGATTTCTTAAGCTAAGTAATTCTGATAGGTAAAATAACTTAGTGAAATAGAAACAAGGACCAACAAACTAAAAAATTGAGGTCATTATATGTCTCGATTTATGTTTTTATTGTCACTAAACCTTTGCTCTAGGCATTGCTATAGCATTGTACTATAGCATTGTTGTTGACATTTATTGCTATAGCATTGGTACTGTGGGATTGCTAATTGACTTTTTGGACATTACTATGTTAGGAATTCTTAGCTCTAATTCACTTTTAAACTCTTATGGAAGCGATTGCCGTGACTTGCTACCAAATCTTAGTGATCAAATAAATTTAGTTTCGTGACAATCATCAAAAGACCATTTGATTTTATTAGGAATTTAGAGCATTACTTTTGAACCGTCAATCCTTGTGGGAACAATACTCTATTCACTTATATTTACTTGCTTAGACCGTGTATACTTGCATGAGTTAAGCTTAATTGCGTATGCGATTTTATCTATCAAGTTCTTGGCATCATTCCTAGGGATTGTTATGTGTTTATGTAGTGTTTAAAAATTTCTATTGCTTTTCATTTTTATTTTTATTTTATACTTTGATACTATTACTGATTCTTCTACTTTTGTTTACTACAAGCTTAACAGCAATGACTATGAAAAAAGTAATATTCTGATTCACTAAAAAATAGAGATGTACTATGAAGTCGATGTTTGGACAGCATTGACAGTTCAAGTGGCTTAACTGAAGAATACTCTCAAAACTATGAATTGGCCGATGCTACAACAGTTTAGGATATCTTGTGCTTGTTGTTGTAGGTAGCATCTATATGACTACTATCCATCAAATCTAGAATCAATGTCTTATATGGCGAACTGGTGTAATTCATACTCTAACACCCGTAACCTTGATTGGGGGCAATAGGCAAACTATTCATGGCTCAACCTAGGTGGAAGTTCATCCATGCTGCAACAAAATGAACCAACAAATCAAGTTGCTTTCCAACAAGAGCAGTAACAAGGATCACACGAGAATGAACAACTAGAAACCTTGAAGAGTCCACTGAAGGATGGAATCAGTGAGATAAAAGCAGCCTCATGGAGGAATCTAGAGACTTAAGTTGAAAAACCTATTACAACATTAAACTATCAACCTCAAGAAATGATGACTAGTGATATATCTATACAATTCAAAGAGGGAGAGATTGATAAAGAAGAAAAGAGGAAGGGTCTGGAAATAATAACTGAGAACAATGCTATAGCACAGTCACCGTAGATCAAAAAAGAGAGACCACTTCTACATCTCCTCTAGAGCTTCAAGAAAAATAATTCAAAGACAAGAATGCTGCAACAATGGTTACATCGATGATGTAACATAGTTGACTTCAAATTGTTGGGCTTGAATTTCATGCTTGACAATGCCTGGATTCAAATTGTGTAAGACTAATGCATATTCTCGTATAGCACAGTTACTGTCACCTAACAATACTGCAACATTAACCCTGGGAGGGTTGTTATTGTGTTGTTATGCTCCATGTACTTGCGGGGCTTCCATCCTTACTCTCCTTTTTCTTTTTCTGATGATTTTTTCTGGTTCTTTGTCAAGGAAGGATGCTTTAGGGGTTTGCAACTTATCCTGTACTCTGGTTCTCATACACTAGCATTCCCATGTACAAATAAGAGTTGAAAGATTAACAAATATTAAAGCAAGAAAGTTTACATATTTTGGTTTCATTAATGCCTATCTCCGATAAAGGCACCAAAACCTTGTTTGGGTCTAATCTAATTTCGATTAAAATAACATATGCACAAGTATACACGATCCAAATTTATATTTGAGCAACGAGGATAGTTTATTGAAAGGTAAAATGTGTTAAACTTTGCTTAAAAAATCAGTTATGATGTAGCATTGGTAATATCAAATAATAAAGATCAAAGTAAAGTAAATACTGAAAGTAAATAATTGAAGTAAAGAAAGCTTAAATTAAATGTAAAAGACTACAAGCATTAAAAATTGAATTAGTGACAAGAAAATAAAAGTTAGAGTTTTTATGTATGCTATAGCTAGCGTATGCTGCAGCTAGCACAGGCAGGCAGGCAGGCAAGCTTCGAGTGATGTTTCATACAAAGCCTCCTATTATGCAACTATTAGACAAGTAAAATGATTACACCATACATCTATGGGATTCCTCACTATAACGTCTCATTAATGCACACATTTTCCTTAGATGAGTAGGTTTCCTTATCCCAATTGAGTACTTCGATTGCTGTTTCAAAGAGCTTTCTAGGTTTCAAAGATTGTTTTTCCTTAAATCCTTACCACTCTTGCATATTTCACTTAGAACATTAACCATATCTATGACAATAACTCGTAGCTACTTTCTGTTGCCGTTCAGCTCCAGAAAAGGTAAAATAAGCTTGTAGCTTCCTCAACCCTTAATTGATCCTTTTTATGTCTAAAAAGGTTTTTTCCTCATTGACACCAATTCCTAACTATTGACATTTAGCTTTGTCAAGCTTTGTTCTTAGCTAAGAACTTCGGAAAACAAATTCAAAGATGAATGATAATTGCCCTTGGAACTTTTTACAATCTTGAATAACTTGAAAACCTTGTAGATTAAGATGCTAAAAAGGTACAACTAAGTAAGGAGGACTTTCGTCTTATTCTTTTCTAAATTACGTTTAAAGCAAAATAATCTAACTAATTTTGGTTCCTTCTATCAAAAAGAACCTTACTATCTATTCTAAATTCTAGGATCTAGAAATTATGAACCCTAACTCTCTTCTCTTATTAATCAGTTGTTCCTTATTTAGAACTCGAATGTTGTTGAGTTGGCAATGTTGTAGCTTTCAGCTTCTGATAGTTGACTACTGACTTAACTAGCATTTGGCTTGTAGTGCTCATTTCTGGTAATGTAATCCTCACTGCTTTTTTCCTACTTCAACATTTTGAAAAGTAATTTGAAGTTAACTCCAACATTTTTTTTTATGTTATTTTCAGTCTGATTCTTGATTAAAAGCCAAAGATTTGTGCTCCTTCTTTGTTCTTTGCCTTTCACGTTTGTGCCTCATTAGCTTGAATGCTGTAGCAATCCTCTTTATTTTGCAAACCTTCTCAAAGATCATGCTTTTTAGACTTATCCAAGTACTTTTTTGGTATGAATTCTTGACTGTATTGATCCTTAATTATGTCGAAAATGAGATCATATCACAATTAAGAGCATAGAAGAGTAAGAAACGTGTAAAAATAAGCAAAAATAGGGGTCAAGGATAGGATATTTTCTGCAGTTATTAGTAGTCCTGAGCATTGTATTGGTCCTTGAGCATAGATGTTCCAAGTTATTCTTGCAACAGTCAAAACAACCAAAATCTCATCCCAATATTCATCCTTAAAATCCTACACATAATTCTCATATTCTCATTGTAACACTCCAAAATTAGGAACCTTATCCTAACCCAGGAATGTTACATCATTCCACTCGCAAATAATCAACTATTTTTAAAAAAAAAATCAACATTTATTCAAAAAAGAAATACAGCGGAAGCCTCAGGAAATTAATACTTTTCAGAAATATTAATCTTATTACATAAATTGATTCGAAAATTAGTTTCCGGGTATCATAGCTCGCCCACAAGTGACCTCCTCGTCCCATCTGGTTACATATCATCTGAAATGACACATAAGAAAAGAAATGAACTAAAAAGCCCAGTAAGTAACCTCAATGCATGAATGTATCAACCTATCCTACATGCCATGAAATTATAAAATTTCACCTTTAAATAAAAAACTACTTTCCAAACATTCCTTTTCAAAATCTCATTACAAAACATTTCCTTCAAAATTTACTTACAGTAAAATATTCCATTTCCTTTCATTTGTGAGCTCACTAAAGTGTAATGCCTAGCCATTAGATTGCAGTGGGCCATTTGTTCTTTGGAACCCGATTACATTCTCTTCCTTTACTTTTCGTTTTTCTCTTCACCTCCTATAGGTGAATCATTACCTCCCTCCCAGAGGGTCGGTTCGGGTGTAGCGGTCCCCCACGCCCCATTTTCCACTCATATCCTTCATGGCTAGGTTTACACTCCTTTCCAAAAACCTTAACATTTTCAAAACTTAACATTTTCCTTTAAAATTCCATTTCCTACACCATTCACCTTCTAAGTGTGTAAATGGCTCATGCCAAATATGATGTAGAATTCTAACTACATGCTCATGATATGAAATACATACAACCTTATAACATAACATTCGACAAATAAAACAAGATATGAAACATAATAGCATTTTATTTGACAATACAGGATATGAACACATTAATATTCCATATAATTATACACATATCATCATATAATCCCATACACAACATATTCTAGCAACAAAAAACAGTTCAATTACATTCATTCATAACATAAATGAGATGTGACGATTACTTACCCAGAGTCCTTTACGTAAACAGTTTCTTACTTAAGCTGCGAAGTGGACTCCTTCAATCGACCTCAACGTAAGGCCTCGAAATGACCTAGTTGATTACAAAAAGAGGGTCTACTTAGCTCGATCGTTCCAACTTAGGTATTATGTGTTTAATCCAAAAATATCCTTTATAAATTTATAAATCCATATTTAGTTCTCATATTATCGAACATTACGTTTTAAGGGTACAATTCGACTTGTGTTCTCTCATAAATTCGCTTCAGGGCATAATTGTTTATAAGTCATATAATTTTGATAATAAGTGTTAGCGTTTTCACCTTAAAATTAACGATATCCAAATGTTGCGAGAATGGCCATAGGTCCTCGGGCGTGCGCTCAAGCAGCGTATGCAACAGTGTTTGGGCTCCTGGGCTCCCGTGCTTGCTGGGCACTGGGGGCCTACTGGGCCCCCTGGTGCTGCTGGGCATTGGGTGCCTACTGGGCACGGCTCCGACAAAGAGATCAGTTTCTACTCAAACTCCTGGCGACTGGCTCACGGCGAGGGACAACCGATGACGTGAGCAGCAAGGGCAGAGGACCAAAACGACGGCGAACTACAAAGGTTTTAGTTTCAATTCGAAGGAAAATCCATTGAGCAGAAGGAGAAAAGAAACAGCGACGGCAGATCTGGTGACGGCGTCGTACAGATCTGGTTGCGTCGAGCAGGAAAACGGTAACGACGGCAGGTTCGGCGATGATGTCACACAGATCTGGTTACTCTCACAGAGAAGGAGACGACGGCGGCAGATCTGGCGACAGTGTGGCACAGATCGGTCGCTCCTATAGAGAAAGAAAAGTTAACGACGGCGGTCTGGCGACGGTGTTGCACAAGTCCGATCGCTCTTACAAAGAAGGAGAGGAGAAAGATGACTTACCGGATCTGGTCGGCGCGGTTGCTCTGGCCGAACGTTTGCAAGTCAGCTAAGCAGCACACAACGACTGTTTCGGGCTGATGTTGTGACTACACGAGAGAAGGTGACGTTTTCAGATGAGCAGCAACGGTGGCTATGGCGCGTATCACCTATCAAACTGCGATTAGTGGTGCCGTCGACAGAGGAACGAAGAGAAGAGAGAAGGAGAAGCTAGGAAAAAACCACAACATGCAGCGTCGGGTCAGGCAGAGGGGGAAGCGGCACGGCGGCAGCTTAGGGTTTCCCGGGAGAAGAAGATGAATTTCTTTAGGTTTTTTTCTTTTTCTTTTCTTTTCTTTTCTTTTCTTTCTTTTTATTTTCTTATATATTTTCTTTTCTTTTCTTTCTTTTTTTTTTAATTTTTGGTCGCAACTCAACCCGTTGGTTCTTCCCATCCAAATCTAACCAAAACCCATAAATTAAACGTAATGGGCTTCCTTTCGATAAAAGGCTCAACTTTCGACTAACTAATAAATAGGTCCACAAGTCGAGCCTTTAGCCAACGATAACTCTTATTTGACATGGACAACATTTTCGCACCTATTAAACTTACGGTTTAAAAATATTAATCATATAAAATGTCCAACCCTAGTTGGCACACAAATTTCACGTAAAATCAAACAAATTTAATAAAGGAAAAATTTGGGGTGTTACATCATTGATTATTTTCTTCGTGAAGTTTATTAGTACTCCACTGACCGTAGCTTCATCATTTATCTTGTCCTCTAAGTTAGAATAAACTTCTCTTACCAACGACACTATAGGATCTTTTGGATGTTCACAAAAGATTTCCCATTTGGGGCTATCTACCACAACTTGAACATAGATTGGCATTCCTTAGTCAGGTCTTTCTTCAAGGTGAAGCCTTTTTCCAACAAAAGCCTCTTTCTTTGCTAATTCTCCTCAAATCTCTTTGCTGCTTCCTTAGATACAAACCTTGGAGCATCGTCTTTCTTCCGCTTCTTGGCTGATTACTTTTTCACCATTGTTGGTTGAATGGATTTGAATAGAGTAGAGGGTTTTCAGAGGGGAGGTTTTCTTTTGTTGCTCTTGAAGTTTCCCTCAGCTGAGTGTTTATGGAGGTTTCAGATGGAAGGTATGGCTTACATAGGCAAATGGTGATAAGTTGGAGGTGAAAGGCCACACATTTTCAAATGGGATTTGAAGGTTGAGTCTTCTTTTGGGGTTCATCTGGTTTGGTGAATGGGGAGATGATCATTATTAGGGTGGCATGGGGGCTATTCTTAGCACTTAAAGTTTTTTTTTCTAGATGCCCCCACTTTAGTTGCCTTCCTCATTAGTTCAAAATTTCTCTTTCTGCTCTGTCACCACCCGCCATTTTCCATGCTGTAGCATTTCCTAACTATGCTACTTCCCTCAAACTTGAACTTTTCTTATCCATAAATATATACATTTTCACAGAACATATAATCGATATACTAACTAACACATATTTGGAATACAAACTTGTATAAGCATTGAACAAAACAATCTAAAAGTGAGTAAAAGTTAGAAAGAAAAATTATGCCATAGTTGCCTCCTAGCAGCGCTTGGTTTATAGTCCTCAGGCAGACTTCGCTGTAGCATCTTTCACTCACTAGGAGGATGAGTTTTTCCTTGTTCAGCATTGTTTCCCCAATAGTATTTGATTCTATGGCCATTTGCTGTGATTGTTTATCCATCCCTTTCATCTTGAAGTTCAACTGTGCCATCAGCAAACACCTTAGTGATTCTAAATAGTCCAATCCATTTGGATTCAAATTTACATGGAAAGATTTTCAATTTCGAATTATACAGCAACACTTGCTGTCTTGGTTGAAACACCCTCTCTTGGATTCTTTTATCATGCAGCTTCTTTACTCTTTCCTTGTATATCATTGAGTTCTCATGTGTTGTATTTGTAATTTCTTCCATTATTATTGAGTTGTAACATCCTTTTTTGTCCTGCAGTGTTAAAGATCAAAATTTAGAGTCTTGATTGACCAAAAGGTCTTGTGCTCCACTTCTAGTGGCAAATGGCATGTGTTACCATAGATAAGTTGATACTGAGTCATTCCTAATAACGTCTTGAATCCTACTCCATAGCCCATAGTGCATCGTCTAGTCTTAGAGACCAATACCTTGTGTTTGAACTTACTATTTTCTCCAATATCCTCTTAATTTCTCTATGGGACAATTCAGTTTGTGGAAGGTATGCTATAGCAATCTTATGCTTAACTCCATATTTTGCTAGAATATTGGAGAGCAATTCGTTACAAAAGTCTAATCCTCTATCACTTAGTAGTGTCTGAGGTGTCCCGAATCGTCCGAGGCTATTTCATTAGAGGAACTTGACAACTGCTTTTGCATCATTCAGGGATAATGCTGCAGCTTCAATCCACTTTGGGACATAATCTACTGCAACAAGAATGTATGTGTTGCCAAAGGATGGAGGAAACAGTCCAATGAAATAGATTCCCCATACGTCAAACAATTCTTCCTCTAACATGCCCTTCAAAGGCATTTCTTGTCTTTGTGAAATGTTTCCAACTCATTGACATCTGTCCCAAGATTTAATAAAATTAAGAGCATCCTTAAGAAATGTTGGCCAAAAATACCCTATTTGAAGTACTTTGGTTGCTGTCCTTGCTCTGCTATAGTGTATTCTATATGTTGCAGCATGATAATATTGTAGTATTCGTGGAATCTTTTCATTAACAAGACATCTTCTTATGATTTGGTCTATACATTGCTTGTACAGAAATGGTTCATCCTAAAAATAATTCTTTTATGTTTTTAAATTGGTATTTTACTTAAATTCGGAGAGGTCATACCACTTACTAAATAGTTAACAATGTCTGCGTACTTAGGTGCTGCTACCACTAGCACTTGTTCATCCAAGAATCCTCTCTAATTGGTATTTGAGGTTGTGAATTTCTTTCCTGCTATTTTCTAGATAGGTGATTCCATTACCTGGTTTTCAGTTCTCTTCCTATCCTTAATTTCCAAATCAAATTCTTGTAGCAACAACACCTGTTAGATCAGTCTTCTTTTGGTATTTATCTTGGTCATGAGATATTTGATTGCTGCATGATCTGTGAAGATCATAACCTTGGTTCCTACCAAGTATGCTCTAAATTTGTCAAATGCATAAACAATAGCAAGCAACTCCTTCTCAGTGGTTGTATAATTAATTTCCACCCCATTAAGTGTCTTGCTTGTATAATATATGGGGTGAAAGATTGTTTTCTTTTTTTGACCCTGCATTGCTCCTATTGCATGGTCATTGGCATCGCATATGATCTTAAATGGTAACGACCAGGCAGGTGCTGTGATGATTGGAGCTGAAGCAAAGGTGTCTTTGATCATGTTGAAGGCTTCATGATATTCTTCATCGAAATCGAAAGGTTGATCACGTTGCAACAAAATGCATAGAGATTTGGATATTTTTGAGAAGTCTTAAATGAACCTTCGACAAAAGCCTACATGTTCCAAAAAACTTAGGATTCTCTTAACTGTTGTTGAAGGTGCTAACATCTAAATAACCTCAATCTTGGCTTTGTCAACTTCTAATCCATTGCTTGAAACTTAGTGTGTAACACCCCAGATTAGGAACCTTTATCCTAACCCAGGAATGTCACCATTTACTCACTGACACGGATTTGCGGAAGCTCAAAAGAATTTAAACCAAATAATAAATACTTAACACAACCATCTTAATCCATTACATTCATTTACATCGACTTCAGGGTATCATAAGTTGCCCACAAGTGACCTCATCGCCCCATCTGGTTACACATCATCTGAAATAAAAATAAGAGAAAGGAATGAGCTAAAAAGACTAGTAAGTAAACCTCATACATGATGGATGAACATACCTTACATGCCATGAGTTATAAAATTTCATTTTCTCAATGAAAACCTTCAAAACATTTCCATTTCGTAACATTTACAAAATCTTTCCTTTCAAAATGTATAACTTATAAAACATTTCCTTTCATTTTATTCGTGAGCTCACTAAGTGTAACGCCTAGCCATTAGGCTTGCAGTGGGCCATTCTTATTTGGAACCCGATTACATTCCTACCAGTAGTATCGCAGAGCAGTTAACATCACATTTCTTTTCCTTCCATTCTTTTCACCTCCAAAGAGGTCAACATTCTACTCTTCCCTACCCTCCAAGAGGGTAGGGTCGAGTGCGTCAGTCCCCTATGCTCCATTTCCCACTCACATCCTTCATGGCTAGGTTTACACTCATTTCCAAAAACTTTAGCATTCTCAAAACTTTAACATTTTCCTTTAAAACTCCATTTTCTAAACCGTTCAATTTCTCAATGTGTGAATGGCTCATGCCAGAGGTGATGTAGAATCCCTAACTACATGCCCATGACATGAAATGCATACAACTGTATATAACGTTCTATTCGACATAAAAGTAATACAGGATATAAAACACATGTAACATTCCATGCAGTTAACACCTCATAATACAATCCATACACAACACATAGACTATCCAAAAGAGTTCAATTACATCAATTCATAAGCATTAATGAGATGTGAGAATTTACTTATATAGAACTCAAATTCAATACACATTCAATTCACCTAAGAGCAATTTAGTTATAACAACAACACACATATGTTTATTGAAACGTGAGAATTTACTTACCCGGAGTCCTTTATGTTAAAGGGTTCTTATTTAAGTCGCAAAATGAAATACTTCAGCTGTTTTCAACGTTAAGGCACTCAAAACGACCTAATTTTAATTACAGAAAGAAAATCCATTTAGTACAACTGTCCCAACTTAGGTATTGTGTGTTTAATCCAAGAATGTCCTTTGCCAATTGTTAATCCATTCTTAGTTCCCACATTACCAATTATCATGTCTTTTTAAGGTTACAATTTAAACTCCTTAGTTCGGGTATTAAACTTAATTTATGTTCTCCCACAATTTTACTTTAGAATATAATTTCATAAGTCATAAATTTCAATATTAATTAATAATATTTTCACCTTTTAAGTCTCAAGGAAATGGTTTTGGGTTCTCGGGCGTCTAGGCACCTGGGCGTCGGGCATCTAGAGCCTGGCACGGAGCTCCTGGGCACTGGGACTCACTGGCGCCTGTTGCTGGGCACTCCTAGAACTGGCGAACAGCCAGCCTAAACCCAGAATAGCCTACTACTCCGGCAAGGCTTCTAGCGAGTGATTGAAATATACTGACGATGGTCATCGAATCTGGGCAGAGCGATGGCCGGCAAGGAGCTGGCTGGCCATGCGACAGAGCACCTGAGCGGTGGCAAGACGTGCATATATCTGCTCAAGGAAGAACAGATCTGGACAGGCTCCGCTATGTTTAGAAGCCGAGCAGGGTCCTTCCTCCATCCTTGGGAAGCCACAGAGCAGGAAAGATGAAAAAGAGGAAGAAGATGGATGCAGATCGATGGAGCGCTTCGTCTTGAGCGGCCATAGAGTTTTAGTAGATGCAGATTGCACGCCTCTGGCATGTAGCAACTAGCCACGGAGTGACCAGAAATGGTGGTGAGCAGCAGCAGAAGATGGGCGACGCGCATCAGCGAGGAGCTTGGCTGTGCGGGTCGTGTCACTGCGCTTCTCCAAGCAACTACAGATCTAATAGCATGGCTCCGAGAATCGAGCGTTGGCAATGCGTGCTCGAGCGGCATCCCTCGAGCACTGGCATGGAAAGGACGAAATTGGCAGAGATCTTCTATGCGATGAGCAACCTGCTAATCACATGCAGCGACGAGCGATGACTACTTCAAGTGTCGACCAAGGAGAAGGGGAGAGAAGAGGATGAGAGGAGAAAGAGCAAGGAAAGGCCATGACGAGGGCGTTAGGTAGGCAAAGAAGGAACACCAGTGGCGATGACGAGAAGAGAAGAAGAAAGAGGCGGGTGGGGTTTGGGCAGCAGCGGCACAATGAGGAAGAAGAAGAAGAGGATTCTAGGTTTTTTTTTTTTTTTTTTTTTTTTAACTTAGGCCATAACTCAAATCTTTTGGGCCTTCCCATCCATAATTAATCCCAATCCATTAAATTAAATTTTACAGGCTTTTCTTTCGATAAAATCTAATTTTTTTGAATGAAAACGAATAAGCCCAACGAGTCGAGCCTCTAACCAACTGAGGACCCTAATCTGATGAATACGATAATTTCGTACTTATTAAACGTACAATTAAAACAATAACCACATAGAACGTTATCTAATCCTAGTTGGCACGTAAATTCACACAATCAAATAAAAATTAATAAAATGAAATCTCGAGTATTACACGGTGGCCTAAGATAATCCCTTCTTGTACCATGAAATGGCACTTTTTCCAATTCAAACTAAGTTTCTTTCTTCACATCTCTTGAATGCCCAAGTTCTGCAAACATATTTAAATGTTTCTCCAAATACAGAGAAAACATCCATAAAGAATTCTAAGATATTTTCCACCATATCAGTGAAAACGGCCATTATACATCTTTGGAATGTAATTGGAGCATTACATAGACCAAATGGCATCCTTCTAAAGGCAAAGATGTAACACCCTCAGATTAAAAAACTTTATCCTAACCTAGGAATGTCACATTTACCCACTGACACGAATTTGTGAAAACCCAAAAGAATTTAAAGCTCAACTAGCTAAACAATTAAAAAAACATTTTAATAACACCCAAGACCATTCCAGTCAACCTTCTGTCTTGTTCAATAAAACTTATTTTAAAGAAAAATGCTTCAGGGTATCTTAGTTTGCCTACAAGCGTCCTCCTTGCACCACCTGGCTACACATCATCTAAAATATAAAATGAGAGAAATGGAATGAGCTATAAAGCTCAGTAAGTAAATCTCATGCATGAATGCATAAATTATAAAAACTCACTTTTCAACGAAAACTTTCTAAACATTTCCATTTCGTAACCTTTTTACAAAATCTCTCATTTCAAAATGTATAACTTGTAAAACATTTCCTTTCATTATATTCGTGAGCTCACTGAGTGTAACGTCTAGCCATTAAGCTTTGCAGTGGGCCATTGTTATTTGAAATCCGATTACATCCCTACCAATAGAACCGCAAAGCGGTTAACATTCCTTTACTTTTCCTTCCATCTCTTCACCTCCCCGAGGTGAATCATTACCTACCCTCCCAGAGGGTCGGCTCGGGTGCGCCAGTCCCCCAACCCCATTTCCCACTCACATCTTTCATGGCTAGGTTTACACTCCTTTCCAAAAAACTTTAATTTTTTTCTGAATATGTTACAATTTATAAAATACATTTCAAAATTTCATTTCCTAAACCATTCACTTTCTAAATGTATGAATGGCTCATGCCAAGAATGATGTAGAATACTAACTACATGCCCATGACATGAAATGCATACAACTATAATTAACATGCCATTCGACATAATAATGGTACAAGATATGAAACACGTAAAAACATTCTACACAAACAACACATTTCATAACATAATCCCATACTGCTACCACATAACACACAACAAAAGAGATAGGCGGATATGGGGGTTTACTTGCATAGAAATCTCATATCCAGCACATTAATCCACCTAAAGAAATTCAGATACATCCATTCATATGCATTAATGAAATGTGAGAATTTACTTACATAGAACTCAAATTCAATACATATTCAATTCACCTAAGAGCAATTTAATTATAATAACAACACATATATGTTAACGAGAATGAGAGAATTTATGTACCCGAAGTCCTTTATGTTACAAGGTTCTTATTTCAATCGTGAAGTGAAATCCTTCTACCGTTTTCAATGTTAAGGCACTCGAAACGACCTAATTTTGATTACAGAAGGAAATGTCCCAACTTAGATATTCAAGGTTTATTCCAACAATGTCATTTGCCAATTATTAATCCATACTTAGTTTTCACATTGCCAATTATCACTTTTTTAAGGGTACAATTCAAACTCCTTAGCTCGGGTATTAAACTTAATCTATATTCTCCCACAATTTTACTTTAGGATATAATTTCATAGGTTATAAATTTCAATGTTAATTAATAATGTTTTCACCTTTTAAGTCCACAAAATCCAAGTGTCGCGGGACTGGTATTGGATTCTCGGCGTGCGCTCTAGCAGCGCGCGTAACAGCCATGGGCGTCCGGCGCTCTCTGTTTTTGAAGCTGGCAAACAACTAGCAAGGGTTCCATTTTCTGGCAAACTAAAGCGACGAGTGGAACAGCAATGGCATCTAGTCAGACTTGGCGGATCTGGCAGATGAGACGAAGGAACTGGCGACAACAAGCTGAGGACTCAACCTCCGTGCTGCTACTGGACTGATCAGGCTTCTCTAGATGGCGATCAAAAAGTCATAACCGGTGAACAGCGGAGATCCGATCGAGCAAAGGAGAAAAAGAAGAAGAAGAAGAAGATGAAGGCAGATCTGGAAAGATCCAGTCGATGAGTAGCTTCCCGAGGAGATCAGCCACCAACTGTAGCAACTCCACCGTAGAAGACACTCGGTTAAGTCGGAGAGCAACGCCGACGGCGATCGGCGAGCAAGACAACAGCGAGCAGACGTAGGAGGGGGGAGATCAGACCTGTAGGTCAAGGCCCAAACAGATTAGTGTTCGCTGTTCTGGTCGAAGCTGACGTGTTGGAAGCACCTCGTTAAGCAAGCGATCCCTAACACCAGTGCTCGTCCGGTCACCCAAAGGTCACCCAACAGCGAGCAACAAGGCGATGACTAAGGCAGCAGCAACAAGGATAGCGAGCTTTGGTTTTGGGCAGCAGACCCTTACGCGGGTGACACGCAGGTCTGATGCTCGAACCGTCCCAGAGAGGAAGATCAGATCTGTGTGACAGCTCTGGAATTTCGACGGCAAAGCTGTGTCGGGCAGGAGGAAGAGAAGAGAAGAAGAAATGTAGCTATTGCCACAATAGTTAATAGCAATGAGAACAGAGGATGGCACACAATTTCACACGATCAACCAAAAATCCATAAAAAGAAATCTTGAGTATTACAAAAGGTGCCATAACGACAAGTGAAAATTATCTTTTCTTGATCCTCCAGTGCTACAGCAATTTGGTTTTAATCGGAATATCCATTTAAAAAGAAATAATAATTTTTTCCAACTAACCTGTCCAACATTTGATCAATGAATGTCAATGCGAAATGATCCTTTCAAGTGGCTTTGCTGAGTTTTTTGTAATCTATGGAATCAATTCATTTTTTTCATTAGTGATAACGGTGATACCTCCCTTCTTGGGCACACATTGACTATCTAAAATTGGATAGATGATGCTTGCTTCTAGCCACTTGATAATCTCCTTTCTCACCATCTCCTTGATGATGGGATTCAATTGACGTTGTTGTTTGATTGAGTTGCTGCAGCATTCTTCCATGATTATCTTGTGCAAAGGCAAACTTTCGGACTGATTCCTTTTGATGTCCGTTATTATCCATCCAAATGCTTTCTTGTGTCTTTTCAGAATTGCTAGAAGACTTTGCTTCTTCTCCTTGCTAATATAGCTGAAATGATCACTGGCAAGGTAGCTTAGGCACCTAAATAAGAATATTTCAAATTGGAGTACCTTCTGCTCCAAAGTTGGAGGTTCTTGGATTGATGGTATGAGTGGTTTCATGTTTCCCTCCATTCGTTCTAGGGGTTCGAACTAATTTTAAAATGTGGTAGCATTTGACGATTAATTGATGGCCCTTATTTCTTCAATATTCCCTCTAGGTTCATTTTCATCTTCAAATGCTCTATCATCTTATTGGTGCTACAATGTTCCAGCAATTTATTTGCTATTGCATCTTTTGTAATCCTGATCGAATAGCATTTTTCTGTTTAATCCTGGATTTTCATTGCTTGAAATACATTGAATGTGACCTCCTGATCATGGATCCACATGGTTAACTCTCCCTTTGCACATCGATGACGTTTCTCCCTGTGGCAAGAAATGGCCTTCCCAAAATAATATGCACTTTCTTGTCCACTTCATAATCAAAGATGATGAAGTCCACTAGAAAAATAAATTTGTCTACTCAAACTAGTACATCTTCTATCTTTCCTTTGGCATAGGCAAATGTTCTCTCAGCAATTTGCAATATTACTATCGTGGGCTGTGCTTTACCTATTTTGAGTTACTAAATAAAAACATTAGCATGAGATTGATGCTGACTCTTAAATCACACAATGCCTTACCACAATATGATTCTCCAATCTAACATCGAATGGTGAAGCTGCCTGGATCTTTCAACTTTCGTGGTAAATTATTTTGTAATATCGAATGCACTCTTCAGTCTCCTTTTCTTGGATAGGATATCCTTCATGAACTTGACATAATTTGGCATTTGCTATAAAACTTCAATGATAGGCATGTTAATTGTAACTGCTTAAGGATATCTAAAAACATATTGAATTGCAGGTCTTCTTATTCCTTTTGGAGTCTTTGAGGGAATGGTGGGGGTGGTTTCTCTTCTTTTGGTCTGGGGTGATGTAGTTTTGCTAGAGCTTTATGCTCTGGTACTTGGCCTCATCCTTCTTCTTGTCTTCCACCTCTCCTTCCTCTTGACGTGGAGTTGTTTCCGATTGCTCCTTAGCCTCGGGCACTGGTCCTTCCAACTGCTTCCTCCTTTTTAAAGTAATGACCTTGCATTGCTCATATCCATTTCCTTCTTGGATTCTCAGTATCGATGGGTAACATCCCTAGTGGTCTGGAGCTTAACACTGAGCAAGTTCTGCAACTTGTATTTCTAGATTCCTCAAAGATACTGCTTGATTCTGGATGATGGTGCCCATGGCATTATTCTTTTCCTTCAGTTTCTTCAATATGTTCTCCATAGTGTTCAGTTGTTTATTAGGTTATGGTCTATGTTGTTGCCCTTGTTGAAAACCTGGTGGAGTCGCTGGCTTGCTCTGATGTAGCATTGAGGAGGCTCCTCCTTGGTTACTTCATGAGGAGTTAGGATGCTGCCTTCATCTTGGGTTGTATATGTCAGCGTAGGGGTTGTTGGTCTTACCAAAGTTCCCTACATAGCACATAGATTCTAGATTGAAAAGGCATTTGTCAAAAGCATGATGTTCTCCACAGTATACGCATGTCACCCCACTTTATTGTAGACGTGTCTGCATCTTTTTAATCATGTTAGTAAATTAAGGTACCTCTGCGATTAATACTGTCACAGCATCAATTTCATGTATTCCAGCCACTCCTCTAGCTGTGTTAGCTCTATTGGATGGCCACTGATAGTTATTATTGGTTATCCTCTCCAAGGTGCCATATGCTTCATCGTACTTTTTGGCCAATAAGGCTCTATCTCCTGAAGCATCCACTATGATCCTTGTTTAAGCATTCAATCCGTTGTAATGTTTCCTTTTGAACCTAATCTTGAATGCCTTGATGAGGCTACTTTCTCAACGATTCTTGAAATTGTTTCCATGCTTCATACAATGATTCATCTCCAAGTTGTTGAAAAGATGTTATGTCATTTCATAACTTGGCTATTTTCACAGAATGAAAGTATTTCATTAAGAATTTTTCAGCAAGATCATTCTAGGAAATAATTGAATTGGGTAATGAATTCAACTAGTCTCGCGCACGATCCCTCAAAGAAAATGGAAATAACTTCATGCATAATGCTTCTTGAGGACTCATTGTAATTGAAATAAATCATTTACCTCCAGGAAGAGTCTTAAATGTAAATAGGGATCCAATGCTGGCATCCCATTAAATTGGCCTTCCATTTGTAGCATCTGAGACATTACACTTCAGCTCGAATTAAGCTGCCTGAATTTCTAGTTTGATAATACCTGGATGCAAATGATGTAGCATAGGTATAACATAATCTCTAATAACTCAGTTTCTTCCATGCAGTAATGCTACCTCATCATGATTTCCATTTCTACATCTCTAGGCCATGGTTTCTTTTGCAGGAAGAATTCTATGCTGCCCTTTTATTCTTCTTAGGGTAATCTCAGGATCAGTGGCACTACTTCAGTTTCTTGCTTCTTCTTGTGTCACATGCAACAAGGTGCACTCCTGCTACAACAAAACAGATGGTTAAAAGGTTAGACAATAAAAAATATGTCAGATAAAATGAGTATCTTTCATATTTTGCTATTACAAAAACAATCCCCGGCAATGGTACCAAAACTTGTTGGGTGAATTTTGTGATGGAATATAAATGATGAGTTTATTAGGCTCGTGTAAGTATACATTATCAAACAAGTAATATAGTGAGGGGTGGATGTCGATCCTACGAGGATTGAATCTTATAGAAATTGATCGAAATATACAAAAAATAATGTCTGATAAATTGGAATTGGTAACTTAAGAAAAATGAACTAAAATTAAGTAAGATGATCAGATATTAGAAAGTTGTAGACAAGCTAAAATGAGAGTAATCACTAGAATATGAAAGTTAGTTAGGTATTTATGGATTATTTAAGTATGATGTTTATGGGATGTGATATGCATGCTACAACATTGTTCAAAGAACACTATGATGAGAACACGGGGAGACAGTTGTATCTATGCTAAAAGATTGATAAAGAGAATGCTATAGAGAGGATTATATCCGCCAAATGAATAGAGTCCTTAACTTTTCAGCCTTTTGGCCCTGGCAAGTACACTGACATTAGCTCCACATTACCTCAGGTGACTAAGTCCTTGATCCCATAACAAGGCTGCTCTATCATAGAAAACCTCGAGAACTTTGCTATATTGCTATTTGATGCTCAAGTGTCATGTTATTCCCAATATGGGGTTATGCTCAGCAGTGTTAGATTTGTTCAAGACCTAACTACAGTCCCTTGAGAGGAAGTTGTGCTCACACTAACAATCCTAATAACTCACAAAGGCAGTTTGAACATAACCCTGGGCTATGAAAATGCTACCACGTTGCTCGCCAGCGCAAACACTACTTAGTCTTTTCTATGTTCCCCCCAACTAACTCAACTAGTAGTGTTGGCCTTAGGCAACTACTAAAAGTCTAGGTTCAAGGTCAGTGCTCCCAATACACTCACCAAGAATCGTATTTATGACCTAGTAATCTCACAATGCATTAGCAATTATAGCTTGATGCTATAAAAATCATGCAAACCACTCACTTTACCTAAGTTTTTCCACTAAAGTTAACATCCTGCCTTATGTTCTCAAATCTAGGTTAGAGGAATGGATTCCAATCAGGAATTAAATCACTTGGATGAACTGCAAATTAGCTTAATCATGTAAAAATTAAATTTAACACATCATCATACTCAAAATTCACCATAACCCCAACTAAGATGAATCAACTTATGCTCAAAGAATTAAAACACAAGGTTTCAACAAACATTCTATTGTGTATACATGTCAAAATAAGTTTGATACAAATAAAATATAAGAGCAGTATATTAAAATGAAACACTCTTGTGAATAGATGTGTGCTTCTATAGTTTCTGATGCCGTAGCAACACTCGCAGTCCAATCTAAATTATCTCGTTTGCTTATTCTTTACTTAATCAACTAATGTCACTTGCTGACAATTTGCTTCTAATATCTTCTCCAATGGTGGCTGCATTCTTCTGCAAGTTTTCCAGGTCCCACAAAGGATTTATCTGATGAATTTGGTGAATAGATTTCCAGATTGGTAATAAACCCAAAAAAACCTACCTGCTTCTTCTTCAATCCAATTCCTATTTATAGTTGTGCATTCTTGCAAGCTGATGGCCAATGAAATGAAGTGGATTTCTTGGTCCAATGAGGGTTCTACACATAGCATTCAAATGGCAGCTTCTAGAATCAATGAGGAGTTTTTAAAGGGTTGTCCAAACATAGTGGAACAAAGGGTCCAATTATGGCTTGCCATGTGGGACCACTTGCAACTTTATGTAAGTTGACATTATCTTATGAATATTTTTGGCTGCTTTCATGCATCTCAAGTCCTTTCTAGCTCCTCTCTCAAATTCCTCCAGCTTTCACTCAAATCACTCCCAATGCATTAACAATAGAATCACAGCTTCCATTTGGCAACTTGCTCACCATACTTCCTACTCTTGCCTATTGATGCTGCATCATTAGCTTCTATGCTGCAACATACCTACAATCCATAATTTATTGGCCTTTTTCTTCTTTTTCTTCAATGTAATTTTTCTTCGCAACTTAAACAAGATTTAGATGATAATTATAACAATGTTATAAAAACTAGACTACGTTTCTATTATAAGGAATATATGATTATGCTTTTTATGCTAAATTAGCCTAAGTACAATTATGAAGTAAATAAATGAGAGGGATATTATGCTAGGAATAAGAGCTTGAAGTGGTACAAAATATGCACTCATCAGATACTCATAAAATCCCTCTACCGCAAGAGCCATTCATAGAGGTTATAATATGGCATTACAAGGCTGCTAGAATTTTCACAGTGACAATGTGGTCAACTAGTGTATTGAATGTTTATTGGCTTCCTTCATAGATGCAGGCAGATCAACTACCAACAACGTCCTTCAAAGTTGGCAATGTTCAATGTAGGATGCTTTGTATTGGCTCCTGAACAATGGTAAGACATTGTTACAGTCATTCCATGTATAGTTGCACTTCATTATTTGTTAAGTAGTTCAAGTTAGCTAAATGTTAAAGTTAGTATTATTTTCATGAAGGTTATTTTCATGAAGGTACAGTAGCTCAATGCAACATTATAGTTTGATTGCTTTTATGTGCTTTCATAGTATTATCTTTAGTCTGGTGATAGTATTTTGATAATTATGATAAAGTATACTAATTTCTTGATTTAGATTAATTATAATCACATTATGTAAATAATTCAGATTATGGTTGAATGTGGCCTTTTGGAATAGGATTATAATTTTAGTATACTAGTTTTAGTTTATGAGTTAATATTATCATATTAAATTTGTTGAGCTTTTATTATAATATAATACATTTGACAGATTTGCTTACAAAACAGGAGGTAATATTACAAAAATACTCATCACTAATAATTGTCCTATTGTAACGGTTTTTATTTGTCAAGAAAATTGGACGATATTGTAAAAGCTAAGTACATCTTGTTGATAGAGAGATTTTGTGATCAAAATTAATAGATTAGTCAATATTTCCTCTCCATATAATATACCTACATTAACAAATTATTTCCTCTCTAAATAACATATATATTGACGGTTTCTTCACTCAATATTTATTTTCCTTGAAAAAAAATTTTATTATTAACATTTTGTTACCGAAATTACCATAGATTGGGTGAGAAAATATTTAATTTCAAATAACATATCTATATCAATAAATTATTTTGTCTATAAATAACATATTTATATTGATGATAATTTCATCACTCAAAATTCATTTACATTAAAGAATAAGTTCGTCATAAAATAGATTGGTGACGAAATATTTTGTCCCCAAATAACATATATATCTTGACAAACTATTTCGTCCCCAAAATAACATATCCATAAATATCAAAATAATTACGTCAATCAATAGGTTTTGTGAAGAATAAGTTCGTCATTAATGTATAAACTGTTTGTGATGAATTACATCGTCATACCAAGTGAGTGTAAAAGCAGAAAAAGTTAATTATTTTTTGATAAAAATGAACATTATGCAACCGAATTTTTAGTTCGTTTGCGAATAAAACATTTGCCATGGAATGGGTGTCATTGAATGATGACATTTGATTCGTGACCTAAAATAACTATTGTTAGATGAATTTTTACCTTCATCACCAATTTCCTTCTGTTACGCAGATAAGGTAATAATTGACATGACGCAGATAGTGAGATGGGTGTGTCAATTGCTTCAAGGATTTTAGTCGGTACTGGTGCAAAGCATATGGAAGTCATTGTAATCCTAAAAGGTTTGGGATTGGATGAGATTCAGGAGCTTAATTGCTATACTCTGGAATCGAACTACCTCTTGGCCATTCAAAAGATCATCTCTAATGAAGTAAAATTTTCAACCTCTGGTCATATCGTACAGAACATCAGCAAATCCTAGATTTAAGGGGCTTTCTTATGTCCCATAATAAGCAAAACAAGCGGCGAACTTATTGGCAAAGTTGGGCTGCTCTATTACTTCTGAAATTGTCTAGATGGAAATTGTGCCTCACGATGTACTTTAGGCTACTTCGGCTAAAATGCCTGTTGATTAATATATCTCTTTGTTTTTTATAAAAAATTAATATATGATTCATTAACTATATGCATAATCTTTGTTTTCACTTATTGACGTCCCTCATAATTTACATCTCTTTATTTATGCATTGTTATCACATCCGACATTGGGGTTTAGCATGTGCTTCTCACATAAACTTTTAATTCTAGGACATAAATATCATTTTAGGATAATAAATAAATAAAGATCTTCCGCAGCACCTTCATCTTCATCAGGAAGATATTTCCTACAAATCCCTGCTATGGATCATTACCTGCATCCTCAACAAACAATCTCTTATGGGTCATCATCAATATCCTGAACAAATCATTAGCCAAAGAAGGATTAATGTCCTAAACTGCCAAATTATATATATAAGTCGTATAGACTTACCCTCTGCCTCTAGTAAAATCATTCCCGATTCCACTTCTGAATCCAATAAGATTAATGACTTAGAAGAAAATTCTTCTTCTTCAGACACTGATCAAACATTGGAACAATTCCAACCTAAATCAACATCGATTCCTAGCATCAATCCCATGACTTAGCAGTCATCTATCATTCAGGTTCCAAATTCCCCAACTCCTCTGGATATTACTGTAGCAAAACTCATATCCCAATATCGTTTCAATGCGTCATCTGTCTATGATTGGAACATAGATAATTTATCTGATTATCAAATCATTAGTTTTCTCCAGCAGATGACCATGGCAGCAAATGCCTATAAAATCCGGATAGGAACTGAGAATAGAGCTATAGCTGAGCTCCTTATCGCCAATTTCTCTGGCCAACTAAAAGGTTGGTGGGATTACTATCCCACTTCTCAATAGCGGCAAGATATTCTTAATGCTATTAAGATCGATGAAGCTCTTAACTTCATTGTGGAAGCCAATGGCCAACCTATTTCTGATGTCATATCAACTCTCATCCTTTCTATCTCCCTTCATTTCATTGGAGATCGATCACATCAAAAAGATAAAAATGCCAAATTATTATCAAATCTTAGATGTAGAACTTAATGAATTCCAGTATTACAAAAATACTTTCTTAACTAGGCTTATGCTTAGGGAAGATTCCAATCAACCATTTTGGAAAGAGAAACTCCTTACAGGCCTATCTCACCTATTAGGAGAAAAAGTTAGGAACAAACTCCGTGAAGAATCAAATAGTAAAATCATTCCTTATCACTAGTTCACATTTGGAGAACTGATTAGTCAAATTAATAAAGAAGGTCTAAAATTATGTCAAGATATTAGGCTTCAGCAAACCCTTAAATGGGAACTCAAACAGTCTAAAAAGGAGTTAGGTGACTGCTATAGACAGTTTGAAAATCTTCCTGAAAAATCCTCTCACTACAATGGCAGTCGTAGTAAACCGTCTTCGTCTAAATCCCATAAGAAACCCTATCATAAAAAATACAAAAAATATTCAAAACAAGTTGATGAATTTTATAGAAAAACCTTCTAAAAAATCCTTGTATAATAAGAAGTCTAAACAAAATAAATCTCCTTCAAATTTAAAAGATTTAACGTGTTATAAATGTTATAGAAAAGGACATTATTCTAAATATTGTAAATTTTCTAAAAAAGTTAATGAACTTCAATTAGATCCAGAAACTTATGAAAAAATTGCAAATATTCTTGTTGATTCTGATTCTGATTCCTCTTCGTCTAAATCCTCCTTTTCTGAAAAAGCCCTTCAAATTGATGAAATTCACACTTCATCTTCTGAAAATCCCGAATCTTCTGATTATTCCTTGAATGTCCTTACCAAAGAACAATAAACTCTTTTAGAAAATATTAAATATATTTCTGATCCCACTTTACAAAAACAATATCTAGAAAAAATTCTGAGTTCAATTTATGATGAAAAACCTTTTCAAAAACTTTCTATTTTACCGCCTACTTCTACAAATGCTTATGATTTAACAAATATTCTTAAAAAATCTAAAAAGGAATCCTCTGTTTCAATTGCCAGCCTCCAACAAGAAATTAAAATCATTAAACAAGAAATAAAAGATTTAAAAGAAAAACATAAGCAAGATTCTGCTGCTATTCAAATTCCTCTTTCAAAATAGAATAAAAATTCCTTGTCTGATTCCAAAAATGATGAACCATTAGAGTTCCCAAGCCAAATCGAAAATATTAATAAAATTCCTCCTGATTTCTTATTTGTCCTTAGGGAAATCACGTCTCAAAAAATACTTTTGAAATTTTCTTCTGATTATATTATAGGTACTATTGCCTTATTTGAATTGGTGCAAATCTGAGCTATATTAAAGATGGTTTAGTGCCTAAGAAATTCCGAGAATCTACAAATAGTAAATTATCAGCTGCTAACAATTCCAAGCTCCAAGTCAAGTACAAGACTGAAGCTTCTATTATCCATTCTAATAACTCTACAAAAACTCCACTTGTGGTAGTTAATGATATCTGTCATCCAGTGATCTTAGGAACTCTCTTCCTAACTTTGATCACAACTTATAAGGTAAATTCCGAGTCAATTTCATTTAAAGCTAAAAATACCAGTCTAGTCTAGAAAAACCTCAGACTAAGAATCTAAATCTCATCAAAGCATATTCTGTTCATAAAGATTAGATTGATGCTTTATCACTTAGTAAAAATTTTCAATTAAAAGAATTTAAAAACACCTTGTTTCATCTAAGGATAGATGAAACACTTAAATCACCTAAAATTCAATCAAGGATTTCAAAACTCTAGTCTTCCTTTGAATCAGAACTTTGTTTTGATCTTCCAAATGCCTTCTGGGCCGGAAAACAACATATAGTTGATCTTCCTTACTCCCCAGATTTTAATGAAAATATGATTCCTACAAAGGCTAGACCAATTCAGATGAATGATGAACTAGAACAGCATTGTAGAAAAGAAATTCTGGATCTCAAATCCAAAAATCTTATTCGAAAATCTAGATCCCCTTGGAGTTGTACTGCATTTTATGTTAATAAAAATGCCGAAATAAAGCGTGGTACTTCCCGATTAGTTATCAATTACAAACCCCTTAATTCTGCTTTAAAATGGATTAGGAATCCTATTTCAAATCAGAAAGATCTTCTATCTCATCTAAATTCTGCGTGTATATTCTCTAAGTTTGACAATGCCGCGCTGGCGGGTCTCCTGCCTAGATCATATATATATATAATTTGCTTGAATTAAACTAGAATATCACTCCAATAAAGACCTTGGAAATTTTCTTCCTCCTTAACCTCTCTAAAAAATTCACAATGCACAATAGAAACTTTCTGAACTAGGAGTTATCATAACTTGCCAAAAAATCAAGAAGCCGCTCTCTCAAGTTATTTGGTGGTGAAAATACCATGTGTAAAATCATTCCAACTAGGATACCTTAGATTAATCAAGACCAAACAAGCAAGCGTGGATTTTGTGTCCTCATGATTATGGAATTATATAAGAATTTATATAGAGTTTCGACACTCATTAATCCTCACAGAAAGTGCCAAAGAAGCTACCCAAGCTTTAGAGTTCTATGTTTAACATATCATTTAGAAAAAGTGGAGAAAGATGATTTCGAGCATTTTCAAAGAAGTAGACAAAGAATAGGGAGGAAGCACTAGAAACATCATCTAATGTAAGGTTTTCAGCAAACTACTTGCAATAGCCGCTACGGCCCTTCTAGGAGTGGTCCTTGAATGTAAAGTTCAAGCCTTGGGGAGGTAAGTAAAGGATGTGAGTCTGCAAAGGTGGGTTTAGGATAATGGGGGAAGGCAAAGGTGACAAAGGAAGGAGAAGGATATGAGTCTGGGTTGGGTTGTTGATAGATGAAATCGCAATTAGGCAATTGACTACAACGCGCAAGTATATCGCTGTTCAATGATTGTCTAAATTTCTAATTAAAATCAAACAATAGTTTGGTGAATATCACTTAAAATAAAGTAAAATGATTTAATTAACAGAATTGTTGAGGATTCAGAGCAACAATCTTGTAAAAGATGATTAAGAGGATAAAAGGAGTAAGAGTTAATGAATCCCATAAGTAAAAATGACTAAGAACTATGCGACACTACTATCGTATTCCTGCCATAGCATTATTGTAATACTTGAGATTTAGTTTCTATTTTTCCTTTCAAACTATATATATATATAATTTATGTTCTAATCCACTAATTAGACATAATTGTTAGTAAATTAATTAATTTACGGCGAAAGGACTTAGAGGCTGTAACATTCGATGTGCCAATTAGAAATAAATAATAATTTCCTTGATTTATTATTTGTTATGCGTTAATGTGTGAGTATGTTTATTTAAAGGTGAAATTTTATTAGTTTACTTTAATTAGAAGTCTTAGTTAATTAATTTAGACTTGACCTATTAAAGCCCGTCCTCTTCTTATTCAAATCTAAAATCGGATTTGGAGTTCGATTTTGGACCAGAAGAAAACTAATAGATTTTAATTTGGTTGGACGTAGTTGGTTAAGTAATAAAAATGGCCCATGAAGAAATTTTAGTTAGCGTTAAGTTAGCTTTAAAAAAAACTATTTAAAGATGAAGATTACTATTTATCTTTTTCCCAAAGAAAAACCATAACATCCTAACCATAGCTGCTACCAACCGGCGCCTCCTCCCTCTGCCCTCATCGATGCCAACCTTCCTACCCTCTTTCTCTCTCTCTCTCTCTCCTCTTCTCTATCGATGCTGAACACCAGTCCATCTCCTCCATTCTAGTCAACCGACCAGGCGCCCAAGCGAACAGGCTACCAGGCGACCAGAAGCCTAGATGCCCAGTGACCAGGCGCCGAGACACCCAGCGACCAGGCTCCTAGATGCCCGGTGACCAGACGCCTAGGTGACCAGGCGCCCAAACGCCCAGCGATCTGGGGCCTAGAAGCCCCGCGACTAGATGCCTAGGCGCCCTGAGGACCAAGCGCTTAGGAGACCAGGCATCGTGCGCCGTCCGCTCGAGCCAGTAGTGAGTGACCAGGATAGCAGTTCGCATGCCCGGAGCATATTTCATTCCCAAGCATGATTGACGTCATTACATCTTAGACTCGAGATCATACCTAAGGTTCGGGATTCGAGGTGAATCCTTAATCTTTTTATTTAAATTATCCGAATGGCCTAGGTTTTGTATTATGTAATAATAATTAAGAAACAAAAAATGGAATAGTTTAATAGGAAATTTAACTTAGTATGATAAAGTAAAAAGGAGGATATAATTCTAGAAATATATTGAAATATAATTTAGGGTGAAATTAGGATCTGTATGATCAAAAAATATATATTGTAATTATGATTATTATTATTATTTTAAGAACAAATTAGGATTCATGAAATTAAATTGTACTATTAGTAGTTCGATTTTTATTGGCATGGAAATTCATCTTGAGAAATTATTAGTTAAGGTCACCTAGGGAAAACGATGAAGGTACTAAGGGTAAACACCTATATTAAATGAATATGTTTGGTTAAACAAGTCTCAGATGAATATTCTTTGTATAATAAAATTAGGATACTGTGGCACATTAACGTTGTGGGCAACCAAAGCACCCCGCTAGCGAAAGTAAACAAATTTATTAAGGATTACAAACAAGTAAATTCTTACATTCTCATTAACGCATATGTATTGTTGTCATAATTAAATTGTTCTTAGGTGAATTGAATATGTATTGAATCTGAGTTCTATGTAAGTAAATTTCGAATTCTCATTTAGTAGTGATGCAAGTGTGTTGTTATTATGATTAAATCTTCTTATTTGAATTGAATGTGAATTGATAATTGCTCTTATGTGTTATAATGTGATATTACTTCTAGTATGTGAATTTTATTACTCATTGACATGTTAGAAATTTTAAATTAAGGGTTCATGTGGTCCATGAGCATGTAGATTGCAGTAGTTGCATATTTCTTGTATGGACATAATCAGACATTCAAGAAAGGAAATGTTTTTAAGGAATGAAATTTGGAAAAGTAAATGTTTTGAGGAATGAAGTTTTTAAAGATGTTATTTTTATGATAAATGATTTCCAAACGTTAAGGATTTTGAAAAAGGGCTGTAAAAACTTGCCATGAAAGATGTGAGTGGGAAATGGGGCGTGGGGGACCAATGCACCCGAATTGACTCTCTGGAAGGGTAGGGAAATGTAATGTTCACCTCTTTGGAGGTGAAAAGATGAAAGGAAAAGTCAAGGAATGTTAACCGCCTTGCGGTTCTATCGCTAGAAATGAAATGCGGTTCCAAAGAACAGATGGCCTACTTCAGAGCTTAATGGCTAGGCATTACACTTAGTGACCTCATGAATGTAATGAAATGAAATGTTCTACAAGTCATACATTTTAAAAGGAAAGATTTTATAGAAATATTATGAAGTGGAAATGTTTAGGAAGTTTTCAATGGAAAGATGAAGCTTTATAATTCATGACATATAGGGCGTATTTATACCATATAGCTCATTCCATTTCTCTCATTTTGCATTTAAGGTGATGTGTAGCTAGATGGTGCGAGGAGGTTGCTTATGAGCAAACCATGATACCCTGAAGCATATTTTAAATAAATTTTATAGATTAAGATAGTTGTTGACTAGAATAGTTTTTGCTTATCATTAAGTTATTTCTTGTTTGGTTTAGCTACTTGAGTTTTAAATTCTTTTAGGTTTCAGCAATTTTAATTTGAATAAATGTTGGGATGGTAAAAGATTTATTAGAACACATTATTTGTTGTTTGGATATTGTTGAGTTTGAATGGATCGTTATTGAAGGCGCGAGGAAAGTTTGTTGGATTTTTATAAACTTTTGACAAGGGTTAACATTTTTTTTATTTATTATAGTAGTTGATTGTTTTACGGGTAGGGTAACATAATATTCTCAATCTAGGACAGTTCCTAATCTAGAGGTGTTACAATTATCGCAACAACGACATGCAAACCGAGACATAATGCAATCTCGTCCTTCTGTTTGTTGGTTAAAGTTTCTAATCCACTAGGATGTTTATCCTTTCGGGATTTATTACCTGGTGTAGGAAACCCTATGAAGCTTAGGTTAGTTTGGTGCAATGCTACAACTTTCTTGCTGAAGCAATACCTCTACAGTAAAGTGACATTCACATGCAAGCTGAGACAGAATATGACCTCACTTTTCCAGTTTGTTGAGTGCTTCCATTCCATTAGATAGTTTACCCTTCTAGGATTTATTACCTAATCTCTAGAAACCTAAATAAGCTTAAATCTCTATGGTCTTATAAGCTAAACCTATATTTCTATAGGGTTCATTAATGGGAAAACCTAAAACTCACATCCATTAAAATTTTCGATTGTTGTAGTACCTTCTTGTCATCAAGCAGCTCACACATTGACCATTAATGACCAGGAAATAGCAAATATATAACAATAACACCCTTGAATGAAGCGCGATAATGACTATACTTTGCATATAGAAGTTCTTAAATCTTTAAATACTTATGTCAATAAAAACCCTAACTTTTAAGAAACTAGTTCATGCTCATAAATGCTAAATAAGACATAGACATATTATTCAACAACTTAAATCACAATAAAGAGTGGGGAAGTAAATTCTAACAAGTGTTGATGAAGCTTTTTGGTGAAGTTCCTTTCAGATTCTTCCTCTTCTTCCTTATGCTCCAAGCTTTTCCCTTATTGACTAATTCCTCATGTTATTTCTCAGGCAGCTGTTGCTGCCTATGTCTAGGTTTTTGTTCTTTTTTTCTTTTTACTAGTATCATATGCTTTCTGCCACATTAAATTCATGTCCTTCATTGCTGATGCAGTGCCGTAACAATGACCATAATTTGAACTTCTCTCAATTCTTAATCAAGTAATCCTCCAATTCACATGTAGAATCATTTCCTTACAAAATAAAGCATTTTTCATCAATAAAGGCTATGAATTCTACAGTTTCACAATTTAGTAAGATCAAGGTTACTTAATTGAAATTAGACAAATTTTAAGGAAGAATAGCACAAAGTATTGCTTTAACATATCAAAGAGGGTGAAAATAAGTACATAACTACTAATAAATTCACTGAGGTTTTACCCATATCAATTGTTCAAATGAGACTTGGAATCACATTTATACTCCCAAATAAAGATTGTACTTGAGGAGCACAGGACTCTTTTTGTCAAATTCCACCGTCTGATAGATAACAAGACATAAGTAGAAAAATTTAAATTGCAGAGGAACATTAATAAGAGAAAATAAAGATGACGAATATGAAAGAATTATAAACTACTAAATGGCATCAATTACCTATTCCTCCACAATCAACTAAAAGTTCATCTCAAAGGTGTTGTAAAAGGTCATATACAGAGTACAAAAGTTATGTTCATTATCTTTCTTGAATTATTGGTACATTATGTACATCAATYTTCAATTTAATTGAATTCAAAATGGATTTTTTCTTTTTCTTTCTCTTGAGGATGTGAATTAAACTATGGCCTTTATCCGTGTTAAAGTCAAATGCCCATTTTTCTCTTCTATTCCTGTTGAGTTAGAGACTTATTAGTCTCCTCACCATTTCACAATAGTTCCTAGGAATGAAAAAGGTTATGAAAAAGAGATACAAACCAAATATTTTATATATAGCATAAATATCATCGTTTAATCTTAATATTTGCCTATTCTTTTTTAATTTTTGACCCTGAAGTTTAAAATACTAAAAGGGTACCTCAATTTTTGAAAATTTATCAACATGTGACCTTTTGTCAAATATTTATGTTAGCCTTAATTGAGGGAGTTCATTTTAATCGATTATTTCTTTGTTACAGAAAATCCTATCCCTAACCCTAATCATATTCTTCCTCATTCTCTCCCAACCCATAACCATAAAACCGATGCTGTCACCATGGTAAAGAGATTCTCCAATGTCATCCGAGCTTTCTACTTCTTCCTCATCCTCTAAAAACATTTCCTTCCAGACCTCATTTGTCATTTTGCTTCCCATGGCTTCCATATTCTTCACAACTTTGTCATCGTTGATGGCAATACAACCAAAAATAGCAAAATTGTCGAAGACAAAGGAGAAGGTGTTAGGTTTAAGTAAATATTCTTGAGAATTGTCTACATGTTCATAGAGTCAAAAGGGTTAGTACTATGATCAGAGTAGAGTAGTGGAGGGTTGACTTGGGATGCAGTTGAGGTCAGAGGTGAATTAAGGAATTTATGTTGCAAGGCACTGAAAACTGAAAAGTAAAATGTATAGTGGTATGGACCTCTGCCAAGGTATATAGTGGATATGGGCCAAGAGTTACACGAGCCAAGAAGAGAGGGTAATAGCCTAGTCCAGCATCCGCCCTTGGTTGAGTTAGCAAGGTGCTGACAGAAGGGGTTGTTTGGGTAAGGGAAGAGAAGATATGTATGTACAAAGGAGGTGCATTGGCATGGTGATCCGAATTGGGCAGTGATGTACACGAAATGAATTTCATTAATGCCACACCAGCTACCCTACCTTATGCAATCCTAAAATGACAGCCAATATTCCTGTCCGTGGAAGCCCTATAAATTCATAACTCCAACAACAAATAGATCGATTAGCCTCACGAAACATAAAGAATTGTGCTGTATTTAGTTATAATTTCTCCATGAATTTTGTTCTAAGAAGATTATGTAATTTATGAATGTATGGTTCATGTTCTCAGTACCTCTCTTTCTTTCAACAACACCAATCAGATGCATAGGAAGCATTAACATGATTGTTGAAGTCTTGAGGCTCCTAAAACTAAGATAAATTATTCATACAGGCACACTTGAGAAGGAGCTAAGCTAAGCAAAAACTGAGCTAAATTATTCATACAGCTATAAAAATGGTTAGTTGATAGCAATCATATGCATTTACTGCAGTGTCAAAAGACTAAACATCAACAATTCTTGTCTTATCTAGTCGATGACTTACCCAATCGATAAGGCAAGGATTTGGGAGGCATGTATTGGCAACAAAGTTCAATCGACTGAATTGGCTAAATAACACTAAATAACACAAAGGCTGATGAGAGCAAGCAATGAATCTAATGGATTTGGAGGAAAAACAAACGTCTTACGACAAACAGCTTCATAGCATCATCAGCAAGAGCCTTACCTAAACGCTAATAAAACTTCTGATTGGAAGATACCTAACAAAATTTCTATATTTGTGCCTACATGTATGGAGCAAATCAACCAAGTTCATCGATTGGTCAAGATAAAGAGAATGATGTACACCATTCAGCTGAGATTTCAGGCTACCTCTTACCAAACATGCATATTTTTAGGATGTGGAGCTTGTAGCGAGGAAGGAAGTGGATGAGAGACCTTAGCTTACTTTATGGACAAGAAATAAGATCCCTCTTGACTAAGCATAAAAGGGAAAAGATAAAAAAGGAGAACCCAACGAATCATTCCACAAACAAGACTATATCAAATTCAACATCAATTACAAGTTTCAGATTAACACATTCCATTTTTATCAATTCAAAGCTTGTTTAGAATAACTTTTAGTCCACCTTATCTAGCTTTCCATAAGTATATAGTTTTCTACTTCTCTTTTTATCAATTTATGCCTTGCCTTGTGTTAAAAGTTGAAAGTCACCTGTTTTGATCATTTGAATTTGGTCAATCATCTTTTTGTCAATAATTTTCAGTTTGCTTGTCAATTCTTAGCATTTTGGTTTTCCAAAGCTTATACATCTATAGATTTTGTGTAACACCCCTAGATTAGGAACTGTCTTAAGCTGAGAATATTACATCATTTCACTGGCAAATAATCAAACTATCCATTTAAAAAACTCAATACTTATTCAAAACAAAAATCGTGAAAACTTCAAGAATTTAAAGCATTCAGATATATTAATCTTATTACATAAAATTGATTTGAAACAAGTTCCAGGGCATCATAGCTCGCCCACAAGTGACCTCTTCACCCCATGTGGCTACATATCATCTGAAATGTAACATAAGAAAAAGAAATGAGCTAAAAAGCCTAGTTAGTAACCTCATGCATGAATGCTAAACATGTCCTATATGTCATGAAATTTTAAGATTTCGCCTTTTGGATGAAGAACTTTCCAAACATTCCTTTTTTCGAAATCTCGTTACAAAACATTTCCTTCAAAATTCACTTACAGTAAAATATTCCATTTCCTTTCGTTCGTGAGCTCACTAGAGTGCAACGCCTAGCCATGAGGCTTGCAGTGGGCCATTCTTATTTGGAACCCGATTACATTCCTATTGGTAGTATCGTAGAGCAGTTAACATCACATTTCTTTTCCTTCCATTCTTTTCACCTCCAAAGAGGTGAACATTCCATTCTTACCTACCCTCCAAGAGAGTAGGGTCAGGTGCACCGATCCCCCCGCCCCATTTCTCACTCACATCCTTCATGGCTAGGTTTACACTCCTTTCCAAAAACTTTAACATTTTCCTTTAAAATTCCATTTCCTAAACCACTCACTTTCTAAATATGTGAATGGCTCATGTCAGAAGTGATGTAGAATCCCTAACTACATGCCCATGATATAAAACACATGTAATAATTGTATATGTGTAATACAGGATATAACGTATCATTCGACATAAAAGTAATACAGGATATAAAACACATGTAACATTTCACGCAATTAACACCTCATAATACAATCCATACACAACATATAGACTATCCAAAAGAGTTCAATTACATCAATTCATAAGCATTAATGAGATGTGAGAGTTTACTTACCTGGAGTCCTTTACGTTAATGGGTTCTTACTTAAATTGTGAAGTGAACTCCTTCAACCGTTCTCAACGTAAGGCCTCGAAATGACCTAGTTGTGATTACAAAAAAGGAAGTCTACTTAGTTCGATCGTCCCAACTTAGATATTATGTGTTTAATCCAAGAATGTCCTTATCAATTATAAATCCATATTCAGTTCTCATATTATCAAGTACCACGCTTTTAAGATTACAATTCAACTCCTTAGCTCGAGTATAAACCTAATCTATGTTCTCCCATCAATTCACTTCAGGGCATAATTATGTACAAGTAATAAATTTCAATATCAAGTGTTAATGTTTTCACCTTTAAGTTCACGATATCCAAATGTTTCGGAAGTGGTAATGGGTTCTCGGGAGTCTGGGGGCCTGGGCATCGGGCATCGGGCATCGGGCACCTGGGTGCTTGCTAGGCGCCTCTGTTCTGGAACTGGCAACAGCCAGCAAGGGCTCAATTTTTTTTTTTTTTTTGGGACGAACTCCAGTGACGAGTAGAACAAAATTGGCACAAGGTCTGATCGGCGAACGAGCGGCAGCATGCGCAACTAGTTCGAGCATGGCGCACAATACTTGACCCAGTCGGCTGGTCGAGCTTTAGGCGACCCGCTCCTTGTCGATGATGAAAGAGAGTCGGTGAGCAACAACTAAACAGCGCCAAGTTGTTGCTGGTTCCAGATATGGAAACTCCCTTTTCTAGTCAAACAACAAGCAGCAAACGAGCGGCTGAGGTGTGCGCAAATGGTCGAGCGAATGGCTGGGCTAGAGCGGTGATGCGCACAGATCGGCTGGCCACTTGGCAGAGCTTCGATTTGAGTGGTGAAGGCTCTCTGGTCAAAGCAAGCAGCACGCAAAGATTCGACGAGCAGAGCATATCATCAATCGCTGTAGGTCTGACTGTTATGTGCAGAGATCGGCAAGCAAAGAACTGCGGCTTCAGCGGTCGTTCATCGGTGATGTAGACAAGGTAGAGAAGGAGGGGCAGCGGTGAAGGCAGAGGGAAAGGGGTGGCGGTGACTATAGGGAGGAAGAAGAAGAAGAGGATTCTAGGGTTTCTTCTTTTTTTTCTTTTTTTCCCCTTAACTTGGGGCCTAACTCAAATCCTTCGGGCCTTCCCATCCGTAATTAATCCAAATCCATTAAATTAAATTCTACGGGCTTTTCTTTCAATAAAAATCTAGTTTTCTAAATAAAAATGAATAAGTGCAACGAGTCGAGTCTTTAACCAACTAAAGGCCTAATCGGGCAAATACGATAGTTTCGCACTTATTAAACGTACAGTTAAAACAATAACCACATAGAACGTTATCCAACCCTAGTTCGCACGCAAATTCACACAATCAAATAAAAATTCATAAAAGAAATCTCGGGTATTACACGTCGGGATCTAATCTGATTGCTATTAAACTAACACACATGCAAGTATAGATGGCCCAAAAGTAGTGCGAATGAGTAGAGTGTCAATCCCACGAGGACAGTCTAATGAAAGGCACAATGTGTTAAACTCTCGTTAAGAAAATAGTTAAGATATAGTATTGGTAATATTTAAAAGCAATAAGCAATATAAATTAAATGTTGTAAGTAATTGACTGAAATAAAGATAATAAGCTTAAATAAAAAATAAAGATTGAAGCAATAAAAGTTAAGTTAGTGACAAGAAAGTAAAAGTCAAAGCCCATATTGTATGTTGTAGCATAGGCAAGCAGGCTTTGAGTGATGTCTCACACAAAAGCTCCTATTCTGCCATTGTTGGACAAGTAAGGTGACTACATCATATGTCTATGGGAGTCCTCATTACAAAGTCTCATTGTCGTTCACTATTTCCTTAGTAGAATAAAACTCTTTATCCTTAATGAGTATTAGAATGCTGTCTCAAAGAGCTTTATAGGATTCAAAGAATGTTTTTCTTTAAACCCTTAAATCAAACTCTTGCAGATTTTACTTAGAGTATTAGCCATATGTCTATGTCAATATCTTTTAGCAACTTGCAGGTTGCTGTTGAGCTCCAAAAATGATGAGTTAAGCTTGTGGGTTCCTCAACATAAATAGATTCCTTTGATATCAAGAGTTTACTCAATGGCACACATTCCTTACTATCGACATTTAGCTTTGTCAAGCTTTGCCTTTATCTAAGAACTTTGAGAAAATAGAAATGGAGATGAACAAGAACTGACTTAAAACTTCAGTGGCTTGAAATAACTAGGAAACTTTGTCGATTAAAGTGCTTGAAATCATACAATTAATGAAGAAGGACTTTCGTCTTCTCTTTTTCTAATCTAAGTTAAAGTAATCCTAACAAAATATGGTTCCCTCCATCTAAGAGAACCTTAGCTYCCTAAACTCTAAGAAATATAACTATGAACTACAGAAAAGTAACTAATTCATCTAGCTTTGTTGATCATCTATTCCTTATATGGAGCAAGAATGTTCTGAGTTGGCGATGTTGTAGCTTTCATCTTCTGAGAATTGATTGCTGACTTAGCCAACATTCGGCCTATAGTGCTCATTTTTTTGTAATATGGTCCATCATGCTTTTCTCCTGCTTCAACATTCTGGGAAATATACTGGAATAATCTGAAATTTTTCTTTATATAGTTTTGACGTTGATTCTTCATTAAATGCCAGAGATTTAGATTTCTTCTTTGTTCTTTACTTTTATTTCGTGTGCCTTGTAGGTTTGAATATTATGGCAATCTTCTCTATTATGCAAACTTTCTCAAGGATTAAGCATCTAAGTGCATTTCTAGTTAAAAGACATTCTGGAATATGTTGATCCTTAATATGTTGAAACGAGATCACATACCATAATTAAGAATATAAAAGAATAAGGAACTTGTAAAACGATCAAAATTTATGGGTAAAGATGGATATTTTCCAAGGTTATCACCCCTAAACTTAAACATTTCTAGTCCTCGAGCAATGTTGCAACAAATAATTTATCCCCTAGAATTTTAGGGTAGGGACTTTAATTCATAACAATTTAATCAGAAGAGTTAAAAACAATAGGGTTTGGATATAGCAATAGAACTTAACCAACATAGGCTTTCTATAAGTTATTCTCTTGTGTCACTAGTGTTTTTTGATGCAACAGCAGCATTGCAACTCTAGGTCAAGATTTAGTGCTTTGACTACCCTTTGTGCCTTGTGCTTCAATTCAAATGGTAAATGGAATGCCTTCCCCCTAGATCAATCTGAATGGGACATTCCTAATGGTGTTTTGAATGTTGTCCTGTAAGCCCATAATGCCTCGTCGAACCTTAAAGACCAGTCCTTTTTGTTTGGGCTCATAATTTTCTCCAAAATTCTTTTGATTTATCAATTGGAAATTTTTTATTGTCATTTGTTTCGGAATCATATGCTCTAGCAATTTTCTGCCTCATTCCATATTCACTCATTGAAGATCAATGCCCTTGGTGTACTAAATCTGAAAAAAGATGTTCATCTGAAGAAACTTAACCATTGCCTTYGCATCATTGATGGGCAATACTATAGCATCAATCTATTTGGACATGTAGTCCACAACAACCAATATATATATATTTCCAAAAGAGTTTGAAAATGGTCTCACAAAGTCAATTCCCCATACGTCAAAAAGTTCAACCTCCAAAAATATTGTTCAAGGCATCTCATGCCTTTTGGAAATGTTTTCCATTCATTGGCATTTATCACAAGTCTTAACAAACTCATAGGCATCCTTAAATAATGTTGGCCAATAATAACCAGTTTGAAGTACCTTTATTGCAGCATGGGTTCCTCCAAAATGTCCTCTTTGTGGTGCAGTATGACATTGTTGTAGCAAACTTTGAATTTCTTAATCGGCAAGACATCTTCTCAAAATTCGATCAGTAGAAAGTTGGTACATGAAGGGCTTATTCCAATAATAGAACTCTGTATTATGCAGAAATTTCTTTAATTGTGCCTACTTAGTCCTGGAGATTTTATCTTAATGACCAAATAATTGACAATGACAGCATACCGTGGCATTTTAGCATTTGAGATACCTAAAATTTATTCATCAGGGAATGATTTAACAATTTGTTCTCTAGGGTCCTTTTCTTTCTTCTCCAATCTGGATAAATGATTGACCACCTTGTTCTCAGTCCCTTTCTTATCTTCGATTTCCAAATCAAATTCTTGAAATAATAGTATCCATCTAATCAGTCTTAGTTTAACATCTTTCTTCAAGATAAGATATTTACTTGTTGAGTGGTTAGTGAATATCATGACCTTGTTTCTTACTAGATAAGCTTAAAACTTCTCAAATGCAAACACTATGCAAGCAATTCTTTCTCGGTGGTGGTGCAGTTTTGCTGTGCCTCATTAAGAGTATTGCTTGCATAGTAAATAGGATGAAATAGCTTCTTCCTTCCTTAGCCAAAAACTGGTACTACTGCCTAATCACTTTCATTGCATATCAGATCAAATGGTAATGTCCAATGTAGTGTTGGGATAATACGAGCTGAGACCAGTGCATGTTTGAGTTACTCAAATGCGTTGCTACAGCATTCATCAAAGATAAATGGAGTGTTGTGTTGTAGCAGAGAGCATAAATGTTTTGAAATTTTTGAAAGAAATCTTTGATAAATCTTCTGTAAAAATCGGCATGACCAAGAAAACTTATAACTCTTTTCACAATAGAAGGTGGGGGTAGCTTTTGAATAACTTCAATTTTTTGCTTTGTCTACTTTCGGTCTTTCTTTTGAAATTCGATGTCCCAAAACAATGTACCGTAAAATGGCCCTTCTCCCAATTTATCACTAGGCTGGTTTCCTCATATCTTGTCAGTACTCTTTCTAAATTGTCCAAGTAGTCATCAAATATTTCTCCAAAGACTAAAAAATCACCCATGAACACTTCCAATTTCTTTTCCACTATATGAGTAAGAATTTCCATGATGCATCTTTGAAATATTGCTGGAGCATCACAGAGTCCGAAGGGCATCCATCGAAATGTGATAGCTCCATATGAAAATGCGAGAGATTTGGATTTCTTCTTTGCTTTTTACTTTTCTTTTGCGTGCCTCGTAGGTTTGAATGTTGTAGCAATCTTCTCTATTCTGCAAACTCTCTCGATCAAGTTTTAAGTGTATTTTTGGTTAAAATGCATTCTTGAATATGCTAATCCTTAATATATTGAAAATGAGATCACTTACCATAAGTAAGAACATAAAATAATAAGGAACTTGTAAAAATGAGCTAAATTATTGGTAAAAGATAGATATTTTCTAGAGTTATCAATGACCATTTCGCTAAGAGCTTTTTTTATTTAGTCAAGAATCATTCCTAAGGAAAGAGGACCTACGGATTTAGCAACTTCACAATAGCTAACTAGCTAGAACTCTGGCCTTATTGTGTTGAATCAAACCAACTGGAACCCAAATAGTTAATAGGCACTTGTAGTAATTCAGCATTCTAGCAAACCAGCAATCCAACTTATCAAACGGTTGCTAGCTTTATGACGGTTGGTCTTTATCAAGTAAAGTACTTTCTGAGCCTAACATAATTTGCATGCCTAGTGAGACCTGATAAATGTCTATACGGTTACACTCTGGTCAAAAAATCATGGCCTGAGAGTAAAACAATCATCTGCAGACGCAAAACAATATTAGCCAGCTACAAGATTTACCAAAAACATGTTTAGTGACCATAATTTTATAGGCACTAGAGCAAAGAAATGCCGTAGAAATAGAGGTTTCAGGCGTTTCAGACCTCAAGATATCATTCAGTGCTCCTTCACAATCGATACCCATTTCTTTGAGTGCTTTCAGGCATACCATTGCACAATGCACTGATGACTTATGCAAAATCTAACCCAATAGTTTGCTATTGTGTTTATTCCAATATTGCAAAATGAAATCCAAGTTCTAGAGTTGAGAGGCAAATTGACCCTTCACTACCTGCACAACCGATTATGTCACTGGCAAAGCTAATACTGCCATCTATGGAGAATCTAGAAGCTCTACAATCTTTACCAGTCCCTCAATTTCCTTAAGGTCTAGTCTCGATGGCAAGGAGAAATGTTTCACAACCTAGGGGCAATCCGGTGGTAGCATTAACTGCGAAGATACCTAGAATGCTTACTCACAATAAGCTGCTGTTATTCTTATTAACCACGAAGACCCTATCCTTAGCTGTACACCGAGGGCAGGAGCATATTTGCCAATATCTACCTTATCAGGGACTTGATGACATGACAAATCGTGTAGGGACTAATTGAGAAAATAAATGGGCTTAAATTTCAAGGGCGGATTCCCATAAAGATCTTGGTTTCTAGTCTGTTAGGTAGCCTCCTCCTATACCAGGCATTTAGCCGATGAATTCTTCCTCGCAACCTCAGTCGCAAGCTGATGTTAATGCTTTAGCCGATGTGCTCAGTTAGCTTGAAGATCATAGGAATGATCAACCTTCTTATAGGAAACCATATCCAGAATGGATAGATAATGCTGTTGCCATGCCTTTCGGGTATATAACTTCTAAATTTACCACATTCTTAGGGGATGATAACAAGACAATCAAGGAGCACATTGGTCAATTCACAACCCGGTGTGAGGAATTAAGAAATAGTGAATTACACAAATTACAACTTTTTTCCTTATCTTAATTAGAGCTACTTTCTATTGGTATACAAATATGTCAGCTAATTCGGTTCATAACTGGTGTGAAATGGAGCGTTTGTTCTATAAGAGGTTTATTAACCTATTCCTAAAGTTTCTACAGTCGATTTGTTGGCCATTTAGCAAAAGATAAACATGGACATTTCTGATATCCTGGAAAGGTTATGATAGCTCAAGGGGAAATGTCATACTTTACATCCGAAACTAGAATATGCTTGGATTGCTATGGGTAGAATGCACCGTAAAATTAAGGAACGACTGATTCACCAAGATATTTCTCATTTATCCAGGCCATGCATATTGAAGAACTCATCAAAAAAAAGAAAAGAACAGGCTTCCAAATTTACGAGAGGACATACCATGATTTTTGTCATTGATGATTTAGTCGATTTTGAAGATAATTAGCTTTTTGATATTATGACGACTGAAATCATCAAGGAGGAACATACATATGCTCAATGCTAAGCCCATACGAGGAAAGGAAAAGGCAACGCCAGGTGATCAGCCTAACTATGTGTTCAACATATTTAAAGCCAACCAAATATTTGACTAACTATTGAAGGACAAGCAAATCAAACTTTCAATTGTGGAGAAAATATTATTGGCTAAGGATCTGAAGGGAAAAAATTAATGTAAGTGGCACAACACTTATAACATAGTTAGCACCATTGTATTGTTTTCCTCAATATCATTCAAAGGCTATCGAGGATGGATTCTTCCGTTTTGCTGATAGAAAGACCCAAGAATCCCTCGTGAATGTCAAACCCTTTCCATCAACAGAAGCTAGCATGGTGGCAACTACGGAACTGATTAAGCCCAAGGTTCAATAGAGAACTAAAGAGCCGATGGGTGATAACCCTAGAAAATAATTCATCCTTCACCACTATTTTTTTATTTTTTACTTTTACATTTGTTTCTTAGTCTTCTATGCTCTTAATTATGGTATGTGACTCCATTTTTGACATATTAAGGGTCAGCATATTCAAGAAACATATGAACCAGAAAAGTCCTTAGATAAATCTACAAAGCTTGATCCTTGAGAAAGTTTACAGGAGAAAAAAGATTGCTAAAATATTCAGGCGTATGAGGCAAGGGCGTGAAAAGTAAAGAACAAAGAAGAAGTGCAAATCAAGCATTTAATGAAGGATCAAATTCAAAACAACATAAAGGAAAGTGTTAGAGTTGACTTCAAAATGTTTCCAAAAATGATGAAGCATAAGAGAAGTAGAGTGGGGACCACATTACTAGAACTAGACACTACCAACCCAATACTAGTTAAGTCAGCAGTCAACTATCAGAAGTTGAAAGCTACAACATTGATAACTCAGCAATATTTTGGGCTATAGAAGATCATTTGAACAACAAGAAGAGCATATAGAGATAGAGTAGAGAATATATAGTTCTTAGAGTTTAGACAATTAGGTTTATCTTGCTTTAAACATAGATTAGGAAAAGAGAAGATGAAAGTCGTCCTTGCTTAGTCATACTATTTTAGCAATTAAATCTATAAAGTTTCTGAGTTATCCAAGTTATTAAAAGTTGCAGGTGAGATCTTGTTCATCTTTGATTTTGTTCTCTCAAAGTTTTTAGCTATAAGCAAAGCTTGAAGAAGCTCTTTGTCCACGGTTAGAAGTTTAAGTGATTGAGTAAAATACTTTCTAGACATAAAAAGGATCCACTAAGGTTTGAGGAAGCTATGAGCTTATCTCATCTTTTTGGAACTCAACAGCAATAGAATGTGACTAAGAGTTTTTTCCATGATTATATGGTTAACAAATCTAAGTGAAATCAACAAGAGTAGTAAGGGTTTACAGAGCAACATATTTTGAGCCCTGAAAAACTATTTGAGATGGCAATCTAAGTTCTCAGTAAGGATAAGGAGTCCTTACTCAGCTAAGGAAAGTGTGTACATCAATGAGACACTGTAATGAGGATTCTCATAAATATATGGTGTAGTCATCTTACTTGTCCAACAATTGCACAATAGGAGGCTTTGTTTGAGATATCACTCAAACCCTACCTATCGGTGCTACATCATACATACTGACTCTAACTTTTATTTTCTTATCACTGACCTAACTTTTACTAATTTCAGTCTTGTACTTTTAATTTGAGTTTTATGTCTTTACTTTTCCATTTACCTTCAATACTTACACTACATTACCCGTTATTATTGAATATTGCTAATGCCACATCATATATGTTTCTTTAATCAAAGTTTAACACATTTTTCCTTTCATTAAACTATCCTCATGTCATCTATACTCTACTCATTCTTACTATTTTTGGATTGTGTATACTTGCACGTATGTTAGTTTAATTGCAATCAGACTAAAGCCCAACAAGTTTTTGGTGTCGTTCTCAACGATAGACATTAATGAAATCAAAATGTGTAAAATTTCTTGCTTTAATATTTGTTAATCTTTTTCAACTCTTATTTGCCCTCTGGAATGCTAGTGCATGAGAACCAAAGCAATAATAACCCTCATAGGGTTAGCACCGCAACATTGCCAAATGATAGAAACCGTGCGATACGTGAACATGCAATACCAGTCTTGTGCGATCTGAATCCTAGCATTTTCAAACCTAAAATTCAAGCCCAACAATTTGAACTCAAACCAATCATGTTCCAAATGCAATAAATAGTAGGATAATTCTGTGGAAAGGCCATCGAAAATCCACACCTACATCTATGATTGTTCATGAAAGTGAGTGGTTCCTTCCAATTTCAAGCATTTCAAAGGAAGCTCTTTGAAAAAAGTTATTCCTCTTCTCCTTGAGAGACAGAACAAGAGAATGGTTGAACTCTTTGCCTCCAAATTCAAAAACATCTTGAACTGATATGACAATTTTTTTTTGATGAAATACTTCCCACCAACAAAGAATGCGAAGTTAATAAATGAAATCACTTCATTCCAGCAACATGGAGATGAAACCTTGTACGAAGCATGGGAAATATTCAAAGAGGGGCTTAGAAACTAATCATACCATTGGCATCCAGCATTGGATCCAAATGGAAACTTTTTATAATAGACTTAGCTCATAAACAAGGATTGTGGTTGACACTTCCACAAATGAAACATTATCGTCAAAATCATAAAATGAGGCATTCAACATCTTGGAGACTATAGCAAGCAACAATTATCAATGGATGACCACCAGAATGGCAACAAGAAAGAATATCCAAGGAGTCCATGAGGTTGATGCTGTCACTACATTTTCAACAGAAGTAGCATTTCTAACCAATATGCTGAAAAATATGAAGCTACACCGCACAATAATGCCATAGCAATATACTATTAACTATATATATTGTGGAGATCCATACACTTCCGATAACTGCCCATATAATCCAGAGTATATTTGCTACATTTGAAATTTCAACAAAGGAAATAATCTTTTCTCGATTACCTACAATCCTGGATGGAGACAACATCTAAGTTTTTCATGGAGTAATCAGGGAGGAAATGCAACAGCAAATCAATACCAGAGACCACTTCATCCTCACGGTTTCTCGCAACAAAACCAACATCAAAGGCCAGCACACAATGAACAACCAAAATATATGGAAACACTTCAAAAGGAGTACATGGCGAGAAATTCTACAATCATTCAGAACCAAGCCACATTATTCAGAAACTTGGAGAATTAAGTGGAACAGATTGCTTTAGAACTAAATAGCAGACAACAAGGCAATCTTCCTAGTGATACAAAAAATCCTAGAAGGGATGGAAAAGAACATTACAAAGCAAAAACCCTCAAAAGTGGAAAAAAGTTGAAAGATCCAATGACTGTGCAGAAATCAACAAAGGAGTTAAACACCCATTGAAAAAAGTAGTAGCCTAAAAACAAGTCATGAGACAATTCCACAACCAGTAAAAGAGTCAGATGCTGCAGCAACTAGACCAAGTAATACTGCTGATAGACCACTACCACTATTTCCATAAAGATCAAGAAGCAACAAGATAAGTAGTTCAACAAACTTTTGGAGATCCTGAAACAGCCGCACATCAACATCCATTTGGTTGAAGCATTCAAACAAATGCCCAATTATTTCAAATTCATTAAGGAAATCTTATCAAAGAAGAGAAGGTTGGGAGAGATTGAAATAGTAGCATTAACCAAGGAATGTACATCAATTCTTCAGAATAAGCTACCTCCGAAACTGAAGGATCCTAGAGTTTCACCATACCTTTCTCGATAGGAAATTCTTATTGTGGCAGAGCACTTTGTGTTGTTGGGGTAAGCATCAATCTCATGCCCATGTCCATTTTTAAATAGCTATGGATTGCAGAAGTAAGACCAACCACGGTCACTTTGTAGTTAGCAGATAGTACTTATGTATGTCCTAAAGGAAAATTTGATGATACGTTAGTTCCAGTTGAAAATTCTTTTCCAGTTGACCCCATAATTATGGATTATGAGGTTGACAAAGATGTTCCCATCATTTTGGAATGACCCTTCCTTACTACTAGAGAAATAGTTATTGATGTCCATAAAGGAGAATTGACGATAAGAGTGAATGATCAGCATGTCACTTTCAACATTTCAACTCACTGAATTTTCCTGATGAACTAGAAAAGCGTTCCACATTGAAAGATATTGAGCCAATGGATGCCAAGTATATTGAAGAATGCTACAACATTATATACTCAAACGAAGAAGAAGATGATTATGCTAAGAGTGAATGTTTAGATAATGATGTAGCATTGGCATGGGAAAACTCCCAGCAGACATTTGAAGGATTTAGTTGAAGATACAAATCATTAGATTTATCTCAAGGAGTATGCAACCACTCAAACCTCAACTGAAAGCCGACCAACATTGGAAGAAAAAGCATACCATCACAGCTTAAGTATGCTCACTTAGGTAAAGATAACAATTTACCAGTGATCATTTGTGCAGCATTGGGAGAACAAATGGAGGATCAACTCCTTTCTATTCTAAGAGTCATAAGAAGGCTTTCGAATGAACAATGGCAGATATAAAAGAAATTAGCCCAACGATATGCATGCACAAGATTATCTTGGAGGATGATTGTGGAAATTCTGTCGAGTCACAAAGAAGACTCAATCCCATCATGAAGGAAGTTATAAAAAAAATCATTAATGGTTGGATGCTAGAATAATTTAACCAATTTAAGACATTTAATGGGTGAGTCTAGTCAAGTGTCTCAAAGAAGGGAAAAGAGATAATGGTGAGATATGAGAAAATGAGTTGGTCCCAACAAAAACCATAACTGATTGGTGAGTTTGCATGGACTTAAGAAACTCAATCGCTCTACCGTTCATTAATCAAATGCTAGATAAACTCTCAGGGAAGGATTATTACTATTTTCTTGATGTCTACTCTTGCTACAATTAGATTTCTATATCACTCAAAGACCAAGAGAAAACCATATTTACTTGACCTATATAGAACTATCGCCTTTTGAAGGATGCCTTTCGGAAAAAAAATCATTAATGGTTGGATGTTGGAATAATTTACCCAATTTTAGACATTTAATGGGTGAGTCTAGTTAAGTGTGTCTGAAAGAAGGGAGGAGTGATTGTGGTGAGAGATGAGAAAAATGAGTTGATCCAAACAAAAACCATAACTGATTGCTGATTTGCATGGACTACAAGAAACTCAATAAAGCTAGAAGGAAAGATCATTTCTCTCAACCATTCATTAATCAAATGCTAGATACACTCTCAGGGAAGGATTTTTACTGTTTCCTTGATGTCTACTTTGGCTACAATCAGATTTCTATAGCTCCTAAAGACCAAGAGAAAACCACATTTACTTGCCCAGATAGAACTATCGACTTTCGAAGGATGCCCTTCAGACTCTGTAATGCACCAATACTAATATGGTGGAAAAGATATTGGAAATTTTCATGAATGATTTTTCCATTTTTGAAGAAAAATTTAATGACTATTTGGACAATCTGGAAAGAGTATTGACAAGATGCGAGAAAACCAACCTAGTCCTCAGCTGGAAAATGTACCATTTCATGGTACAAGAAGGAATTGTGTTGGGACATCAAGTTTCAAAAGAAGGAAGGGAAGTGGATAAGGCCGAGATTGAAGTCATTTAAAAGCTACTCTCACCATCTATTGTGAAAGGAGTCAGACGTTTTCTTGGCCATGTCAGTTTTTACAAAAGATTCATCAAATATTTTTCAAGGATTTCAAAGTTTTTATGTTCTCGTTACAACATAACACTCCATTCATATTTGCTGATTGTTGTAGGAAAGCATTTGATCTAATGTGCGATGCTAGTAATTATGCAGTAGGTGCAATTCTTAGCCAAAGAAGGAAGAAGTTGTCTCATCCTATCTATTAAGCAAGCAAAACTCTTAATGAGGCAAACAAAACTACACCACCACCAAGAAAGAATTGCATGTAGTAGTATTGTGCATTGTAAAGTTCTGAGCTTATCTGGTAGGAACAAAGGTGATTGTGTTCACTGACCACATAGCAATTAAATATCCCATCTCGAAAAAGGATGCTAAATCAAGGCTAATAAGGTGGACACTATTTCTGCAAAAGTTTCATCTGGAAATCAAGGACAAGAAAAGGACTGAGAACCAAGTGGCTGATAACTTATCCAAACTAGAAAAAGAAGAAAAGCACCCTCTGGTGCAGATTGTGGAATCATTCCTTGATGAACAAATTTACTATCTCAAATGCTACAACACCTTGGTATGCAAACATTGTCAACTATTTAGTCAATGAGACAAAACCTCATTGACTAAATAAGTAGCAATTAAAGAAATTCTTGCACGACAAAAAATTCTACTATTGGGAGGATATAACGCCCCCCGATTAGGAACTGTCCTAAGCTGAGATATTACTGACATTACTCATAATCATATCAATACTGTAGGAAAACAAAAGAAATTTGACCAATTGTCTAAAAAGGTTTATAAACATTTCGGTAGAGTTTCCTTTGTAATTTCAACAACTACCCCCTGTATACAAACAAAAGGTTCTCAAACATTTTTAGTACCCGTAAACAACACGCATTCCAACCCAACAGATGTCCAAAATAATAAATATTGTACTTCAACCATCCATTACCAACCTAACATTTACCAATTTGCGGAACTTGAAAGAATTTAAAATACGATTAGTTAAACAAATAAAGAAATATCTTGAACAATACATAAACCCTCTCTAGATAACCATCTATCTTATTCAGTAAAATTTATTTGTATAATGCTTTGAGGTATCAGGACCTGCCCACAAGGGACCTCCTCGCACTATCTGGCTACACATCACCTGAAATGCAGAGTGAAGGAAATGGAATGAGCTATAAAACTCAGTAAACAAATCCCATGCATGAATGCATGTGAAATGCACTATATGTTATGAATCCATAGTTCACTCCCTCAATAAAACTTTCCAAATACTTTCATAAATTTCTATTTCAAAATGTAAGAACTTTGTAAAACCTTTTCATTCATTCAAGTCATGAGCTCACTTAGTGTAAGCCTAGCTATTAAGCTTGCAGTGGGACATTATTCTTTGGAACCCGATCACATTTCCTACCGGTAGAACCGCAATACGCTTAATATCACTTAACTTTTCCTTTCATCTTTTTACCTCCCAAGAGGTAAACATTACTCATCTCCCTACCCTACAAAAGTGTTAGGTCGGATGCGCTGGTCCCCCACGTCTCATTTTCGACTCACATCTTTCATGGCTAGGTCTACACTCGTTTCCAAAATCATAACATCTTCCTGAACATAATTCATTTATAAAATTTCATTCCCTTTCAAAATTTTATTTCCCTGAACCATTCACATTCTAAATGTACAAATGGGCTCATGTCAGGAACGATGTAGAATACTATAACTACATGCCCATGACAAGAACTACATAAAACCATATATAAACACCTTCAACATAATGACAGTACGAAATACATATTACGTGAAATCATTCAATACAATCACAACACATTTCATAACACAATCCAATACAGCCACCACATAACACACAACGAAAAATGTAGGTGGGCATGGGGATTTACTTACATAGAACTCATATTCAATACACATTTAATTTACCTAAAAGAAATTTAATTATTACAACAATACATATGCATAAATGAGAATGTAAGAATTTACTTACTTGGAATCCTTTAGGCAAAAATTCTTATTTCCCTTGACTGCTCTTAACGCCAATGTGCTAGAAAATGACCTAATTATGATTACAAAAGAAAGTCCATTTAATACGATTATCCAATTTTAAAACATTAAACGGTTATTCCATGAACTTCATTTGCCAATTTTAACCCGTAATTAATTCCCACATCGCCAAATTATCCCATTCTTAAAAGTACAACTTATTTTATAGCTTTTTACCCCTCTCAACAATTGATAATGGCACTACTATAAACAATACATTTTCAAGTCCAACCACACTCTTTGTACAATTTAAACTCATTCTTAGATCAGGTATTAAACCTAATCTATGTTCTCTCACAATTTCATTATAGGACATAATTACATAAGTCATCAAGTTCCAAAATCGAATAATAGTATTTTCACCTTTAAATCAACAAACTCTAAGTGTCACCAAAGTGGCATTGTGCCCCGGGCATGCGCTGAAGCAGCGCGCACGCAACAACCCTGGTCGAGCACGGGGCCTGATCGCCTAGGCATCTGGGCACTTGGGCGCCTGGTTGCTGGGTGTTTGTTAGCCTAGCGACAGTTTCCAACAAACCTATTTGTGGCTAAGTGATGCCCTAGTAAAGCGGTGGTCGACTCGAGCAGCACCTAACCCTCGAGGGGCCTAGTCGATGATAAACTGCAGACTTGAAGGTAAGCACAGTCCGACAAGAAGCAAAACAAAATGACTGGCCTTGCAGCAGAGTATCGAAGCGGTGGGCAAGATGCGTGCAAATTTGGCTGGCAAACAGCTTCGTCCCGAGCAGCTATAGATCCAGTGCCAGCCGACTATGCCAGATGACGAGGGCGAATAAGGAAGCAAAATAGCAACGAGCGGCGTGTAGGCGGGGTCGAGGATCCTTGGGTCGAGACAATGGCGGATCAGCAAACAGATTTGGCCACGACAAGCGAGAAAGAGAAAGAGGGAAAGAGAGAGGGAGAAGAAAGAGAGAGGAAGAGGCGGCGAGTATAGTGGGAAGGGGTGGCAGCGGCAAGAATTTTCTGAGAGTGGGGGCAGCGACAGTGTATAGAGTTTGGAGGGAAAGGGTAGACGGCTAATTTAGGGTTCTCTTGCTTTTTTTTTTTTTTTTTTTTTTTTGGTTACTTCAAACTTAGGCCCTAACCCAACCCTTTGGGCCTTCCCATTCCATAACTAATCCAGTCCATTAAATTAATTCTACGAACTTTCCTTGCGGTAAAAATCTAGTTTTCGAATGAAAATTGAATGAGCCCATTGAGTTGAGCCTTTAACTAACAAAGGATCCTCATTCAATCAACACGATAATCTTATACTTATTAAACGTACGATAAAAAATAACCACATAGAAAATTATCCAACTCTAGTTGGCATACATAATCGTACGACCATACAAAATTTATAATATTTATAAAAAGTAAAATCTCGAGTATGATAATACTCCACCCCAAAAAATAAATTTCGTCCTTGAAATTTAGGACTCACCGAACAAATGCGGGTACTTATGACACATTTCCTCCTCTCATTCCCAAATAGCCTTTTCAACTGCACGATTCCTCTAGAGAACCTTAACTACCGCTATTGCCTTCCTCCTCAATATGTTTTCCACCCTTTCCAATATTTCTACTAGCACCTCTTCGTAAGATAAGTTCCCACGAAGATATGATGCCTCATAACTGAGAATATGGGAGGGATCCAAAACATATTTCCTTAGCATGGAGACATGAAACACATTATGTACACCTAATAGGGGTGGTGGTAAGACAACCTGATAGGATAAGTCGCCTACCCTTTTGAGGATTTCAAAAGGTCCAACAAATCGAGGGTTCAACTCGCCCTTCTTCCCAATTCTCATAATCCCCTTCATAGGTGCCACCTTTAGGAAGACTTTGTCCCCAGTTTCAAACTCCAACTGCTCCTTCTTCTATCCGCATAACTTTTCTGTCTACTTTAAGCAGTTCTCATCTGTTGACGAATCTTTTCAACTGCCTCTATGGAATGTTGCACAATCTCGTTCCCAACAACTTACTCTCACCAACTTCATCCTAATGAACTGGTGACCTGCAATTCTTTCTGTAAAGTGCCTCATAAGGGGCCATATCAATAGTAGCCTGATAGCTATTGTTATAGAAAAGCTTCACCAAAGGAAGGAATTCATCCTAAGTTCCTTGGAAATCAGTCGCACAAGCTCTCAGCATATCCTCCAAGATCTGATTCATCCTCTCAGTCTGTCCATCTGTTTATGGGTGAAAAGTAGTACTAAAATTCAATCAAGTACCCATAGTCTTATGCAAGCTCTTCCAAAATGCAAAAGTAAACCTTGGGTCACAATCGAACACAATGGATAGTGGGACACCATGAAGTCTAACAATCTCAGCCACATATAACTCCACATATTTCTCCATACTATGGTAGTCTTAACAGGCAGAAAGTGTAATTGTAACACCCCTATATCATAACTCCCCTAATTCGGGAATGTCACTCACTTAATTCTCATATATTTAAAATTTCAGCGAAAGCTTTTGACAATAAAGGAATAAATTTTAAACTTTCAACAAGTTCATAAATAAATAAATAATTTAATTCACAGAGCGACTCTTGGGTACCAAAGCCTGCCCCCAAATGAATCTCCATGCACCACCTCATTAATCATCACCGAAAATATAAAATAAGAAAATATGGGGTGGGCTACTAAGCTCAGTAAGCAAATCCCATGCATGAATGTATGAATAATGCCCTATATGTCATGAGTTATAGAATTTTACTTTCTCAATAAAAGCTTTCTAAACATTTCCATTTCATAAACTTTCTCATAGAAACTTTCCTTTCAAAATGTAAGAACTTTTCAAACATTTCCATTCCTTTAAAGCCATGAGCTTACTTAGTGTAATGCCTAGCCATTAAGCTCTGCAGTGGGCCATTTATTCTTTGGAACCCGATCACATTTCTACCGGTAGAACAGCAAAATGGTTAACATTCCTTTACTTTTCCTTTCATCTTTTCACCTCCAAAGAGGTGAACATTACATTTCCTTACCCTCCCAGAGTGTCGGTTCGGGTGCGCCGGTCCCCCACGTTCCATTTCCCACTCACATCTTTCATGACTAGGTTTTACACCCCTTTTTCAAAATCCTTAAAAGTTTGAAAATCATTCATCATAAAAATAACATCTTTAAAAACCTCATTCCTCAAAACATTTACTTTTCCAAATTTCATTCTTTAAAAACATTTCCTTTCTTGAATGTATGATTATGTCCATACAAGAAATATGCAAGTACTACAATCTACATGCTCATGGATCACATGTACCCTTAATTTAAAATTTCTAACATGTCAATGAGTAATAAAATTCACATACTGGAAGTAATATCACATTATAAAACATAAGAGCGATTATCAATTCATATTCAATTCACATAAGAAGATTCAATCATAATAACAACACACTTACATCATCACTAAATGAGAATGTCGGAATTTACTTACATAGAACTCAGATTCAATACACATTCAATTCACCTAAGAGCAATTTAATTATAACAACAATACATATGCGTTAACGAGAATGTGAGAATTTACTTACTTGTAGTTCTTAGTAAAGTTTTACTTTAAGTCGTTAGCGGGGTGCCTTGGTTGTCCACAACGTTAATGTGCCACAGTATCCACAATATTATTACACAAAGGATATTTATCTAAAACTTATTTAACCAAACACATTCATTTAACATAGGTGTTTACCATTAATACCCTCATCGTTTTTCCTATGGTGACCTTAACTAAATAAATTCTCAAGATGAATTTCTATGTCAATAAAAATCAAACTTCTAATAGAACAACTTAATTTCATTATTCCTAATTTGTTCTTAAAATAACAATAATAATCATAATCACAATATACATTATTTTATTATACAACCCTAAATTTCATCCTAAATTATATTCCAACATATTTCTAGAATTATATCCTCTTTTTACTTAATCGTACTAACTTAAATTTCAATTAAACGTATTTCATATTTTATTTCTTAATTATTATTACATAATACAAAACCTATGCCATTCGATTAATTTAAATAAAGAAACTAAGGATTCACCTCAAATCCGAACCTTAGGTGTGGTAATAAGTCTAAAATGTAATGGCGTCAATCATGCTCGAGAAAGAAATATGCTCCGGGCATGCGAACAGCAATCCTAGCTGCGCAAGTGCTGCGCGCGCTCTACTGGCTCGAGCGGACGGCACACGGTGCCTAGTCGCCTAGTCCTCAGGTCACCTGGGCGCCTGGGCATCTGGTCGCTAGGCGTCGGGGCGCCTAGTCACCTGGTCGCTTGGGGGCCTGGTCGCTTGAGCGCCTGGTCACCTAGTCACCTGGGCACCTAGTCACTTGACGAGAATGGAGATGAAGTGGCGTTTGGCATCAGTAGAGAAGAGAGGAGAGAGAGAGAGAGAGGGTCGAAAGGCCGATATCGATGAGGGCAAGGGGAGGAGGCGCCGGTTAGTGGTGGCTATGGTTAGAAGGTTTAGGTTTAGGTTTTCTTTGGGAAAATGATGAATAGTAATCTTCATTTTTAAATATTTTTTTTGAAAGCAAACATAACCCTACCTAAAATTTCTTCGTGGGCCATTTTTATTACTTAACCACTAAACCCAACTAAATTAAAATCTATTAGTGTTCTTCTGGCCCAAAGTCGAACTCCAAATCTGATTTTAGATTTGAATTAGAAGAGAACGAGCTCTAACGGGTCAAGTCTAAATTAATTAACTAAGACTTCTAATTAAAGTAAAGTGATAAAATTTTACCTTTAAAAAAACATACTCACACATTAACGCATAACAAATAATAAATCAAGAAAATAATTATTTATCTCTAATTGGCACATCAAACGTTATGGCCTCCAAAGCCTTTCGCTGTAAATTAATCAATTTACTAACAATCATGAATATAATCGAATTAGTGGATTAGAACATAAATTGTATATTTATATATATAAAGAGTTCGAAAAGAAAAATTGAAACTAAATATCGGGTATTACATTACTTTAACATATTTTGAGGACTACATGACAGCACTTTGCGATAAAAAGGATGGGGTCAGAGAGTACTTAGAATCTGTTGGTTTGCGTTATTGGAGTAAAGCACATTTTAGAGGGGCTCGATACAATATAATGACAACAAGAATGCAGAATCTTTGAACTCTACATTGAAAGAGGCTCGAGATACTTCTATAGTTATTATGTTCAAGTACATGACAATTACTGGAGAAATGGTACTATAAAAGAAATGAGGCGGCAAGAAATTGCACTAGTCACCTCACCCCACCTATGAAACTGAAGATATGTTCAAACATCTTGAGGTAAATAGGTGGAATGCAATCAAGATATTACCGACTGATTTTTAAGTTGTTAACAACTTGAAACCATATGTGATTAACTTGGAAAAACATACTTGTACTTGTAACAATTTGATCTTGATAAATTTCCTTACCCACATGCAATTGTTGCTTCTAGGCAAGATGGTACAGACACGTATGCTCTTTATTCTACCTTTTATACCAATTATTGTTGGAGAGCTGCATATTCGGAGTTTATTAACCCACTACCAAATGAGAATACTGGGAACTTCTCGCACAAGTGGTGCCAAGAGAGGTCCTTCGCTTGCTAACAAAATGACCTCCTGGACGTGTCACACCCCAGATTAGGAACCTTTATCCTAACCCGGGAATCTCACCATTTACTCACTGACACAAATTTGTGGAAGTTCAAAAGAATTAAAACCAAATAAGTTATACTTAATAATAAACAAAAACCATTCTAATCAACAACCATCTTAATCCATAACATTTATTCAAAATAACTTCAAGGTATCTTGGTTTGCCCACAAGCGACCTCCTCGTACCATCTGGCTAAACATCACCTGAAATGCAAATGAGAGAAATGGAATGAGCTATAAAGCCCAGAAAGTAAACCTCATGCATGAATGCATAAACATGTCCTACATGTCACGAAATTATAAAACTTCACTTTCTCAATGAAAACTTTCAAATCATTTTCTTGTATAACCTTTCCATAAAATCTCTCCTTTCAAAATGCAAGATCTTTGTAAAAACCTTTCATTCCATTACTTTCGTAAGCTCACTGAGTGTAATACCTAGCCATTAAGCTTTGCAGTGGGCCATTTGTTTTTTGGGACCCGATTACATTTCTACCAGTAGAACCGCAAAGCGGTTAACATTCATTTACTTTTCCTTTCATCTCTTCACCTCCCAAAGGTGAATCATTACCTCCTTCCCAGAGGGTTGGTTCAGGTGCGCCGGTCCCCGACGCCGATTTCCCACTCATATTTTTCAAGGATAGGTTTACACTCCTTTCCAAAAACTTTAACATTTTCCTGAACACGTTACAATTTATAAAATACATTCCCTTATAGAAATAACATCTTTAAAAACTTCATTCCTCAAAACATTTACTTTTTCAAATTTCATTCTTTAAAAACATTTCTTTTCATGAATATATGATTATGTCTATACAAGAAATATGCAAATACTGCAATCTACGTGCTCATGGACCACATGAACCCTTAACTTAAAATTTCTAACATGTCAATGAGTAATAAAATTCACATATTGGAAGTAATATGACATTATAACACATAAGAGCAATTATCAATTCATATTCAATTCACATAAGAAGATTCAATCATAATAATAGTACATTCGTATCATAATTAATGAGATTGTGGTGATTTTCAAAAATTCACTTCAATATCCATTATGAGTTCATATTCAATTCACATAGAGATTTAATCATGATAACAACACACTTGCATCATCACTAAATGAGAATATCAGAATTTACTTACGTAGAACTCATAGACAACACATCCACTTCATCACAAAGGAATTTAGAAGCACATATGCATTAATGGAACGTGAGAATTCACTTACTTAGAACTCAATTCAATAACAATCACACATATACGTTAATGAAAATGTGAGAGTTTACTTACGTAGAACTCAGATTCAATAACAATCACACATATACGTTAATGAGAATGTGAGAGTTTACTTACCCGAAGTCCTTTACATTAAAGGTTTCTTATTTAAATCGTGAAGTGAGATTCCTCGACTGTTCTCAACGTTAAGGCACTCGAAACAACCTATTTGTGATTACAGAAAGAAAGTCTATTTAGTACGACTGCCCAACTTAGATATTCATGGTTTATTCCGACAATGTCATTTGTCATTTATTAATCTATTCTCAATTCTCACATTACCAATTATCACGTCTTTTTAAGGTTACAATTTAAACTCTTTAGCTCGGTATTACCTAATCTACGTTCTCCCACAATTTTACTTTACGATATAATTTCATAGGTCATAAATTTCAATATTAATTAATAATGTTTTCACCTTTTAAGTCCACAAAGTCCAAGTGTCTCGGGAGTGGTATTGGTTTCTCGGGCGTGCGCTCAAGCGGCGCGCGCATCAGTCCTGGGCGTCTGGGCATTTGAGCTTCTGGCCGCCTGGGCGTCGAGTGCCTGGGCATTGGGTGCCTGTTGCTGGGCACTGCCAACTCTGAAAACTAGTGAACAACCAGCCCAAAGAAAAACCCAGCAACAAACAGCCTACAACAGGCCTAATTCAGGCAAGGCTCCCGGTGTTCCGGAGAGTCGCGACCGCAACAACGTCATCGTCCGTAGTGGAGACTGGCAACGGGATGCATAGATCTGGTGAACTTCCGACGAGGCAAGAAGCCCCGTCTTGATCTTGGTCGAGAAGCAGCAGCATGGGTGGATAGTGCTGCCACACAAATCGGTCGAGCAGAGGAGAAGAAGAAGAAGATGAAGGCAAGTCTGGCTGTGCGACAGAACGTCCTACTAGCGGGCAAGAAACGCAGATCTGGCAAGCAGCAGCTGCACGTGTGGACCTGGCGAGCGGCAACAGCAACACGATGGGCCGAGAAATCGACGGTCGATTCGGGAGACTTTAGATCCGGACGATCTCTGACCGGGTGCATGGATCCTCCTGGTCGAGCATTCACGAGCTGTTGAGCGACGCACACAGATGGCATCGCGAAGCTCTGACCAAGCAGCTTTGGAACTCCGACGGCGAAGCTACTCCGGGCAGGAGGAAGAGGGAAGAAGGAGAAGAAGACGAAGGCCGATCTAGGCGGAGCACTTCGTCACGAGCTCGGCAGTGGGAGGAGGGGAGAGAAGAAGGAGAGAAGAGAAAGAAAAAGGAAGGGCCACGACAAGGGTGTCGGGTAGGCAAAGGGAGAAGCGGTAGCGGCGGGTAGGGTGTTAGGCGGCGGTGGCAATGGGGAGGAAGAAAAAGAAGAGGATTCTAGGGTTTCTTCTATTTTTCTTTTTTTTTTTTGCTTAATCCAAATTTTTCGGGCCTTCCCATTCATAACAAATCAAATTCATTAAATTAAATTTAACAGGCTTTTCTTTCCATAAAAATCTAATTTTTAGAATAAAAACGAATAAGCCCAACGAGTCGAGCCTGTAACCAACCGAGGGCCCTAATCCAACAAACATGATAATTTCGCACTTATTAACGTACGATTAAAACATTAACCATATAGAAAATTATCCAACTCTAGTTGGCATACAAATTCACAAGATCAAACAAGAGTCCGTAAAAAGAAATCTCGGGTATTACAGGACGCCCATTGGAACTACGAAAAAAATCAGTTGGAGAGGTACGTAGGCCCCGCAAGTGTAGTAGGTTTTCAAATACTGGCCACAACCGTAATACTTGTACAAAGCCTTTGCCTAAGAAGTGAAGATATTTAACCTTTATTTAGTCTTGTAAGTGAAGACATCTATTTAGTTTGAAATGTATTGAATTTAAATTTTGATAATCACATGTTGGATGTTGTGATACACATATGCACCTTAAATCTAATCATGTTTAAACAGTAGTCTTTTCTTTAGTAAATTAGAGTTAATGCAAATATATAACAGAAAAATATTGCTCCTCACAACAGGACACCGAAATAGAATGTCTGTCACGGCGGGCCGCTGTGATAAGCATATACTCATAAGTTTACAATATCATAAAAAATAATAACTTTATTTACTGATTTCAAATTAAAAACTGAATTATAACTACGGACTAATGACTATTCTTAAATATTGCTCATCACACTAGTGCCGTCGTGATACATTGCCTACCACGATTAGCTATTGTGATGAGAAATTGTTGCGTGAATTTGGAAATTTTACTAAATCAAATACCTTTTAAGCTAATTTAGAATTAATATAAATTGAAATTAATTAAAATTTGTAGAAGAATTGTTCATCGCAACATGTCACCATGATAAGTTGCCTGCCACAATAGGCCACTGTAATGAGCATTTCTATATATTAGCAAAATTATAAAAGAGACAAACTTTAAAAATGAATTATAATTAGATATTAGTTGCAATAATAAACTAATTTTGATCTACACATCTTTATTATCGAGATATATATATTTTATCCCATTCTGTCCTATAGTAGAAAGAGAAGTAACACGTTGTTTGGGCAATTCAATTTATAAAAATAGAAATTGAGTCATTATAACATTCAATTGAAACATTTAAAGGGTTCTTTATACACAAAAATGACCACAAGTGATGATTTTTCTTAAATATTGACAACTTCTGCTCATCACAGAGGGACAACATGATGAACATCCTACTATGGTGGCCTGCTATGATGAGAAACTTTTTTCATGAATTGGAACTATTACTAAACCGAATATATTTTAAATTGATTTAGAATTAATATGGACTGAAACTAATTAAAATTTTTTGAAGAATTGCTCATCACAATGGTCAACCGTGATAAGCTTGTCACGGTAGGCTACTGTGATGATAATTGCTCCACATTTGACCACTTCTGCTCATCACAGAGAGACACCATGATGAACATCCTACCACGGTGGCCAGCTCTGATAAGGAATTGTTGTGTGAATTGAAAATATTACTAAACTGAATACCTTTTAAACTGACTTAGAATTAATTTAGATTGAAACTAATTGGAATCTTTCAAATAATTGCTCACCACAGCAGTCCACAATGATACTTTTCTTGTCACGGTAGGCTGCTGTGATGATCATTGCTCCACATTTGACCACTTCTACTCATCACAGCGAGAAACCATGATGAACATCCTACCACAGTGGCTTGCTGTGATGAGAAATTGTTGCCTGCATTGGAAATATTACTAAATTAAATATCATTTAAACTGATTTAGAATTAATATGGTCTGAATTAATTAAAATATTTTGAAGAATTGCTCATCACAGGGTGCCATCGTGATAAGTTGTCTACCACGATGGGCTGCTGTGATTAGTATTGCTCCACTTTTGACCACTTCTATATATCATAGAAGGGTCACCATGATGAACATCCTACCATAGTGGCCTATTGTGATGGGTATTAATTGGTCATATGTTTGCATATACATGAAAAGAGATAATTTTTTTAGTTGATTGAGACTTAAGAATAACTAAAAATACACAATACACTGAAAACAGATGACATCAATTTGCAACTTTCTTTATATATCTGCTAATCCAAGTTTTTATGCACCAAAAAGATATCCCTATGCACCATCTAAATCACTAAGATTATATAGCTACAAATAGAATACCCCCATACACCATCTAAATCAGTAAGTTTATATACAAGTATTTCTCCTATTCTATGGGTCAAATTCTTGAGCAAAAATATCGACTGCCATCTTTTGCCTCCATGTAAGCATAATACTTTGATCAATCATATTCACGTCATGTCTGGATAAGCGAATTCAATTTCTTCAACGTGATCATGTCGCAATCATTATTGCAAATTCAAAGAAGTGTTAGTCTTTTAATATGACAAATATATAAATAACCATCTTGCTTGCATATTATAAGAAAAGCATACCTATTTTTCTGTTGAGGCATTCTTTATTGACACTTAAGTCTGAATGGCAAAGTAGGGTTGCATCCTTCTCTAACTTTGCCATAAATGAGCCACAGTAGCAAATCCATGAAGCATTGTAACTCATTCTTGCGCTGTTTCTAGAGCATTACCCATTCAAAAAATAGTAACTAAACATTCATCCACGTCAATTTCTAGCGCAATCCAATGTGAATGAGTGCAAACTGGCAAGTATAAAACTTTGCACTCCTTCCATGACTTTTCAAATGGAGGAGCTTCTCGATTGATATAATTGATGATATCAATATAAAAAACAAAGAATTCCATGCGAGCTGCATACTCCACCTTTTGATTGTCAATATGCGCATGCTTCATAAACTGATAAAATCTTAAGCCCAAGATGGCAGCATCTTGTCTAAAAAGGTTGGCATACTTCATCAATCATTCCTTCATGTAGTATAATGTGAGATCCACATGTATTATTACACATTCAACATTAAACATTAGTCTATATCAGTAATCAACTATTCACAAGTTCAAGTTAGATTTACTTACATCATCAATAAACCAACCATCAGCATTCATAGTGATTTGAAAGAACATTTTATTGACATCGAATAGGGGAAACTAATAGAATCTTTGAATATCATTCATTAGCATTTAAGATGTAAATGTATACAAAAATTATGGCAAAACTTAAGCAAGAAAAATATACCCGACAATTTCATCATTAAGCCATAACTTCAAATCTTACATTTTTGCGTGATCAACTACCCCAAATAGATCAAATTGTTTGACCCCCTTATGTTTTCTTCTCTTCAAATGATTGATGAAAAGAGATTGCAGTGGAGGGGCATCCCTCTTGTTGCGAAATCCTTTACCTCGAGGAGAATCATCTTCTACTACCACCACTGCAGTCGCAGATGCCATTTAAGTGGCTGTCACAGTGGTTGTTTGAAATTCCTCTTCATTTCTTGACAAATTTCAAAAAAGAAATCATTGATTAGAAAAGAAAATTATATGCAATTGTGATACTTTAAAAAATAATCCAAAAAAAGGAGCTGGCCTTCAATTAAGGTAGTAACAAAAATGGGGGTAAGTAACAACAATCAAGCTCAAGGCATTGTTATCATTCATGGAATCGACCTCAGCTACAGAAATAGGTAGAAGATATGTTAGAGTAAACTTCTTATAAATTATAATTATAATAAACTTAGTTATTATTGAAAAAAGGAAACCCACCTTCCTTGGCTTGCTCTTCTGAAATAGTGGGAGGGGTTTGTTCTTCTCTTTCCTATCTTTCTTTGTCATCTCTTGAGGCCAACTGTGAAATTAACTGATCTACGCTTGCCTTCAATCGATTCAACTGATCAATTAACTGCTTCTCAACTACATCCAATTTCCTCTCAACCCCCTCAATCCTCCTATCAACCCCTTCAATTTTACTCTCAACCCTTCTATCCTCCTATCAAATATTGTCTGCATCCTCTCGATCAGATCATTATTGCGAGAGCAGGAGATGTGAGGGGGGATATGTGTGAGGTATGGCATCATGAATTGGGGAAGCAGCCGCTATATCCGCCTCATTTGCTACGACCTCAAGAGGTGAAAGATGTCCTCTATAGCACCTTAAGATACCTCCTCATCGACGTTCTCATCCTCTTCATCAAAGAATGGAACAAACTTCTACCAAAATTCTTCCTCGACTTCTGAGGAAGAAGGCACTAACTTGCTAAGTATTCTAGAACTACGCTCTTGAAAAAATTAGGAGGTGGAGGCATGGTTCGGTGATGGACCCTCTACCTTTAAAGTCCAGTTTAGCATTCTTAGACTTCTTTCTCCAAAGAAAAATCCGAACCTAATGGCTAATTTTGGGATGGCTTCAAATGCCCAAATTTGTAGAAAGAAACACAAAAAGAATTAAAACAAAACACATTATATGCAATTGTATTACTATTTAATACAAAAATAGAATGGATTCTTAAAAGAAATACAATAGGGTCTATATCACGATGGACAGAGAAAAACCATGATAGCTTATTTTATATGCCTTTTTTTCTTTGCATTTTTCCATTGCCTCCGTATAATCTCTTCGGATAACTCAATAGTTTCCAAATATGATTCCCTATTGATAACTGTTGAATCCCTCCAAATCATCCACTAGGTAGAACGACCATAAGCTGGCAGCTATATTTCTTCTTTGGCACACAAAACACATATCCAAATCAGCAAAAGCCCCACTTGTACTTATCTAGAACCACTGATCTTTTAAGATTTCCCTTGCACTTGAGAAAATATTTCTTGTATAGCTCAGTCTCTTCCCCCTTCTTCGGATTCTCTTTCTCATAGGTTCTAGTTGCTGGTGGGCCAGTAACAAGAGTGAACTCTTGGAATCCAAACATACACCTCCTCTTCCCAAATTGAAACCATAATTTTGTTCTTTTTTTTTGAGTTCTAAGGCACCTAAGCATCAGAGCATGAATAACCTGATTGCTAACATTTAAACTCCCTTATCCTTGTTAAGGGGCCAAAACAAGACTCAGATAACAACTTACGGTGATCATCATTAAGAGCATCTGTCACCTTATCTACTTTCTGAAAGGTGCATCTACTAGTGGTCATAGCTTTGAAATGCTTAGCTGGATCTACAATGAATTCCATGCCAGCCAAAACAAAAAAAAAAGTATTATATATTTGATCAATCTTTGCAATTGTAGTTCTTTTGGCTCATCACATCAAGCCAACTGTGATGTGATCCCTACCACAGTGGGCTGATGTGATGAACCTATACAGCATATATAATCAAGATATAATTAAAAAGAAAACTTATTTGTACTGAATTCAAGTTAATATAAATGAAACTCTTTGATATTAGTGAAATACGTACATCACAGAATGCTACTGTGATGGTCACGTGCATCACGATGGCCAGCTATGATGAGAATATTGGATGCTAGCTTCATCATAGAAGGCCACCGTGATGGACATGCCAATCACGATGGCTTGCTGGGATGAAGCTAGCACCCAATATCCTCATGACAGAAGGCCACCATGATGGATATGTCCATAACAGTTGCCAACTATGATGAACATATTGGGTGCAAGCTTCGTCTCAGAAGTCCACCGTGATAGACATGACATGTCCATGACACTAGCCTACTGTAATTGGGTGCAAACTTCATCACAACATGCTACCGTGATAGGCATGTCCAGCACAGTGGCTTGACATGATGTGCATATTGGGTGCAAGCTTCACCATAGCAAGCAACTATGATGGGCATGTCCATCACATTGGCCTATTGAGATAAGCATATTGTATACAGCTTCATCACATCAGCCAACCGTGATAGATAAGCCATCACGGTGGCCTTCTGTGATGAAGTGTTCTACCCGATATTCTCATCACAATAGGCCACCGTGATGGACATGTCCATCATAATTGCCTTTTGTGATGAGTGTATTGGTCAGTTTTCATAACAAAATGCTACCGTGATGGACATGCCGATCACGGTGGCACTTTGTGATGAGGAGTTGCATCCAATATGCTCATCACAGCAGGCCACCGTGATAGTCCATCATAGTGGCCTACTGTGATGAGAATATTGGTCGATTTTCATGTTAGAATGCTTCGATGATGGACATGTCTATCACCGTGGCCCTCTGTAATAAAGGGCTGCACCCAATATGCTCAACACAGTAGGCCACCGTGATGAACATGTCCATCATGGTGGCCTTTTGTTATTACTATTGTAACACCCGAGATTTCTTTCTATGAATTTTTATTTGATCTTGTGAATTTGTGTGCCAACTAGGGTTGGATAATTTTCTATGTGGTCAATGTTTTAATTGTACGCTACTAAGTGCAAAATTATCATGTTTGTCAGATTAGGGCCCTTTGATGGTTAGAGGCTCGACTTGTTGAGCTTATTTGTTTCCATTCGAAAAACTAGTTTTTATCGAAAGAAAGGCCCGTTAAATTTAATTTAATGGATTGGATTAATAACGGATGGGAAGGCCTGAAGAATTCGGGTTACGGCCCAAGTTAAAAAAAAAAAAAAAACTTAAAAAAACCCTGAGACATCTTCTTCCTCCCCAAGCCCTACCCGCCACCACCCATTCCAGAAATTCCTCCCCATCGCTAGTATCGCGTTTTCTCCCTCAACCGCCGTCATCCTTTGTTCTCATTGATGTTAACCTTCGTGGCAACTGCTGCGTTTCTTCTTCTCTCCTCTTCCTTCTGCCTGATGCAGCTTCGCCATCGAAATTTCCAGAGTTGTGGTGCGGATCTGGATCTTCCCTCATGGCTCAATTCAGACATCGGACCTGCGCGTCGCCTGTGTAAGGGTCTACTACCCAAAAATCGAAGCTTGCTGGTCCTTATTGCTGCCGCCTCAATCACAACCTTGCTGCTCGTTGTTGCAGAGCACTAGCGTTGGAGATCGCTGCTTGACAGGGTGCTTCCAACTCGTCGGCTTTGACCGGAATAGGGAGCACTTGTCCGATTGGGCCTTGACCTACAGGATCGATCTCTCCTCCCCCCTGCGTTTGCTCATTGTTGTCTTGCTTGCCGATCGCAGTCAGCGTTGCACTGCGACTTGACGAGTGTCTTCTGTGGTAGAGTTGCTACGGTTGGTAACTGATCTTCTCGGGAAGCTACTCGCCGACTGGATCTTCCCAGATCTACCTTCATCTTCTTCTACTTCTCATCTATTCGCCGCTCGAAAAGGGACGCCGAATCTTCGGTTGCCACTTACCAAAACTACTAGAGTCGCTGCTGTCCTCTTTGCACGTTATCTCGTCGTGTTGCAGCAGGCCACCACTGCCAATTGCATGCCACCAAATCCACCAAGTCCGAACAGATGCCATTGCTGACTACTCTTCACCAGAGTTCACCGAAAAACTAAACCCTGCTGGCTATTTGCCAACTTCCAGAAATAGTAAGCACCCAGGCGCTCCGTGCCCAGGTGCCAGTGCCAGTGCCAARGAGCACCTAGCGCCTAGTGCCAGGCGCCCAGCGCCCAGGCACCTAGGCGCCCAAATGCCCTAATGCCCAGGGCTATTGCACCGCCGCTAGAGCACACATCCGAGAATCCAATACCACTCCCGCAACACTTGGACTTTGTGGACTTAAAAGGTGAAAACATTATTAATTAATGTTAAAATTTATGACCTATGAAATTATGTCATAAAGTAAAATTGTGGGAGAACATAGATTAAGTTTAATACCTGAGCTAAGGAGTTTAATTGTAACCTTAAAAAGACATGATAATTGGTAATGTGGGAACTAAAAAAATGGATTAATAATTGGTAAATAACATTGTTGGAATAAACACTAAATATCTAAGTTAGGACAGTTTTACTAAATGGACTTTCCTTCTGTAATCAAAATTAGGCCATTTCGAGTGCCTTGACGTTGAGAACGGTCGAAGGATTTCATTTCACGACTTAAATAAGAACCCTGTAACGTAAAAGACTCCAAGTAAATAAACTCTCACATTTCATTAATGCATATGAATCAACGTATTTGAATTTCTTTAGGTAGTTTAATGTGTTGTATATGGATTTTATGCATGTAAACCCCAATACTTGCCTATATCTTTTGTTGTGTGTTATGTGGTGGCAGTGTGGGATTGTATTATGAAATATATTGATTGGTGAAATGTTTTCACGTGTTTCATATATGTACCATCATTATGTTGAATGGCATGTTAATTGCAGTTGTATGCATTTCACGTCATGGGCATCATCCCTGGCATGAGCCATTCATATATTTAGAAGTGAAGGGGTTTAGGAAATTAAATTTTGAAAAGGGAATGTATTTTAATAATTGTAACATGTTCAGGAAAATGTTAAAGTTTTTCGAAAAGGAGTGTAAACCTAGCCATGAAGGATGTGAGTGGGAAATGGGGTAGGTAATGATTCACCTTGGGGAGGTGAAGAGATAAAAGAATGTTAACCGCTCTGCGGTACTACCGGTAGGAATGTAATCGGATTCCAAATAAGAATGGCCCACTGCAGAGCCTAATGGCTAGGCGTTACACTCAGTGAGCTCATGAATGAAATGAAAGGAAATGTTTGACAACTTATACATTTGAAAGGAAAGATTTTATGGAAAGGTTATACAGGAAAATGATTTGGAAAGTTTTCATTTGGAAAGTGAGATTTTTATAAATCATAACATGTAGGGCATGTTCATGCATTCATGCATGAGATTTACTTACTGGGCTTTATAACTCATTTCATTTCTCTCATTTTTCATTTTAAGTGATGTGTAACCAGATGGTGCGAGGAGGTCGCTTGTAGGCAAACCAAGATACCCTGAACCTATTTTAAATGAATGTTATGAATTAAGATGATTGTTGACTAGAATGATTTTTGTTTATTATTAAGTATTTCTTATTTGGTTTAATTTTTTTGGGTTTCCGCAAATTCGTATTAGTGAGTAAATTGTGACATTCTTGGGTTAGGATAAAGTTTTTTAATCTGGGGGTGTTACAAGTGTATTGTTTGATTTTCCTCACAGAACGCTGTCATGATAGAGACGGTGGCCTTTTGTGGTGCACATATATTGGTGAGTGTGCTCATCACAGCAAGTTGCCGTGGTAGACATATCTACCACCGCAACCTCCTGTGATGAATGCATTCACCAATATAATGCCAGAAATCAAAGTTTTGTGATGATCCATTCTTTTTTTACCAATAACAAATTCTTAGAATCATCGTATCAAGGTATATATCACCTTTTTATCGATAAACTCTAGAAAATTCAATTCTTTTGCATGTAAAGTTAGGTTTTAACCTGATGACAAATGTGTTGAGATATCTGAGCTCTTCGCAAAGTTGAGATGATGCGAAGCCTAGAAAATCGGTCGCAAAGATGATGAATGTTCGAAAAAGTAGAAATGGAAAGGTAGAGAAGAAGAAGAAGAATGAGAGTCGCTAAGAAATGGAAAGATGCTACTTGCAAAAATTATATGAAAGATATTAATGAGTGGTGAAAATGGAAAGTCACATGAGTTGGAGTATAAAATCATCCGGTTGTGTTCAAATGCACTGAGAATATAAATGTAAATTGATTATTTATTGTGTTATTTATTTCCTTGTTTTGATCAAGGGCTTTTTACACAAAATTTTATTGTGGATAGATCTTTCCCCAATTCGTATTAACTTCCGGCCATATGCTATGATAAGGTGCAGTAAATGCAAGTTAATACAAAAATCTTTAAGGAGAGGAAACTAAAAAATACTATGGAAACTTCTTGAGGATATCCTTAAGCATCTCTAAAGCATTAAATGCTCTAAGTCTTATCAGAAAAAGAAAAACTGCCCGTAGGAAACATGCATCTACATATAGCATCAAAAAGTTCACATATTTCACATCTGTGCGACAAGGGTGATGATTGCCATCACCAAAGGCAAGACCCCTGGAGCAGAAGCTGCACTACTGCTGTCAGGTTTTGAAGAAGAAGAACCACCTCCTGATTTACCCCTATTAGGAGGCGAAGTCGCGGTTGCAGGTGACTGAGCAGGAGCAGGAGCAGGAGCAGGAGCAGGCGAAACAGCATATTTCAAAGCAATCTCGATTGTGAAGTTGCAATTTCCTTGAGACATATCCTTAGTAGTCAGCATTGCAAGACCATCGAAATCACAGGAATTGGGATTTTGATTTTGCACCTGATAAAAGGAATTGAATACATATGATGCTTTCTCATTGCTACTCAAGCCAGCGCAAGATGATCCATTCTGGATTGGGGTGCAGTCTGTTCTGTCACAGGCATAGCTCATGGCATTTGCAATGGCGGTTTGATTGTTAGCATTTGGTTTCATAACACACCATTGCCTTGGGAGATAGTTCACATCAGCAGAAGCCAGAGTCTTATTCTCGCCATTACTGGTTGAAATAACAAGTGCGAACTTAGGTCTTCCATCATACCGATAAATTCCCCAGCTTCGCTCGAAATTTCCTGGAAGAATACTCTTCAGATCTTCATCAAAAAGAGCAAACATGTATACCTCAACGTGTCCAGGACGAAGAGGAGTGCCTTTGTCTGATAGAAGTTTTGGAATTAGGCCACTGTAAAACCTTTCAGCCAGGGACACGTTTGCATTTACATCACCGTCTGTTGGCCATCCCATTTCCCCTACTATAATAGGCATATCTTTAAAGCCAGCTCCTTTCAAAGCTGAAGCCAAAGTGTCAATCATTGCATCGAAAACATTTGTGTATTTGATCGATCCATCAACGAGGGGACTGGCTTTCCCATCGAAGAAGGCAAAATCGAGCGGGAATTGGCCTTTCCCATAAAAGACACTTAGGAAAGGATATATGTTGACAACAAATGGTATGTTGTTCTTGTCCATGTATTCGAGAATCTCCTGCACAGTATCAGCAACATCAGGCCTGAATGCTCCGGCAGAGGGGACAGGGTTGTAACTGGGCGAATTATAGACATCAGCATTGAAGGGTATTGTGGCTTTGGTCACATCTCCAAGTCCAGCATCATTCAGAGCTTCTTGAATGTTCATCAGTGCTGGTAATGTGGCATTTATAAACATGTCTTTGTAGTCCTTGAGGAAAGGCTCATTGCCAACGGCCACGTATCTGCATCATAAAAATAGACATGCAAACTATAAGAACATACTATAATAGTTGTATAATCTAACTTCCCGCATTACAATACAGACATATGACCATTCGATTATTACATCATCAACTGTTTAACTACGCAAATGCAAACCATATGAGCATAGCAATCCTCTTTTTCTCGGAAATTACATAATCACATACTTACGGCGACAAGAGCAGTATGAAATAGGCATCTGTCCATGGAATCACAACATAAATGATGGGTTATAGTCTTCCGTATGTAGAAGCTAAATTGAAGAATAGTAAAAGAAATGATCTTACGTGATTTTAACACCTCCTTTTGAAGTAACATTGTAGCTGGTAACATTCTGCTTCACCCAGGCCTTGGCTTTGGCAGGGTCACCCATGATCTTGAGCTCAAGATTAGGAATGGCAATCACAACTTCAATGCCCGAGCCAGCCAAGGCCTTCAAAATCTTGGGATCATTATCGAAGAGTTTCACCTTCTTGATGCCATTGTCCTGCAGTAGCTTCACCACCATATCAGGTGGCAAGGGGTGGGATGCAACAGTACCCCAATTCACTGCAAGACCTTCTACTGAAACATTATTGAGTAGCCCAAACAACAATCCTACACAAATGAATAAAATTTCCCTCGCCATTGACATTTTCCAGCCGAAAAGAAGCGGAAAAATCAATATCCTTGAAGAGAACCAAGGGGGAAACTGTGGCAAGAGTTCTGTGCTTGTTGCTTTGCAACAATAATGAATCAACAGTATGGTTTTTGCTGATGCTGATAAACCTCCTTTATATTGGATTTTACGAAGAATCAACGGTAAATGAGAGGATGACCTGAGACCTTGGAAGAGTTGTGGTGAATCAATGAGAGCATCCTCTATTTGTGGCAAAACAGTTAGTTTTCTTCTCAGTAAGTGGATGAAGAAGTTTGATTATTTCTATTTGTATTGGCTTCAAAATTTAAGGGTTAGATGTGCAAAACTTATAGAAATATGGGCTTTTCTTGTACGGTATTTGTTTAGTTAATGGCATCTAAATTTATCTGGTCACCAGTACCTAATTGATCTGAGATGCACTGACATGGAATTGAGATGTATAATATGTTTAACTGGAGTACAAACATGTCATAGCCAATAAACAAGCTATTCGCAGAAAATGAAGGAAATAATGTTGTCCGTGTGAGAGTGACAGAGAGAGGGGGAGAGAGAGAGTAAAGAATTGCATTTTACTAAATATCATGCAGTTATATTTAAAAGAGGATTAATTTGATGCCCTCATCTACAATTTGATACCTTAAAGTTGAGCTTATTGCATGTCATTGTCTTTTTCTTTTCTAAATACATCTTTTATTTAGAGAAAATGGACAATTTTAAATGACCTACCGTTGCTGGTACTTTGGAAGATGGTGCAAGATGGTTTGCTACCTAAAAATGTTCGAGGAATCGATCTAGATGCCCTATTGTCTAAACAAGGCTATTTGGAATTGTTGTTCATGAACCTATTCAAGCTGTTAACTATGAAATTTGTGCTCATTCAATTAATAATAATCAACATACTTTTGTTTATAGTCGAGCGACTTTTTAACATAGGTGAGACCTGGCAAGCTTTTGTCATGAATGACTCAGATGACTTATAACTTCATGCCCTTGTAAAACAGGTTAGATTTTTTATGGTATTATTTTGGAGCCTGAACTAGATTCTTGTATAGCAGATCATACAACTGTCGGTTGCGGTTTCAGTTGATCTCTTACTGACTGATTTGGTAACATGATTAACCAGAACTGATCACCAACTGTCGGTTTCAGTTGCAATTGGTCAATTTCAACCAATGGTTTTGGCGACAGTTCAAATCAAACTATGCCTTACTTAACATGAAAAGCGCATTTTGTTAACTCAGTTAATCAAAAAAAGAAAATAAAAATAAAATACATATTCAAGAGAAAAGGAAGAACCTAAAGAAGTTAATTTACGAATTACAAATAATAATCGTATGTTACTTATCTTTCGATCCTGATGCTTTTCTTCTTCTCTATGCCCTCTTATCCAAGAGGGAAAAACGTGAGCACTTAAATCTAGATAATATGGCATGGCATGGCTGTTCATGGTTCCTGATCCCGTTCTTGTTTGAACCGGAAGTAGAATAATATTTTCATCTATATTTTGTATTTTATATTGTAAGAAATTTTTGGAGTAAAGATATCTTGATTTATCCATGATTGTTAATTTGTGATAAAAATGCTTCCAAGCACGACGACAAACAAGTATTATGCTATTACAGAAAGAGTAAATAAGTCTTCAAATGCTTTTTCTCACATGTACAATAAGAAAACACTATAAATTCTCTTGAGGTATATCAGGAGTCAGGATAGCTAGAAGGATGGAAGTTGAAAATCAAGATTAAGAAAGTGCGGCAGGCCTGAAAAGGAAGATACCATCACAATAAAAATCTCAATTAACTAACAGATATACAACTGTGTTGACATCCATGTTGAAGATTGAAGATATGTGGAGCTATTCTGACTTGGTAATAGGGACATCTGAAGAGATATTCATTAAATAGAGGTGGTAATAATTGTTTCATCCACCAAATTCACAAACAAACTGACGCAGTGGATATCTTTCTTTGTTATCTATCCACTAAAGTTTAATTAAACAATTAAAGAATGTAATGTGAGGCTTTGTAGCTCTGTCAATGGAAGAGCTGTGTTAATCACCTATCTTGCATATATATAAGCAATGTGTCAACCGTAAGACCAGTTAGACAATGAAGCACGCCCTTTAGAACAAAAGATTAGGGTCTATCAGGCAATTTAGATCTCACAGTTAAGGAATTTTGTGAAACTGAAACATGCTTTATTTGGCTGCCAATACATTAAAAGTGTCTTGTAAGTCGAGTCCTTCTCGGACTAGACTCTAGAGCCAATAGTTTACTTCAGGAAAGTATTTAAAAAACTGAGTATACATGCACAACTAAGAGCAGTAATCATGCCAAGTTAATAAATTCGTTTAGACACGACATCTGTTCTCGAAAAAGAGGATATTAATACCAGTTGAAGGGTAAGTGTGCAACAGAGAGTAGAGTAGCAAAAATTACAATATCTGAAGTGAACAGATTTTTGGGATTCAAAATTCTGTAAGTGATACTTTTTAGTTTCTGTTGTTCATTCTGAATTCAAGACCTTTTGTCTCAAACAAATTCCGTGTTTCTCAAGCAATCTTGGTGCCCGACTCGGGCAAACTTATCTTGTAGATGGGGTGTAATCTCTGGTTGCAAAGGTGTAACATATGCTCTGAGATTTTTGGTGTTTATGATCAACAGGTATTGTTCTTCTAGTGAGAACTTGACCAGTGACCACGTTCTACCGATTGCAAGCGGTGAAGAATGGACGGGGGAAAATTTGGTAAGATGGCCTGGAATTACTTTGTTCATATACGGTCCATGTGTTGATTTGCCGTGCCTTGGTATTGAAAATCAATATAATGGAGTGCCACTTTATACTTTAATTAGGAATTCATGAATTACTTCTCAGTTCATTTAACCTATAGATAGTAACTGTTATTGGACTACCTCCAGGGTAGTGATTTTTACTTGTGATAGACTTGCTCAATGCTTTGGTTATCCGAAAACACTTGGACAAATTAAAAACAATAATGTTAAGTTCATCGAGAATACATCCGTTTCAGTTATTTTGCTCCCAGTCTATTTCACTTGAGCTGTTTTGGAGTTGAAAACATTCTCCAATATTATGCGCTTATTTATCACCAGTGGAGGTCAATCATCCTCGTAGAATCAAATTCGTCCAACTTTCTTCATAAATTATATTCTCAAGCTTGGTAGTGACATGGTATTAATACATACGGGTTAATTTCACACTGATTGAATGAACACAGAGGAGTTTGAGAAGCGAAATATATGGTGTCTGGTGCAAGACAATTATAGACGAGGTAAAAGACAGATTTAGGATGAATCGTAGTATCATGCATTATAAGCTATGTTGCAAAGTAAAAATCAATGAATGAGTAAACCACAGAAAGATGGGGAGCTACAGTACGCTGGCAAACTGCGAAATAGAGAAGTGGTATAATCCTGAACTGGGAACAGTACCAAGCTGGAAGATTAATTTGCTCACTACCCCTTTGTACTCAAAAGAGGGAAAAGAATCTATGAACCATTCTCATTTTACAAGGAGGGAATGGTAAATAAAAAAGAATTCAGAAATAGATTATTTAAATAAATACGGGGGAAAAATAAAGCTCACAGATACTAAATTTAAGGAGAAGAAGCAATAGAGGGAAACTTCACATTTTGTATCATCTAAATTCTACATGCATTTTATCCTCTGCTTCAGAAACCAGTTTGTACTGCCAACACTGAAGATAGCAAGGTAGGGTTGCTTGAACTTTGATCTAAGGGACAGTTGTCTGGTGGTAACTGAACTTTTTAGGGATATCAGAAATACGATGTGAAATTTCATAAATAAACTCTTATTACTTCATGAAAATCGGAGTAGTTCATAGAATTTATTAAAATTTTAACATGTATATAATTATAGTACATGGTTGGCGCTAATTTTAAATTTCTAAGATGATCGATGTGAACATTAAAAAGAAATTTATATCAAAGCCTATAGTACTTGAAGATTTTGCATCATCTATTTCAAAGGTCACAAGGAAAAGTTTGAAGTACAATATAAATGACAAAAGATAACTTAACGATATTTGATTAATCGTCATTGGATGAAGATCCCGAAATGGTATCCTATATGAAGCCGAAGCATCAAGTCGGAGAATGGAGAAAGTTAGGATGACTCTGGGTTATTCCAATGGGTTTTGTAACAATAGAGGTAGTGGGTTACCATTGATATGGAGGCACGATCAGAGAGAATCTTTGCAGAACTAATCCATAACCATATTGATGCGAGTTGAAGAAAGGAAACTGGATAAGCGTGCTTTTTCATCGGTTTTTACGGTAACCCGATGAGAGGTGTTAGACAGAATACATGGAAGAATCTTCGGGGGCTATGGACGCATCGCAGAGGGCCATGGATGTGTGCAGGAGGTTATAGAGGTTTTATATAGCAAAAAGCTAGAAATTGCTGATTTTAAGTTTAAGGAAAACCCCTTAACGAAGAACTCTTGCAAAGTGAACATAAAGGGCATTAGGATTGTAGTCCGATCAGATAGTGGCCTTCTAACGATGTACTGAAGCAAGTGGGATTACTGACCGGGTTCAAAGATGGCTAATTTACCTGTTGTAGCGGTAGGGATGTTGATGATCGGGTCTGCGTTAGGCTGGACAGAGGGCTAACAATTGATACATGGAATTCTATATTCCCTAGTACTACTGTAAATCATGGCATTCATTATCACTCAGACCATACCCAACTCCACATTAATGTAACAAAGACTGGTGTGCGTAACAGAAAATATAATGGCAAAAGACCTCTCCGATTTGAAACGTTTTGGCTACAGGACCCTACACACCGAGATGTTATTTCGGAAAGTTGGTTGGCTGGAGGGGATGGGATGGAGCAAAATATATTATAGAAGATAGGAAGAGTTCAAGGGAATCTCCAGTTTTGGAGCAAGTCGAAATTTGGATACCTCCCCAACAAGGTCAAGAAAGCTAAACTGAAACTCCAATATATGACTGAAGATTTGGCTGGCAAAACTGATACATCAGCTGCAAGGAATGAATTGGAAAACCTCTTGCAGTTGCAAGAAAAATATTGGAGGATTGGAGAATTAGATCGTGGTCAAACTAGCTCAATCAAGGGGATCAAAACACCTCGTATTTTTTATCATCATACTTGATAGAGACTCAAGCAAGATCGTATAGACCAAATCAAGGGGAGCACAGAATGCAGGAGACACTTGTCAACTATTTTGAAGCTTTGTTTGATTCCTCAACTGAAACACGTTCGCATGAGACGTACCTTGAGGAGGTTGTTCAAAGAAAATTTTAAAAAGATCAAGTGGAGATCTTAAACCAGGATTAAACACATGAGGAGATCATAAGGACTATCAAGGATATACATCCCACCAAAGCACTGATACTGGATGGCTACATGCACTTTTCTACCAGAAATTCTAGAGTATGATTGGGAATGATGTCACAGGCCTAGTATTTGGCAGTTTGAGTGGCCATGGTGACCTTGAAGACATTAACAGGACCTTCATTGTTTTGATATTCATCGTTGGTAATCAATAATAATGCAATTATAGCATGTGAGGCATTTCACTGTTGAATAATAGAAGGGGACAAGAAATCAATATGGGGTTGAAACTCGACATAAGTAAGGCATATAATAAAGTAGAATGCGATTATCTAGAATGGATGCTAAGGAGACTAGGAGCGTCAAGACAGATGGGATCTCTTAGTATTAAATGCGTTTAAACAGTGTCTTTCTAAGGCCTAGCGAATCGGATTCCGAAAAGGATTTTCAAACCAAAAGAAGGTACTAGATGAGGATATCCATTATCACCTATCTTGTTTGTAATCTGCAATAATAGATAAGGAAAAATCTGATGGTCATTAGAAAGGTCTCCAAAATAGGGAAGGAAGCTCCAAAACTAACATATTTTCTCTTTGTTGACGATAGTCTTCTCCTAAGCAGGCTTCTCAAGATAACAAAAAGACCACAAAGGTTATCCTAGACAAACATGAACAACCTTTGTGGCAAGACATCAACCTCCAAAAATAGATCATATAATTTGACAGAAAGGTGGATGTGGCCCTCAGACATGGCTTATGCTATGACAGTGATATTCAGGAACCAGCAGGAGGTGCAAATAACTTGGTCTGTCTTATCTTATAGGGCGAACAAAGGAGGAAGTCTTCTCATATATTAGAGATAAAATATGGAAAAATTTCGAGGGTGAAAAGAGAAGCTTCTTTCCCAAGCAGCAAATTAAGGAAACCCTGGTTTTATCAGTCCTACAAACAATACCAACTTATGACATGCAATGCTTTCTCTTACCTGCGACATAATGCAAGGAGATTACTTCTATGATACGGAGTTTTCTGGCTGGAGAAAGATGAGAACGAAAAAGGTGAATGGGTGCAATCGGTTCCGGAACCCAGAGGGTTTCGATTTCCTCTCTTGACTAAACTAGGTTGGAGATTTCTTAAGTAGCTAGAATCTCTAGTGAGCAAGGTGCTCAATTCGGATATTACCCAAGGATTGGTTTACCCAATGCAAATCTAGGCCAAGGTGGATCTTATGTTCGGAGGAGCACATGTGAAGCAAAGGGCATACTGTCTTAGGGGTTAAGATGGAGAATTGAGAACGGAGAGTGAACGTTGAAATTTGGTGGCCCCCGCCACACCATTCTCTTTTAAACCCATCTCAACAAATAAGTTATACCACAAGACTTGAAGATTAGCCCATTAAACATTCCCAACCGCCCAAGATGGAACATTTAGTTGTTAAATGACGTCGTAATGAAAAGAGACATTGAGGAAGTTCATAAAATCCCTCTGCCGCAGGAGCCATGCATAGAAGTTATCATATGGCATGACAAGGCTACTAGAATTTTCAGTGGGGTTAGCTAGCATATGAAATGGGAATTGGCTTCTTTGATAGATGCAAACGGATGGAACTACCAACAATCCCCTTCAAATTTGGCAATGTTAAATGCCGGACTCTTTGTATTGGCTCGTGAATAAGACAATGCAACAATCATTTTTACTGTTTTGATTCACAATAACTATTTGAAAAGAGGATTTAAATTACTATGACTTGAATATTCACTATGTTTAGGTTTTCATTAGCAGCATTGGCTGCTCGCACTTCATTGTTTGTTAAGTAGTTCAAGTTAACTAAATATTAAAATTAGTATTTTTCTCTTTTGGTTTTATGAAGATACACTAACTCAATGAAACATTATAGTCTGATTGCTTTATTTGCTATCTAGTATTCCCTTCAGTCTGGTAACAATTTTTTGATAATTGTGATAAAATATATTAATTTCTTGATTTAGATTAATTATAATCACATTATGTAAATTATTCAGATTATGGTTGAATGTGACCTTTTGGAATGTTATTATACTTTTTAGTATCCTAGTTTTAGTTTATAAGTTAATATTGTCATATTAAATTTATTAGCTTTTATTGTAATATAAAACATTTGATAGATTTGTATTACAAAATAGGGGGGTAATATTACAAAAAGTTTTGTCACTAATAATTGTTTTGTTGTGACGGTTTATATTTGTCATGAAAATTGAACGATGTTGTAAAAGCTAAGTACATCTTGTTAATGAAAACATTTTGTTACCAAGATTAATAGATTGGGCAATGTTTCATCTCCATATAATATATCTAAGCTAACAAATTATTTCATCTCTAAATATATAAATCGATGAACAATTTCATCAGTCAATATTTAGTTTCTTTGATAAAAAAGTTTGTTACGAACATTTTGTTTACCATGGATTGGGTGATGAAATATTTTGTTTCAAATAACGTATTTATGTTGACAAATTATTTCATCTGTAAATAATATAGCTATAGTGACGAATATTTTTGTCACTCAAAATTCATTACTTTGAAGAATAAGTTCGTCGTATAATAAATTGGTGATGAAATATTTTGTCTGCAAATAATATATATATCTTGATGAACTATTTCATCCCAAAATAACATATCTATATTGATGAATATTTATGTCGCTTAATATCTTTTGTCGAATAAGTTTGTCATTAATGCATGGCCACGCTCTAAGCCCATTTTACCGCTTGTGAAATCATTTGTGACGAATTACATTGTCACCCCAAGAGAGTATAAAAGTACAAAAAAATTAATTATTTTGTGACAAACACAAACATTATGCAACAAAATTTATAGTTCTTTTGTCAACAAAACATTTGTCATGAAATGGGAATCGTTTAACGATGATATTTGATTCGTCACCTAAAATGACTATTGTTAGATGAATTTTTACCTTCATCATCAACTAGCTCTTGTGACGCAAATAAAATGACGAATAGCATGGCGAAGATGGTGAGATGGGTGTGTCAATGGCTTCAAGGATTTTAATTGGAACTAGTGCGGAGCATGTGGAAGTCATTGCAATTCTAAAATGTTTGGGATTTGGGATTGGCTGAGATTCTGGAGCTTAATAGCTATACTGTAGAATTGAACTACCTCTTTGCCATTCAAAAGATCATATCTGATGAAGTAAAATTTTCATCCTTTACTCATATTGTACAGAACATCAAAAGTCAAGCATAGATGCAAGGGATGCTCTATTAATTCTAAAATTGCCTGGATGGCAACTGTGCCTTCCGATGTACGTCTTGCTATTCAGCGTGAAATGGTTGTTGATTAATATATATCTTTGGTTTTTATAAAAAATAATAATATACAATTCATTAAATATGTCTATAATCTTTATTTTCAATTATTCGCATTCCTCCACAATTTACATTCCTTTATTTATGCACCGCTACCACATCAGACGTTGGAATTTAGAAAAGAAATCATCTGCTGCTCACATATATTTTAATTTCAGGAGAATCAATAAATAAATTGTAAGTACATAAGTTTTGGTTCTTATTGGAATATTTAAATTTTGATTAATTCATGATCTCAAAAGTATTTGGTTCTTGATTATTGATTATCAATACTTATCTTATTCAAATTTTGATTCCTGCAAGATCATCTATATATATTAGRTCAGAGATTAATATTGAGTGATATTTATTCAATATTGTCAATAATGTTTATTCAATATTAATTATTGTTGTATGCTTGGCTTCTGCCTCATGATCAATTCGAAAACAACTTGCCAAAGGAATGGAGATATAAGCAATCTCATCCAAAGGAACAAATTATTGGTGATCCGCCACAAGATTATGCATGATAAGTTTGAAATAAGCATGATGGGGGAACTTACATTCTTTCTTGGATTACAAATCAAAGAAATCCTTCAAGGCACCTTTGTAAATCAAGCTAAATATGCCAAAGAATTGCTCAAGATTTGGAATGGAGAATGCAAAAGAAATTAGTACACCTATGAGCACAACCTTGAAGCTTAACAAAGATGAGAAAGGTAAAAAGGTCAATGAGACCAAGTATAGAGGTATGACAAGTAGTTTACTTTATTTGATGACTAGTATGCCGGATATTATGTTTGTCATATGCATATTTGCTAAATTTCAATCATGCCCTAAATAATCTCATTTGTGTTTCATAAAACGTATTTCAATATATCTTGTTGGCACCTATAATTATGGTTTATGAAATCCTAAATGTGATATATTTGATTTTTCGGTTATTCAGATGCAGATTATGCTGGGTGTAAGGTAGAAAGAAAGAGTATTGGTGGGACTTGTCATTTCCTAGGGCACTCATTAGTATCTTGACTTAGTAAGAAAGAAAATACGACCTAGCCAAATATATTGCTATTGGATGTTGTTGTGCACAAATACTTTGAATGAAATATATTTTGATTGACTATGGCCTTGACTTTATGAATGTTCCTATTTTGTTTGACAATGCTGATGCAATCAATTTGACCAAAAATCTCATTCAATACTCTAGGAACAAGCATATAGAAATCAAACAGCATTTCCTTAGAGATCATGTACAAAAATGTGATATATGTGTCAAATTTGTGGGTACAATGATCAAATTGGGGATATATTTATTAATCCTTTGACTGAGCAAAGGTTTTCTGTGCTTCGAAGATCATTAGGAATCATTAAATTCCATTACTAATGTGTGTATTTCGTTAAGAAATCATTTTGTCAGGAGTTAGTCAATTCAACGCACTTTTGATCTATATCGAATGTATGAATGCCTTTGCCTGAAACGATGGTCATATTTTATATCAAACATTATCATTTTACATCGATCGTCCAAATGAGTTGAAGTTTCAGAAAAGTATAAAAGGCAACATCCATATTCTACTTCAAACCATATGCACTCAAAGTCCGAACTGCTACCCACTGCTTCCAAACACACCTAAAGATAAAAATCACTGATTGTTTGCTTGTGTTTGAGCTGATGACACTCTCTAAATATCAATGGGAGTAAAACCCCTAAATTTCCACAAGATATTGCACATAATCTGAGCTTTATTTGACGTTACGGCAAGAACAACAAAACATGCTTCAGTAGCTACTAAAAAGGGAAAATCAAGAGCTGCTTCTGAGAGCTTCCAACCCAAGATTCCTTGCTGATGCAAGTCATTCCAAGTATCAAGAATTTATGTCAAAGAAGAATAATGTTATTCCAGGCATAATGGTTTTAACTAATGTACTCGATTCCTTTACCAATTTACAAATCATGAATTACTCATCTACTATGACTTAATTCATGAGTTCTATACCAACCTCATGACTGTAAATGAAGAAAAAGTGAAAGTAACTTAGGTAAGCAAATTGAAGCATAGGGAGATGATTTAGATTTGAATAGAGCGAATATGATCTCGAATGTTCTCGCAGGTGAGTTAAATATTATGAGTTGAATAAGGAATGCCCACTTATTGAATTCAATCTAGAATACTTTACTTCTATATTTGTACGAGGTGAAACTTTTGTGAAAGCCAGGGAAATGGAAATAAAATACTTCATAGAGCACATCGTTTTTCATAGAATTGTTAGAACAATTTTGTTGCCAAATGAAGGTCTCAAAACCTCTGTAAGTTTTGATAGACTATTTGTGATGTACCCAACAAAGAAGAAGAGGCGAATTAACTTTGCTTATTTAATGCTTAATCATATGCATTTGGCCAAGGGTGCTAAGAATAGAAATTTACCATATGGAGGCTTTCTGACAAAGTTGTTTAAGGTGTGGAATGTGCCTTTGCTTGATGGGGAAAAGAATCTAGATATTTTAAATGGTGAAGTAACCAAACAAATAAGGTCGAGGAAGATAAATAGAGTACGGTATGATCTTGAAGTTGCTAAACAAATGGAGAAGGAAAGTGCAAAAGAGAGGCTGCAAAAAAGAAAGATTGGACACTGCGATGGAGGAAAATGAAACTGTAAGAAGGAATCTACTAAAGGATTTGGCTGCTGAAGATTCATTTAAAAAAGAAATGGAAAAAAGAATATTGAAGAAGAATCACAGAAAATGGAAGAGAATCAAGGGAAAAAAGAATAAGAAAGGGAAGAAGAAGAAGAAAGTATGAGAAGAAAGGAAAGTTGAAGCAGAAATCTAACAATGCATGACAGGTTTCATGCCATGGGAAATCTTCTATATCTTGTTCTTGATGATCTTAACTCCTTAAGAGTTTTGGCTAAATGATCAAGATAAGAAGATCACTGAATTACATCAAAACCTTGAGACTTCCTTGCTGATAGTGAATCAAAGAAGGAAGAAAGATTTCAAAACCTTGTTGCCCTTGATGATGAGCACGAAGGGATTATCAAGGTTATGGATGAAAATCAAGATGCTTTGACTAGAAGATTGCAGGATATTGCTGCTAAGATGATAGGAAATCAAAAGGATGATGTAGGCATTGAAAAACATGATACAGCAAGGCATGGGATTAAAGGAAATTTGAAGATGTGATAGGTTCATCAAGCGAGAAAGCTGATATTCAAGACAAACAAGACAAACAAGACAAAGTTGACATTCAACAGGCTATAAAAGAAGATGCTCGTGAGGTGATGGTGTCAGAGTTCCAACAAAATGATCTCTGACTGGAAGTTTCAGCATAAAGCTTCTGGTACTTTATCAGAAGGCTGCTGACATTGTTTTGCATGGTATCAGATTATTAGGCTGCATAACAATAATCTCAAGGAGATCAATTTTTAAGAAGTCATTCTACGATGACTTTTTGGAACTCTACTCAATGTTGGTGTCTGGTCATCAAAAGCGAACAAAAATGTTGAGTCAATTCTTGATTTTCTGATGAGAGTACCAAGAATAAGCTATATTTTGGGATCAATCCCATTGTACCGACTCAAATCTCACTATTGTTGAAGATAGAAAGAAGCCTTTATTTGTAGCACAAGAAATTATCGGAGAAGTATGATCCTAATCTAGCATGGGAATTGGGCGAACACAATGAATCAGACATGTTTTTATTGGATGAGATCTCCATATGAGGCTGTAGACAACCCTCCGTGCATTACAATTTTTCCTGTGTCTTATCCGTACATAGATAAGGAGGATAACATACTAGAAGGAAGAGATGAGTTGTGGGTATATTTGAAAAAGTTGGCCACGACTGAAAATGTTCAACAGTTTGTCAAAGAAAATCCCATGGGTGAGCGACCTATCAAAGAAAAGAATCGATCATGGAATTTCTATCTTGAAGTTATCTGTGCCTACTCGTCACCAAAATAAAAGTGCAAATATATACTAATAAGAAGGAAAATGAGAGTTGAAAGCTTATGATAAGCTGAATCTGCAAGTGCCATTGCTTCTCCTTGTGCAACAAATGAAGATCCCCCTCTCAAGCTGAATCTCAAGAAAATTAGTGCTTTCTTTCATTTGTTAGTTTTCTTTAACACTTGATGTATCTTGTACTTGTATTGTACTGGTTTCTTTATGCTTTATGAATGCAGGTCTTTAAGTAAGGTCACCTCAATGATTGGATGAGTTTCACATATGAGAGTGTGTGATTCTTACACAATGACTTCCAATGATCCCTTACTCTTTTTTATAATTCCAAAGAGGAAGAAATATTAGACATTGTAGTTAAGTTAATCTTTAGTTTTAACTTTCTTAACTCTTGCTTAATCTTTAGTCAAATGATAGATATGCTATGCTTTGACTTTTTTTCAAGGATGTTGAAGCTCTATTGGTTTTATGAATATATATAATTATTTAACATTGCATATATTCTTATAATGTTCTATCATAGGTATGCATTTTTTATTAATATCTTAGAATCATGCTTATAGCAAGGGGGAGCCTTATTAACTCTACTAAGGTTATGATTATTGGGATTTATTATTTTTGTGTGGCCTTTAGTGCTAGGAAAATGTTCAAATTAGGAGGAAACTTTGTCAAAAAAATTCAAAAACTCCTATATGGTTTAATTCGCTTAAGTGGTACTCATTATATACTTTAGACCATGCCATAGGTGTGTGTATACTTATTGATCTTATCAATGAATAGACCCATATATTGTTGAGGGTGATTTTTAACATGAATTTATTATACATACCTCTCAATTATTGTGTTCAAATTTTATATCACAATGTACAATGCCTCTATGTGTTGTCATTATCAAAAATGGGGAGATTGTAAACCTCATATTGATGATTCTATATCGTACTATGGATTTTGATAACGACCTGTACTCGCATTGTATATGAATGTTTATAGGAACACAAATTCAAACCTAATGGACTTCAAGATCTTAATGGACTCAAATTGAAGTTGTTCAACTATACAAGAAAACATCTAGATGTTTATATAGGTATTTCTCTAAGTATATAGGTTATCTTTCATAGCTATTATAGTACTTAGGTTTAGATTTGATTTCCATGATATTGTTTTTTTATCCTTGCACGAAAAGGTTTTTGAAATTGAATTATTTTGTGGAAAACATAGGTGTTAATCTTACAATAGTATTTAGAATTTCAGAAGTTTCTTTGGAAATGAATCTAAAGTTTTCATACACTTTGAACTCAGGATCTACCTATTTCGGACGTCCTAAGTACACAAATTGTGAATCCAAAATCCATTTTGTGAAGGTTTGAACTGAACATGGCTTCCATTTGCACATTTGAAGGTCTCAAGCACTACTTCTAAACTTAGTTTGAACTCAAGACTTGTGCTTGCCTTGGTCATTCAAAGCAGATTGATGTTAAGTCTAAATACCTTCGGGTGAGTACTCCGGAGGCATCCTGACGAAAGTTCAAATGGTCCTGAGATTGAATCTAATATCCTTCCAGTGGATGTTTGGACGATGGTTCGAACACTCCCCTATTCTGGTCCAGACGTCCGAACTAGATGGTTTTCAATTTAAATGAATCTTTTTATGACCATTAAAAATGACAGTATATAAGGACCTTTAGGGTATTTTAAACATCGAGAACTCTGAGATTCAATACTGTAGACTTGAGTGAATTTCTTCAAAATCTCACATTTTTTATTCCATTCAAAAGTGCAAAGAATCTATTAGCAAGTTTTTGTGAAATCAAATCTTAAGATCTTCATTTTCTTATTCTCACTTTCAAGAGTGAAAAAGTGTAACAAAAACTTTATCTCATTTCGAGAAAAGATTCCAAGGTTGTCTAGAACTTAAAACCTTTGTTGAAAGGTGAATCTTAAGGCTGTAAAAGGGTTATTGTGTGTAACACCCATTTGTTTAGGTAAGCCCTTTGTGTAAAAGTCTTTGTGACTTTTGTTTAGTGGATTTGAAAATCCTAAGGATGTTTCCTTAGGTAGTGGATGTGGATTTCAAGGGAAAAAAATCAAACTACTATAAATCTTTTGTATCTTGTGGTTGTTCGACTCTTTGATTTGCTTGTAATATGTTCGTTGGAGATTCTTTTATTACTCATAAATACACTTAGTATTTATTGCACTTAACAAGTGGTTGATATATTTACTTAAAGGGTGAAAACTTTGTATTTGTACAAAGAAGTTTTAAATAACAAACCTTAGGAGATTGGTTGCGGGATGAAATAAGAAGAACAACCCCAACAAAGGCTGGGAAGTAGACGTGTTAGGGCTCCTGGTGGTGGTGGAGGTGCTGAAGATTCTAATTCCGAGGAGGAATTTGCATGGCCAGAAATCAAGGTTAAGCTTATCAATATTCGAAACTAAGGTGGATATTCCATGCTTTTTTGCCCAAATGAGGGTGGAGGAATTTCTGGATTGGCAAGAAGAGGTGGATCGATTCTTCGAAATTATGGAACTTTTGAAGAACAAGCAAGTCAAGACAGTTTCCTTCTTCCTGCAAAATAGTGTTGTGTATGGTGGGTCAGTAACAGAAGGCTCGTCAGAGACAAGGGAATTGATGGATCCAAACATGGCAAAGGATGAAACAAGTGATAAGGATTGATTCTCGCTAGTAGACTACAAGTAGTATCTATATTGGTTATATATTGACTGCATATAGGGCCACAGGTCTATTATCAAATATAACAAAGATTAGTTGTTGTGCTGTAGGGAATTAATGGTAATGAGGAGGATGAAGAAATTGATGAAGATTATGAGAGGATTGAGTGTGTTGTTGAAGAGTTATTTAAGAAAGGTAATTTTGTCTTGCAGAAGGATAATGTTGAAACATATTCAGATTTATCACATAGTAACATTAATAACAAGGAGTGCAATCTGATTCTAGACAATGGCAGCTATGAGAATTTGGTATTAAAGAAGGTGGTAGATTAATTGCAATTACCTACACAGCCATGTGAGGCAACTTATTCATGCAAATTTTCTATATCAATTGGTAAGCATTACAAATATGATGTTTTACGTGATGTTATCGACATGGTTGCTTGTCATGTTCTATTAGGTCGACCTTTGCAGTTTGATGTGGATGTGACTTATAAGGGGCAAGATAATCTGTTTCTATTTTTTTTAAAATAAACATAAAATTGCTAAGGCTCCTGTATCACCCTCTGGAGGACCAATGATCACGAAAGAAGAGATTTTTCTGACCTTACCCAATAGTGAGCATGAGATGGAGGATGCAATTAAGGAGTCTAAAGTTATCTATTGGTTGTTGTAAAAGGGTTGTTGACTACAAAAAGAATACGGGTTCAATTCCTATCAAAGTGCAAAGAATATTGACGGGATTTAAGGAATTGATTTCAAAGAGCTGCCTAACAAACCGCCACCTATTAGGAACATTCAACATCAGATTGGGGTGAGTCTTCTAATTTATCTCATTATCACATTTCTCCAAAGGAGAATGAATTCTTGAGGGAGCAAATTGAGGATTTGCTTTGTAGAGTTCCCATCCTTCTAGTCCCTAAGAAACGTGGGCAATGACGGATGTGTGTTTATAGTAGGGCAATTAATAAAATAATCATTAAGTATAGATTTCCTATTCTTTGATTAACGGATATGCTTGATGAGTTAGAGGGCTCCAAGGTCTTCACAAAGATAGATATTCGCGGCGGTTACCACCAAATCCGAATTAAATCAGGCAGTGAGTGCAAGACAGCTTTAATAGTAAGGATGGATTATATGAGTGGTTGGTGATGCCATTTAGATTATCTAACACTCTCAGCAGTTTCATGAGACTCATAATTAAGTTCTTCATCCTTTTGTTGGTTCATTTTTTATTATTTATTTTGATGATATATTAATTTATAGTCGAACCAAAGGAGAGCATCTAGTACATTTGAGGAAGGTTTTGAGAGCATTGCAGGAGAACAAGTTGCAAATTAACCTGGAAAGTGTACATTCTACAACAAGAAATTAGTGTTTCTGGGATTTGTAGTTGGACAAAATGGTATTCAGGTTGATGAAGAGAAAGTAGGAGCTATAAGAGACGGCCTACGCCAAAATCAATTTCCGAATGAAGTTTTTATGGCTTAGTGACTTTTTATAGGAGATTTGTGAGGAATTTCAGCACTATTACAGCTCCTATCACGGAATGCTTGAAGAAAGGAAAATTTCAAAGGGACGACCAGGAGAAGAGCTTCGCTTTGATCAAATAAAAGCTTTTTGTAGTGCACCTGCTTTGGTTCTTCCCAACTTTGACAAGTCATGAAGTTGAATGCGATGCTAGTGGAGTGAGAGTAAGGGTTGTGTCGTCGCAAGAAAAGTGACCAGTGGAATTTTTCAATGAGAAGTTAAGTGAAGCTCATTAAAGGTGGAGTACTTATCATAATTTTATGACATCTTTCAAGCATTAAAGCAGTGGAAGCGTTATCTGAATCAAAAGGAATTTGTTCTTTTTATTGATCAACAAGCATTGAAGTACATCAAGAGTCAAAGGACTACTGTGCATGCTCGGTGGATGAGTTACTTGCAAAATATTCCTTTTGTGATTAAGCATAAATCTGGCACCTTGAATGAGGTGGTAGACGCATTGAGTAGAAGGACTTTTTTATTGATCACACTAGCTTGAGAGATTGCGGGTTTCAAGTTTATAGAGGAGTTATATGTGACCAACAATGATTTTAAGAACCTTTGAGCGATGTGCAATGGCAATCGCGCAATCACATATTTCTTCATCAGTGATAGGTACTTACTTGTTCAAAGGAAATAAGCTTTGTATTCCTAACTCATTAGTCATCATTGAGGGAGAAGTTGATCAGGGATCTAGATGGAGGAGGTCTCAGTGGACATTGGACTGTGATAAAACTATTGCTAGTTTTAAATAGAGGTACTTTTTGCCTCAACTAAAGAAGGAAGTGTCCTGCCAAGTTTCTAAGGGTATACTAGTCTTTATTTACCATTACCTATTCTTAATGATAATATTTAGCAGAATCTTTCTATGGACTTCTATGTTGGGTTTAGCCCTATCCAAAGGGGCGTGGACTCTTTGTTTGTGGTAGTTGATGGGTTCTCCAAGATGCGCACTTCATATCTTGTAGGAAGACTATTGATGTTTCCAACATAGCCTAAGTGTCTTTCAGGGAGGTTGTTCATTTACATACAATGCTGGGTCAATTACTTCTAATAGAGATACGAAATTCCTTAATCGCTTCTAGCTTGCTTTGTGGAGGTTACCTCTAATAGAGATACGAAATTCCTTAGTCACTTCTAGCTTATTTTGTGGAGAAGAATGCTTGGCACAAACCTGAATTGTAGCAGCACAACTCATCCCCAAACTGATAGACAAACAAAGATAACTAATAGAACATTAGGTAACATGATTAGGAGTATTTGTGGAGATAAGCCCTAACAGTAGGATTCTACTTTACCTCAAGTGGAATTTGTATATAATAGTGTTGTGCATAGTGTTCGGGGAAATCATAATTTTCATTAGTTTGTACAATTGTTCCTAATCACATGGTTGATCTAGTGAAGCTTCCGAGAGTTCCTACTGCTAGTGTTGTTGCTGAAGGCATGGCTAAAGATGTGCAAGCTATTAGAGAAGCAGTTATGGCCAAATTGGAGGCGACAAATGCGAAATATAAAGCTGCAGTTGATAAACACAAGAGAGTTAAGGTGTTCCAAGAAGGAGTTGATGTGATAGTGTTCTTGAAGAAAGAGAGGTTTTCAGTTGGTACTTATAATAAATTGAAACCCAGAAAATATGCTCTTTATAAGGTGTTGAAGAAGATCAATAACAATGCCTATGGCTTTTACTTCCAGATTCTATGGGTATTTTCTTCCGTACATGAGTTTTGTGGAGATGAGTGCTTTTATCCTAAAAGAGAACTCGGGGTCGAGTTCTTCAAAGGTAGAAGGCTGATGTAGAACAAATCGCCTAAGAAATTGAGGATTAATTGGCAAAAAGGAAGAAAACTAGAACCATGCAAGTTTGTCAGTTGATGCCCAAATTTTGACCTTCCAGGAAGGCGTTGGGTAATATGATAACTTTTCGAAAAGGAAATGGAGAGACTAGCCAGACTCATTGCTATGCCATGATCTAAGATGGATTTTGGGCATCCAAGGCCGTTTAGGGCCTCAAATTGGGCTTTAAAGTTTTTAACGTTTTTTAGGCTTTTTGATAAACTTCCAGACTTTTCCTATTTTACTAATTAGGCTTTAGAGCTTTTCCTTATAGAATTATGTTCGTGTTTTTCCTATTTAATGGACCTCTATGGTTGAAAACAAATCATCTTTTATATTGTTATTAATTAAATTTGAAATTTTCTCTCAACTTCTCTGATAAATTCTTCTTTTATTCTACATTACTTTCCGACTGCATGAGTATCAATTCAAGTAGTTATATAATAAATTTCAAAGTACAGGACTCTTTCGTGTACTCTGCAACTGAATAAGGTAAGTAAGTGTACATAATCTCTCCTAACTCTGTTGGGGCAATTACTGTAACTTGTTTTTATCTATGAGAGGGATGAGACTCATACGTTGGTGGAACTGATATTTCTTCAGGCGAGTATTTAAATAGAAAATATTGTAATATTAAGAAAATAAATATTCGTCCTAGACATTCCAAACTAGAAAGGTAAATATTCAATTTTGAGATGAAGAGTTTAATCCCTGCTCTTGATTTGCCATGAATATAATCAACGAGTCAGAGAGTAGGCAGGTTATGCTTTCTACCCTGTCTTCTCATTTTTTAAGTCGAATAAGATACGATAATGTAGGGTATAGGTTTCGATCTCTACCATAATCAACCTTATGCTCCCCCCAATGTGACCACCACATGAAGCTCATAAGCTAAGGCAAAGGACACCCAAAAGAATCCTGTAATATATTATTGAAGAATCTGCAGGATGAAAAATGTCCCGCAGTGGCAAGCACAAGTTATTCTGACATAAATGTATCAGGAATAATACATGTAAGGTATCTACAGAAATAAACCTACAGCAAGAGAAATAACAATCCTGTGACATATGCCAAAGCAACCGGCAACAACTTCAGAGAGGAAGAAGTACCTATCTGAATGGTAAAGTTACAATTTGCTTGTGATATGTTTTGGTCAGTCACCATGGCCAGACCTTGAAAATTACAGCTCAAATCTCCTTGATTCTGGACCTGGAAGTACATATTGAATGCATAAGAAGCATTTCCGTTTGCATCCAAACCATTACAAGAAGAACCATATCCAAGTGCCGTGCAATCTGAGAATGTGCAAGCATAATTAATATTCTCAGCAAGTTTGCTCAAATCTTTCGCATCTGGTTTAAGCATACACCATCTCTTAGGGAGATATTGCACATTCTGTGCACCCACAGGATATTTGTCTTGCAACTGTCCTGAAAGATCCATAGGGAACTTGGGTTGGCCATCGTACCTGAAGATTCCCCAGTGGCGCTCAAAATTGCCAGGAGCTATGCTCTTTTGGTCTTCATCTAAAAGTCCAAACAAGTAAACCTCTATATAACCAGGACGAAGTGGAGTCCCTTTGTTGGCTGCAAGTCTTGGTAGCAGTCCTCTGTAGAACCTAATAGCATAGTTTATGTTTGCGTTCCTGTCCCCATCTGTAGGCCATCCAACTTCCCCAACCAAAATATTCATATTGCCATAGCCCATTGCCTTCAGAGCTGAGACCAAGGTATCAAAGTTTGCATCAAAGACATTGGTGTAAGGAATTCCATTATCCATAATAGGATTGCTTGTTCCATCAAAGAAGGCATAGTCAATGGGGAAGTTCTCGTTTGCATAAAGACTCAAGAAGGGGTAGATATTGACAGTAAAAGGCGCATTATTCTGGTTCAAGAACTGGACAATCTGGGTCATCTGATCAAGTATATCTGTTCGGAACCTTCCAGCAGAAGGAAGGGGATTAGATTCAGGTGAATTATAGACATCAGCATTTAAGGGCACAGTTGCCTTTATAGTATCTCCAACCCGAGCATCATTTAGGGCATTTTGGATGTTCCGAAGTGCTGGAAAGGTTAAGTTTATAAACGAATTGTTGTATGATGTCAGGAAAGGCTCATTACCAACTGCGACGTACCTGCACAAAAATGAAAATGTAAGGACAATAGTAAGACAAATAGTACTAGAATGTGAAGATCTATCCAGAAAGATATGCTGCAGTTTCTAACCCAATGCATGTAACTAATATTTATCTAGAAAGAATCTTAGCAAAAGGATTATTATCAAATAAACCCAAAATTCAATTTTTCACTGTGGCATATTCTCTTACAAACTAGGCAGACAGAGAGATATCAGTCTCTGAGTGTTCCAATAACCCATGGAAAAGTACTTGAATCTTAACCAGCAACAAGTATAAGAGTTGTATGTTACCTTACTAGAAAGGATATCAAAGATATTCCCCCACACAGCCCTTTTCAAACAGTTACCTTCTTAAAAATTAAGTTTGTACAGTTGATAGAAGGTAATGAGAGTAACAATATCCAACATATTCATACAACAGTGATCAACAATGAACTTCCATATTCTAATTGGATGACAGATCTTTTTTTAGAAACAGAAATGCACAAGGCAGATTTTTCTAATCAGCAGGGTACTCGTTTTAACGATACAGTGACTAATGAAAAGATCATTCAAGAAACTGAAATCATACTGACATCACAAGAACTTTAAGAGAAAAAACAGATTGCAATATCTACAAACAGCTTTGATCTTTAGACAGCTAGAATGAGATTAGTGTTAGCCAATGAGAACAGACAAGCCATTAGCTTTGTGCATGTTTAACAACACTAATTTCATGAGGTCCTAAGGTGCAAGTTTCAATCACATCTGGAAAGAGCATTCAAGCTTTTTCCAATCAGAGCAGAAGTGCTAATAAAACTAGGAAAGAGATATCTAAAGGCTGAAATTTTGATTGGAGATTCAAGTCTCCCAGAACATTGCCAAAATTCATACTAGCCAAGAAACACATAATGGAAGATATAGATTTAGCAGGGAAATTCAATAGAAGTGATTTTAAATCTACTCAACCAGTTCAAGAAATTCATCATCCAGATTGACACACTATGAGCAAATAAATAATTCAAGCAAGCAAACAGACTGAAAATTAATAGATGCCAAAAGCTAACCATGTGCTAAGCTGTATGCGGATAACAAAAAAGTCTCAACTAGGCAGATACAAGCATATATATTAAACACGGATACAGTATTAGCACATAAACAAAACAAAAACGATGGTATCCTGGGTCAATCTTCTGAAAGCTCTATAAAATGGATATGCAATTACAGTTAGACTTTATCCCAAGAACAATCTTTTGGTTGTTCAACGCAATTAGTCTTTTTAAGAGGATAAGAAAAGCTTCCCTAAATCTTCAAAGGAAAGCCAAATAACTATCATATTTATTAAATCAAACAGAAATTTGAGAACTATCAAGACGGATTTAAAATGAACCACACTTGATAATTATCAGAGAAAAGGAGAAAAAGAAAAGTCTTTACTTGATATTAACACCTCCATTGAAGTTATATACGGTGACATTGCGCTTAACCCAGTCTTTAGCTCGATCATAATCATTCATAGCAGCAAGCTGATCATTTGGAATAGCAACCATAACTTCAATATCACTGCCAGCCAAAGCACTCATTGTGGATCTATCAGCATCAAACAGCTTAACTTTCTTTATTCCATTGTCTTTCAGCATTTGCACAACTACCTTAGGGGGCAATTTATGCGACGCCTGTGTACCCCAGTTCACACCAAGGGCTTCCACACAGGCATTATTACTCCAAAACCCCACAAGGAAGAGTACAAAGAATAAACCAAAGAAATGCCTTATTCTTGACATTTGAATCCCAAGAAAACAAACTGATGAATCAGCACCCTGTATTATGCTCCCAAAGTTAAAATTTGAATCTTTTCGGATTTGGGAGCAAAAAATATTCAACAAAAAATTTAGGGGGGATCCTCCTTTTCCTCACCCAGAAAAGAGGAAGAAGAAAAAGGGGGGCAGGAGTTGTACAATTTTTCTAATAAAAAGCAACCGTTTTGACAGGTGGGAAATGGATAGAAGAGAGCAGCAACAATCCACTGATTATTTCTAAGAAAATTATAAAGAAAAATGGAAAGATCAAGATCAGCTATAAAAAGGGAAAAGATATTATATCTTTGAGATGTATGTGAATAGAGTGACCGAATGTGAATATATGGAGGTTGGAACGTGTGTGGATCCCTCAAACCACCACTTTGTGCGAAACTGCCAAAAGGGATATCTAAGTCGATGCACAAAGAATAGTTGACGAAGAGGATATGGTAACTAAGCCCTGCTAAGCTTTTGCCTTTTTATTACTATGCCGGTAGATAGAGGGAGAGAGAGAGAGGATGCCGGAGAAAGCGGTCACTGAAGGTTGATGAAAGGCAGCCCAAGAAAGCACTGATTTAGCCCCTTATCTTGAAAGAAGCAAAAGAATTGTTCAGATGAAAAACGCGGTTTCTACAAACCGAAATGCAGACAGGGGGAGCTGAAATAACAATAAAGAAATAACTTCTTTGGGAAGAAAAATCAGCAATCCAATAGAGAAATAGCCAGTGACGAGTCAAATCATGAATTGGGAGATATTGTAAAGGGTTGAAAATGGAAGAAAGCAAAAGGAAAAAGAACACAACAATGTTGTTTCTAGAGAAGTTTACTTGGGAAATTAATTAGAACATTTTCCCGTGTACAAAGAAGAAGAAAAAGAGAGGAGAGAGAGAGAGCGATGAAAGGATTATTTGACTGCTGAAGTGGTTATGAATGATGATAGTGTTTCAAATTAACACAGACACCTAAAGAATTTTAAAATAGACAATAAGGAACTCCAGAGATTTGTGGAAAAAGAGTAGTAACGGCTATATTTAGTGGGGAAGAAAAAGATTGAAGGGGACAGAGGTAAAAGTTGCTTTACTTTGAAATTCTTTTAAGAATATGATTCCTTGTTTGAAAACAACAACTCAATAAACTAAAAATAGACTTTTTTTCTTTTTTTTTTTTCCCCTATGCATGGGAAGTTGCTTTTTATGAATCAACATTTACCATTCTTATTTTTCTTTTTCTTTTCTTTTCTTTTATCACCTTGATATGTTGAATGGAATGAGGATGATCTTTGTAATTTCTCTTCTCATTTTATTTGATTGGTCAATCAGTGAAATTTTATTCGAGGAAAAAGTAGTATAAAAGTTGTTTCAATTTTACTCTAAGTAGAAGCATGCATGGTGCGAGTCTGTACAATTTTACATATATTTTCAAATCAAACCAGTAATTTATATTTTTAAATCCAATACAAACCAAAGCTAATCGAATTTTAAGTAAAAATAGCAAAAATTATTTGATTCGGGCTATTTGGATTTATTCTCAAAGACTAGTGATAATATAATGTAAAATAAGTTTATTTTAAAATTGAAATAAAAATTGATTTGAAAGAAAGTAATATAGTATTATATATTATTATTGCTTTGTTGGAATTGTGGGTTTAGGCAGGAACATGGTCGGCGACCCATAGGAAACAGATATCACGTGATAATCGCAAATTCCTCTGCACGACATCCTCCTTTGGCTGCTACAATCTCCAAGATCAATAACTACTATATATTATCTCGATTTTAATTTACTATTGCATTTAAAAATATTTTTTACATTATAAAATAGAATAAATATTTAATGTATTTTTTAATTACTTTTTTAAATGCGATCTGTAAATCAATAGAAACTATTTATTTTATTTTGTAGAAAGGAAGAGTGAGAGTACGGGAGAAGAGGAGTATTGTTCCTCATATCTGGAACAAACGAAATATTAATTGAATTTCTTCAATTCTTACTTTAGCCAATAAGATCATGCTAATCTTTGAATTGAGTTCAAAATTCAAAACGACTCTATCGCTTTACGTCATTTTCAAGAAATACATAATTGGACTCCATTGTGTTTAATTAGGGACCCTCTTGTTTTTTTTAAATAAACTAGATGAATTCTAGGCAAAATTAAAGGATAAAAAAGTCATTTTAGTAAATACAGATTAATTTATTATTTTTGTATAATATATTTTAATATAACACATTTTTAAAAAAAAAAGATACAGTATACATCTTTCTCTTTCTTAATTAATTAAATTAAATAGGGGGTTCAATCTGCTTATTGATGCCTTTAATCTTGTCAAGAAAAATATTCTCTTTGTTAACTCTTTCGTTTAGGAGGAGAAGGGTCAATTAAGGAAAGCGCTACGAGGAAAAGTACTCTTAACAAATGTGATAACTACGATTATTTTTGGAGGAAGTTTCATTTTTCCTTTTACCTAAAGCAATTAAAAGCACTTCTTTATGAAGTAATTACCGATTTATCAAACATTTTTACATCTTTCCTTCAAAACAATTAAAATTTATCAAATATTTCAATAATTATTTTTGGGCCAAAAATAACTTTTTCGATTACTGAAAAATGTAATAAGATTGCTCTACCCTCTTCTATTCTAATCAAAATAAATGAATCATTTACTTTCTTACGTCACTCCAACCAGGTCGTGCAAAAGTTTTTGTACCATCGGCCTCAAAGCTACCCACATTTGTTCTCTAAATATAGAATCTCATACTATCTTTTTGGAAAATAATAAAAAATTTAACAGGTTTTGTTTAGGATAAAAGATGATTTTCTCAAGGGGAAAAGGAAGATAATAAAAGATGAAAGAAATTTTATTTATAATTATTAGGATGTTTATTTTTGTTATACAACTCTTTTCTTTTTGTCTATATTTAGAAGAGGGTAAGAATTAGATCCAATTTGTTTGGTTGATGATCATGGAGCGACACTAGTGCTATGCTTCTCTCCTTTCTATACAACTCAAACCGTGAGAGGAGAATCAATGTATCAAAAGAATAAAAAGTAATATTTGCTAAAATTAGAATGTTGGAAACTAATATTTCAATCATATTCCTATATTCCTATATATAGTATACATGATCATTATCGCATCTCCCCTTCCTATCCTGATGTATCAATTCTTACGTCAAGCAATTAGCCAATTTAGTCCTTCCATACAACGATTTTCTTAATCTTTTAAGTTTCTAAATTATTTTTATTAAGTTGAATTACTCTTATTATATTAGAGTAAAAAGGATGCAAACAGTGAAGTAGACTGCCTGATGTGATTACTGAGCATAAACTCAATAGATTAGTTTAGATAATCAATATGCAACGGACCCATATTTTTTTTTTTTCTTCTTCGAATTTCTTAATTACTCCTATCAACCATCAAAAAAGATTTACTAATGTTACTTATTGACCAAAATAAGAAATATGACATGATCTTGAATTACCAGATTTTTTAGGCAAAGAAAATTCAACAAAACTAGTGAATGAAAGGTTGCATTATTACTTTTAATTTCAACGAGACTAGAGATCTTCTAATATATATATATATTTTAACTATACTTCTTGACGTGTATATATTTTAAATCCCTTCAATACCTCTTCTCTTACGTGTCTGTTCTAAAAACTGATGTAACAAGAAAATATAATAAGAAAAAAAATACTAGAAAGACCGAGAACCTGACAATGAAATTGCACCACCTTTTAACAATTGGAAAATTCTTATTAGCAATTAATAACTGTCTAATGGGCCATCATCATCTATACATAAGGCTTTACTAATTAAATATAGAAAGATGAAATCTAATCCGACTGTTCAACTTCTTGCCAGCTGGAGTCATCATTTCCTGGACTGCTACTTCCCTTTCGAATCACATATCGCATTTGGACAATTTCCTTTTCCAAAATATACATCACAAAATTAATAAAATATTTTCTCATTTTAAATATTAATTTATTAGAGTTGTAACTTTTAGTCAGTAAAAACTTTTCATCTCACTTTGAATGCAATAACTGAGTAGATAAATATAAAAGTCAACTAGTCACATATGATTTCGTATCATTGAATTTGATGAAAGTTGTTAATTGTCAATAAGTTAATATTTTCTTACTATAAAGTTTTTTTTTAAAAAAAAGAGAGAGAAATAATTTTAATTAGTTAATTTTAAATTTCAAAAAATTGAAAAAAATAGAAGAATGATGTATTAAATAATTTATAAAAAGACATTCTTTTATTTTCGTGTAACATTAATATTTACTCACATATCTAACATGATTTGGAATAGAAGTTGAGTTTGAAAATATAATATAGGATTAAAGTAGTGACGAGACCTTGATAAACAAAGGATTTGTACTGGGAGAGAAGGTGGACTTCAAATTCTCTGGAGTCAAATTTGAAATTCTAAAATAAATTTTACTATTTTTATTAAAATTTCAAATAAAAAAGATAGGTTGACATGCATCATTCTATTTGAGACTGTTATCATTACTCACTTTGTTTCTTAATAAGTGTCATAAACATTCTATTTTTTTAAAAAATAAGTCACAAATTTATTTTTCATCTTGTAAATTATTTTGTTTCTTAATCCAATGATATTAATAATTCTCTATTTTCTTACAAATTGAAATGATTCTTCATCTTATTTTTTTCCTAATCTAGGAAAGCTTTTCATATACCGTATGAAAGTTTAAAAATATAATGAAAAGTGTAGTAAAAAGTTAAATATGAGGTTTAGAATTTTGAGGAGCCTACTAAAAAGTTTCAAGAAAAGGACGATGAATCAAGTGAATGCCATTATAAAATTAAGCAAAACTAATGTAGTTGATCGATGCTAATAAGTGATTAGCGGAGCTAGGCTCTCCACCTCTCTATGTCGACTGAAATGCTTCTTGCTTGTCTGACTAAATATACCCTATCTAAAAATTTTTCTATTAGAAGTGAATTCTTAAGATACTATAGAAAGCTCTCAATTGGAATGAAATTTTAGTAAATAAAAGGCAAAAACTGAAAGGAAAATAGAAGTATTTGTATTAATGAGATACTCTTAAACAACTCAAACCAAATTACAAATCCAAATATTTCCTATATTCAACCAGAGACAAGGCTGGATTGATGCTAAGATGCAGTAAAAAGTTGGAAGCTAAGCGAACAAAAAGATTGAAAACTATGAACAAGCTAAAAAAGCTATCACTACAAGCTTTGAGTTGAAGGAATGTGAGTGTTGATTTGGACTCCTCTTTCATCTCCTTTTCCTCTATTTATACCTCATCGAAACTTCGATGAATTTCGACCACCTTCTCCATGAAGCCATAATGGAATTTCATGCGTATCACTTCTAGCTATGATCTGCCTACTGATGCTTATCTTCTTTGCAAAAGTTGGCCGAGAGATAAATGTTAGTTCAGTGATTATAAAACAAAATTTAAATAAGAATAAACGAATAAAAGAAGATATTCAATTATAAAAATTACAAATGTAATTGGGGCCTGTTCAAGCACAATTTATTTAAAACAAATTTATCCCCTATCATGTGTATTAGAACGTGTGTTTCACGACATATGCAAAAATTACCATAGGTGAACTTGAACTTTAACTGAGCTAAACCAACAAGAGATTGGAAGGGAAGCCCTTTTATAGGCCCTCAATACAGCCAAATTTTAGGAATTGTAACTATTGGAATTTAGTTCTTGAAAATAAAACAATTCCATTAAACATAATTAGGCCTGTTAATCGAGCTCTATGAGTCGAGCTTGACTAAGTCCAAGCTAAGCCCCCAATAGTTTTCATGGCTCAAGCCCGGGATCAGCCCACCATGGCTTGCAAGTATTAAACTCAACGCTCAGCCCATTTGCTTATGTGAGCTTGAGCTCAACTCGAATCTTTTTTAATGTCTTTTTAATTTTTTGATATTATTTTATTACAAATCCAACATATTGTTGTGTAAAAGAATAATAATGAGGCTTATATATATATATATATATATACACACACAAAAATGCCAACAAATGAAGAAGAAATGCAAACAAAAGAACATATATACAAGAAAAGGAACATGCTTCACAAATCACACTTCAAGAAGCGTAAAATATAAATGGAAGTTCACAAATCCATAAATACATAAATTGAGCAAATTAACAAATCCATAAATGCGTAAATTCAGCAAATTAACAAATCCATAAAGAAATAAATTCATAAATATAACAAATTCATAGACCATAAATACATAAACTCAAAAAGTTTACATCTACAAATCTATAACAAATTCATTTGACATTTACAAATGAGGTTCAACTTCTCTTGAGTCTTGATAATTACCAATCCAAAAATACACATCAGCCTCTTTCAGATCTTGACATTTACAACTCAAAAAATTCTGATAAGAACATTTAACAAAATGAGTTCATCTTAGGTAAATTTATCTCACATAGAAAAACAAAAAACTCATAAAAAGTTAGCAACCTAAATTAATTGCAAAAACTATATAGAAGAGAACAATTACAAAAAGTAAGCTTTCTCCACATTTCTTAACTTTTGTTTATATTTATAGCTAGAAAAGAATGAAATAAGATAAGATTACTACATTCAATAGTAATTCATTAACAAGAAAACGCAGAATGAAATTCCTCTTTGAAATAAATCTCTTTTAAAGAATTTCTAATCTAATATTGGGCACAACTAATACTTCAATTGTATAAGGAAGAAGTGAGCTACGAAATTGGTCTGAAACTCGTCCTCTAGTGCTAAAAGCACTTAGATGCAACTGAGCTTACAAGAATGGCTAATAAGTCTCTTGCCATCATAGACAAAGTAGGAACCTTAAGTGCATTCAATTTCTAATACCCAAGATATCAAATCCATCATCATCTTCCTCTATCCTTTGTGGATGTAGTTTTTCCTCTAAATAAATATCTAACTCACTCGTACTTGCACATTATCTTCTTCACTGAACCTATAAAAATCTTCCATGAATTTCAAGTTGGATGACACATTATTAATGCAACCCACCTCATTATTCAAACTTTCTCCTTTTCCAGAACTTTTTGTTGTTGGCAAGATGTCTCACAAATCGTCAAATATTTACCACAGAGAGAAGGAAGATCATTTTCAATATAATTCACATTACTCATCATTAAAGTAGTCTGATAGATTCTATATTTCAAGTATTTACGCTTGAATTTATAGTCTAAAATCATAGCAATAAAGAGTGACATATTTGGCTCACTTTTGATCCAATATTTCTTAAACTTAACAAGTTTATTTTTTTGCCATTTTTCCAATCAAACTGGTGTCATTGATTCTTGTAGCAACAAAAGAATACGATAAACTTTCCGAAAAAATGAATTTAATATATTAGTGGCAAAGTAAAATGCTTTTAGGAATTTATGAACAATTTCAGGCTTTTTCCAATCTTCAGAAAAATGGTTAAAACTCAAATCATGAGATTTCGTGCGGTCATAAACCTTTCTATAATACAATGCAAACTCAAGCATTAAATATGTGAAATTCCATCTAGTGCAAACATCTAGAACCAACATTTTACCCTTAAGAATACGTTCTTGTTCATCATATTAAACAAATTCAAGTTTCTTTTCCTGGCAATGCTTTCACATACTTTACTACATTACAAACTCTTTGAATACAATCCTTAATTACATTCAAACCTTCCTGAACGACCAAATGAATACATGACACCAACAACAAACTTTCTTAGTGACCTTTTAAATTCAAGCTAACAATCCTAAAATAATCATATTTAACATTTGAACTTTCTTAATAACCTTTTTAACCTAAGGGATTTCATCGCATTAATACATGGATTCAGCACATACCTCATTACATATTAAAAAATTACGATTGTAACTTAAATATAACTAAAAGCTTTTCCAAATATTTATAACAAGTTTAGTACTAAACATTCGATTGCTCATCTCACTTATAGGATATTAACCCTAAAATTATAAGTAGTTTCAATCTTGAGTTATGTTTGGGGACCCTATTTAGGGTAAAGGTCTCACCTTCAAAGGTCAACATGTGGGAGCAATTTATAAAGTCAAGTTGGAAATTTCAAGAAAAAGAAAAAATGAAATATGTTGTAATTAGAGAAGGGAAAGTGAGAAGAAATATAGGTAGAGAAGTAAGAGGAGAAGAGAAATAGGGAGGAACCATATACGGATCAATGGATTATCATTAACTTTGATGTGAACCACGGTCCTCTATTTATAGAGGTTAAACCCTCTGGCTTTTAGGGTTTCAAGAATAGGGAAGTCATTCACCAATAATTATTTACAACACTCTTCTTAAATAACTAATTTATACAATAATTGTCTCATAAAAACTTGTTTGGAAAAAATTCAATTGGAAAAAACTAAACCAAACTAAGAAAAAAAAGTATAATTGATGCTAGAGAATTAATCGTTGTTTCTTAAACCTTGGTCAAGAAAACCCAGTGTGACAAAAGCTGAACAAAGAAAAAAGAGTATAACTACTCCCTTCATATAGATGATCACTAAATGTCTTTGATTCGACGCATTTCTAATATGATGAATGAATTTTCTCCACATTATCACTCGACCGAATCTATTGAATATCGATGTCACCGCTTTTTCTGAAGCTCGTGCGTGTAGAAGAACTTTCGAGAAATGTTCTTTATTCTATTCCCTCTGATATAGCCTCCTTTGGGTTGTGCAATATAAGCTCATGAATTGTAATAACTTTTGAATGATTTGAGTATCTAACTTTTATAGTTTGCGGAGATTTACAGAAAAAGTACCAAATGTACAAAGGTATGGTAGTTTAGAACTAAGAATCTTTTTCCCATATTCAAGTGGGGCAAAATGATATTTATCAAATTCAAGGAATCTAACAACTATAAGGGATACCAATGGATATGTAGTATCCATATAAATTGATTGTTGCTTTTTTTGTATACTTGAACTCATGAACAAATAATCCTTCAGGGAAATGTTGAATTTGAAAACTAAGATAAATTTTTATCTTTCTTAGATCTTTCATCTTAAATTTATTTTCTATAATCTACAGTTTTGCGGAGCTCTTCAAAAGTTTTAGTTAGATTTAAAAAAACATAATCTGCGACAATCTCGAATCAATATATGTTTTCTTTATGAAAACACAAGGATCTTACATCTTTCTTTTTGCATCCCTCATTCAACAAAATATTTGCCAAAATGATTATATCAAATACATATAGATTATTTTAATCCATATAAGGATTTTTACAATTTGATGGATTGATTTTCTCGAGTAATTGTTTTGTACAAATAACATCTTTCAGGAATTTTCATGCATTTGTCATTGTCTACTAATTCACATAAATAAAAGTAACTATATCCATCAAAGCATATCAAGGTTTTCATGGATTGCTAAGTTTACAAAATATTTATATGTAATTATATTCACTACAAGTGAATATATTTTGATATAATCAATACATTTTCTTTGTAAAAAATCTTGAAACTTAATCGCATTTTATTTCTTATGACTTTATAACTTTCATCTGTTTTTCATATATAAATACTCATTTATAGTCAATTAATTTTACATCTTGTGGTGTTCGGACTATTGGTCCAAGGAAACATCACGTTTCAAAAGTGAGTTTTAATTGTAACTCAATTGATCTCTCCATCTTGACCAATCATGTCTATATTGACATTCCAATTGATTTTTTTTCAAGATCCTCATTAACACTTATGACATCGAGAGCTCTCTGTATTTTACTTTGAGTAACTTCAATCTATCAATATCCCTTGGTTATCTTTATTTGATTTCTAAATGCGGTCATTTTGATCATATAATCCCCTGCTCTTTCAAAGACATTTATATTTAAAACCAAGAGGTTGGTCATACTTCTGCCGTGATTTAGAATACGCCTTGTTTGTAATGTGCCTTAGAATCACAACCATGCTTCATGTCTTAGAATCACTACCAAACTTCTGGTGTGTTTTATAATTACTAGCTAGTATATCAACATTTTGTCTTGGTAGGACTTCTAACTTAATGAGAATAATTATTGATGATAAATGTGATTTAGTTATTCTAATTGGATTAGTACAAGTATTAGGCACGTGAATTTATTATTTTCTGCAAATAAATAATCTTTTGAACTTTCATTTCATATTCAAATGCCAATTTCAGATGAGAGAATTTATGATGACCAGTTGGCCTTAGGAGTACTAGTGTTGCTTCATGTAAAATAGCATATCTACAAGAATTTGTGGAAAGTTTTGTTCTTATTGGGATGGTCTAGCAATTAGTTGCAACTATTTAATAGAATATTTAACTAAGCTATTTTAGGTATGAACATGAGTTACAGGATATTCAACAATAATCCCAATTAACTTGAAATAAGCTCAACAATAGGGATGGACATACACTAGCGCTATCAAAATATATATTTTTAATTGATGGTATGAAACTGTACTCATAATCAAATTATCTGAGCAAGTAATCTTGCAAACTTCTGGTTGCAGTTATAATATCGTGACCATCATACACCTAACTTGAAACTTCAGTTTGCGATTGATCATAAACTCACATATGACCATCATAATGATACATCAATTAAAACCACAATAATGCAGGACTTTCAAACTCCCACTTTTATTGATGATTGTCTAATAATCAATTTCCCTAGAGAACAAGCAACGTGTATGAATTCATTTGAATTCAACACTTTTTGATTTCTTAATAGTGATCGTGTGAATTTTCAATCATTTTTTGCATCATTATAGATCCAATATGACTCAATATATTATGCCAAATGATAAGAATATCTAGATCGCAAGTAAACTTCTAGTTTACAAGATGATGCACTTCGAGTGCATAATCTTGGCATAATACAATTACGAGGAAAGAGACACTAGATTCTTAAGATTATAGTGGTGATGCATAAACATTTGGACCACTCTTATTTTCATTCTCTCAATATGATACCATTTATGTGGATATCTTTAAAATTTAATAAATTTCTTAAGAACTTTAAGTGATGATATGGCATATAAATTTTGTCCATTTCTAGACAAAAATATGGTAGTTCTTCCAGAACAATATGCGTATAAATTTTGTCCATTTCCTTTCTAGATAAAAATATTATAGTTCTTCTGGAACAATAAATCAATTTTACATTACCATTTATTAGTGTTTTTGTTTGTCTATCTCATCTTCAAATAAGAGAAATATTCCTTATACTTGAGTATATGGTGTGTATTGTTACACTATCAATGAGAAAGATATATATCAACAATATATTACAAAACTATAAATATTTTGCAAGGAAAAGTAATTTAAGAACTTTTATAGAAAGAATATTAAGGTAAAAATAATTCAACCAAATGAAATAGCCCAAATGTAAAAAATTCAAATACTTAAGAAAGTCATTGAACACTTAAAGAATGTCAACGAAAAATTTAAAAGGAAAAAAAATATAACATGGGAAATTAATCTTGTTTTCTATTACACCACCTCCAATTATATGGTCAATATTTCCTGTTGGAGCTACAAAAGAAATGGAGACATCTAAGGGAATCATATCAATTGAACTGTCCAAATCAAGAAAACTCTCCTCTTCCCCTCTTTTCTTGATTGATCTTTTGGTGGAGATCCACTATATTGCTGTCATAGAGGTACATATCCTACATCCAAATCATCGTGGAGATGATGACAAAGAAAAATTAGCGTTTTTATATAATCCTGTCGAATTCATTTTTTTTTTCCTTCTTTTATTGTCTCCCTATGCCCTTTTAAGGTGGATTTTGGTAAGGTATATGAAATTTAATTCTTGCCAAATATATAGTGCAACGGATTTAAGTTTGGCGATAATTTCTATAATAAAATCAAGAGATAATGCCAGAAGGACATTTTGTACATATTTCTTTAGGGATTATACATAATATCATCAAAGTATTTTTTTCTCAAAACAAGTGCTACTTGAAGAGCACAATAAAAGTATGTTTTTAATATAATAATTGATTTAGCATATTGTTAATTTAAGAATAATCAGATTGGAAAATAGGGTAGATACTATTAATTAAGTAATAATTAAATATTCTACAAGAATATTTAGATTGTAATATACTATTTAGAAGCATATAATATTAATCGAAAAAATAGTATGATTTTCTTCATTATATTAAGATCATCATCTCATGTTCTTCAAAAACAAGTAATGATAATTTTGACTGCATTTTACTGCAGGAATAATAGTTTAATATTTTATTTTAGGATAAATTTTAATATTTTTTATGAATATAATATAATATTTTCTTTAAAAAATTTATAAATGACTACTTCAGGAGCAATATTTCGATATTGTACACGAATATTTAAATTATAATGAAGTCTTAAAAAATATTTAATATTACTAATTTACATTAATATGACTTTAGAGTAATATGGCAATATTTTTTAAAAATATTGATAGTAAAAATACTGAAGAATAATAGATAAAATAAAGAAATTGAAACATTAAGGAATGTAGAGATGTCTTCGGGCGAACTAGAATTAGGCGGAAACGGACGAATCATTTTGTGGCCCTAAGCATAAGACATCTCGTCGGCTCATTACCATCCAAATATTTGTGGGCGTGAAAGATTAGGCAAATCTGACCTTTTCGGTATGTGCCTAAAAGCTATATTCACACTGCAAACAGGCTTTTCAGAGTTTTCCTTTTCTTGAGTGTGAATGCAATGGCGGTCAGGACGACACATTGTATTTTAGACTTGATGGTAATATGACCATTCATATCCAGAAAGGCCCCAGTGTAAGTCCGCTGGCAGCAAGTGCTGAAACAACAGCTTTGCCAACCTTTTTAGCAGCCATACTGTTCGATCAAAGTACCAGTGTCTTAATACAGGTGCAACAATTAGTAATCATGTTCAAACCTTTGCTCCAGAACGAGATCCACGCATTGGAGAATCGTTAACATGTAGATGCAATCCACGGAACAAATATACCCGTAGCCGATCAGTTGGAGCTGTCCAAAGTAAGGCGCTAAGTATGGAGCAGCTACGTGAGCTCGGCACAACTTACCATACAACAAGACGACAACTACCAATGACCTGCGGGCGCAATAGCCAATTTCGATAGGAGGTCAATCAGTCGATTCCATATTACCTCACACTTTTGAGGGAAGCGATTTACCAGCTGCAATTCCCACTAGGAGTTTCTCCCAATTATCAACATTAAGCGTCTTTTGGTGCGGCCATACCTACTGAGTCGATTGGAGTCCGTCCCCATCTGCGCAACAACAGGTACCAACCGGCACTCTAGCCGAACCTGCACCAACAGGCTAATTCCAATGCCGTAGTCGATATGCCATATAGGCAATTCAGTTTGAACATTCTAAATCCATAAGCCTGCTTATTGTTAAGTCCTATCCCGGATGGGTAGATGCGGTGGCCACCATTCCCAAGGAGTACAAAAGAATCGGACTCACAACCTTCTGGGGAGATGATGACAAAATCATCATAGAGCACGTCGGCTGATTTGCCGCCGATACGGTGAACTCAAAGGTACTGAGATTCATAAACTTCAACTATATTTTCATTATCTCTATCCATGGTATACAAGCTATCTTATAAGAGGAAACGGGGAATGGATGAAAACACCAACAAATAATGGAGCTGTGATTTTTGAGATCTATGGCCAAAAACAAATGTGCTAAACAGCTAAATCAACTCAAGTCTCAAGATTTATTGTTAATTTAGTCAAATAATGAGATAATTATTACTAAATTGTTTCGTAATATAACTCGTTTACTTATGTGCAGAGATCAATAATTCTTATGAAATATGATACTTCTTTCAATTTTTTAATTCATCTTTTAAAATTATTTCATACATATTAAAAACATCGTAGATAAATTAACTTATAGACTTGAAAGACTAAATTGCTTTTTTTTATGTTTCTCTTTTGCAGCTGCTTAAAAAATGAGCTTTGGCACTTGATGCTCGAGAACTAAATATTTTTAGAAATTCATATAATGTTAATTTCAAGTTTTGACTAACTTGTTCTAAACTATGCATTTCTTACTCCTCGCTTGCCCAGCAAAAAGTATAGATAACAAAGAATTTCTCCCAAGATTTTCAGACCGACTGCAACGTCTCTTAATCAACTCTCATTGTCATGTTATGCGCCTCACTACCACCTAAGAAGTTGAGTTGTCATTTTGAACAAATGGATTATAAATTTTGCGATCTATTTTATGATATTTTAAGAATGCAAAAGGAATTTCTCAATACCAGATGTATAAGAATAAACGAGTGATCGATGTTTATAGTGTAATTTATATAGCCTTTCATTAATATATATTGAGAATATGATAACGACTAATGTTGATATTAAAAAGACTTTGTATTGAAAGTAGCGGTAGTCAATAATGTAGTCATTAATTAAATTAACTACGAATAAGGATAGAATTCAAAAAAGTACATAATAAGTACTACTCCCTCTGTTTTTCAAAGCATGTCTCAATAGGGTTTTCTTATGTTTTTAAGTATGTCATGTCCGATTTATCAATGCACCATTAAATGTGTTTTTTCATGTTACCCTTATTTAATTATCAAACTAATATCATAAGTCAACATCTTTTCTTTTGTGTAATTAATTCTTTTCTTTTCCAATGTAATGGTAAATATACCACTTTAATAGCAATCTTAAATCAATTTATTATCATCTTTGTATGTGTGTTTTATCCTATTGTGACATATTTTAAGAAATGGAGCTGTTTCAAAATATAAYTCATTTTAAACATGCACATAGAGTAATGTTACTGAAAAACAAAATTATTTTTTTATCTAAGCTATCCTCTATCTTCTCTTATTTTCTCGAATTAAAGGTCAATTAATTATCATTTTCCCTCTTTCTCTTTCTTATCTTTAAATAAACTCTCAATTTTATTTAAAACCTCTTAAAACATACAAAAATGAGTCATATACATTCAAATAAGACTGATTTCAAGACATATAAATAGGGATAGTATTGAATTTTTTTTTTTTAATGTTAATATAAAATGACTTATATTTTGCGAAAAGTCATTACTCATAAAATAATAATATTTTGAAATTGATGTAGTACTTTCTTGATTTTGTAAAATGACATATATTTAGAAAAAAAGAACAATCTTAGATAAAAGATTTGGAGGAAGTGGTACTTTTTCATTTAAATACCTAAAATGTCACTTCTCTTTCCTTATTTATTTTTTTTTCTCAATTCAAGAGAATAATACATCCCATTAAATACTCTCCCTTCTTCCCCCTTTGATTTTTAAAGAACTCAAAAGAATTTGAAAAATGAAAAGTCTCTTGAAAAAATATAAAATAAAATCATAATCAAATGTAATAAATAAAAAATTTTGATTCAAACGATATTTCTTACATGTGATTCCGGAGTAGTCAAGATAAAGTGGCAAGGATAAATAGAGCTAATATTAAAAAAATTTTATATATATAAAATGATTTATGTATAGGAAGAGCCCTCATTTTAAAACAACTTATATTAATGAAACAAATATAGTATAAAAGACAGCAAAAACAATGACCTCATAGAGAAGACCTCAATTTCTTGGGTTTTTTTATCAGCGGATCCGAATTTTAAGATTTCAATCATATGTAGTTTAAATTTTAGGAGGATGAGCGTTTTTAACATGAATGCTACTCTACGTAGCACTTACATTTGAGGAAGGCGCTAACAACCAGTGCTTCAACAGTCAGTGCTTCTCTTTTCCCACCAATTCTAAATAAAATTAAAGACGAGTTCAGACTTACAAGGCGATGCTTGAGAATATCGGGCTTCGTCCCTAAAACTTAAGAAGTTACAAAGCAAGAAATTCTTTTGTTTTGTTTTATGCTTCTTTTTCTAAGGTCCCAAACATCACGGTGAATAGCGTCTCTTGGAGAGAAGCTTTGGATATCGTGTACAGTTTTTAGATCAAACAACCAAATAATAGTGGTAGTCAAACCGAAGAACCAATTATAGAAAGAAGTATGGTTTGCATATGAAAGTGATAATTTGGGGACATCACCTCAAAATTAATCTGAAAGATGACTTCCGAAAAAGTAAAACTTTAATTCTTTGAGTTTGCCGAGATAATTATAATGAAAAAGATGATTTCCCCATTGGTGAAAAAAAAATCGTTTTTGGAAGCGAGACGATGAAGACACGAGATTCTTTAGCATATGCCTTCTTGTATCTTTAATTTATTTGAAAATTGGTGGAATAATAGAAATACTAGTTTCGTTTTAATGTTACACTGTAATATCACATAATTATAACCTCAAAATCCTAATCAAACTTATCAAAAACCCCAATTTCCTTCCAACAATAGAGAAGACATTTTTGCCGAACTGTCATCAATATACATTTAGTGTAGATCAACTATTGCTCTAAATTAGAGAATATGTAAATTCAATCATTTGTTGCTTATGGAGGAAGGTGTAATGTTAATTTTGGCAGAGTTGTCACCAATCTCTAGAGTCATTAAAAACAGTGCATATTTTATAATAATTGTTCAAAACCCAATAGATTGCTTGCATGGGGTGAAGAAGTTAATGAGTACCGAGGTGTTGCACTGTTCAACGATATAAAAGAGGTTATAAGCTGAATTAACATAAATTACTTGTAAGATTCCAATGTACTTTGTCTTCTTCATTAAAAAAAAAAAAAAAAGAATGTACTGAATCTTCATATGGAGGATGGCTGTTTATTCTTGGGGAGAGCCACTGATCGCGCCTACAAGCTGATATGCTGCCCTTGGCCTATAGTACGAGGCCGCATTCCACCCTAGCGCTAGTCTCAAGTAACTTGTCAAAATATATTTAATAATTAAAAAATTAAATTTTTTGATAATTTAACCGAATTCAAAGATAACTGTTCGTCTAAGTTTTTTTAACCCCCATCCAATTTAGCCCAGCATTCAAATAATCCTCAAAATCTTTTGAATTCCACTCAGCCTTTTTATTAGTAAAATAATTAGAATAATAGTTAATTAATTTAAACTTTATTTGATAACTTAATTCAACACTTAAAACTCAATGAAATAAATATTTATTATATTAAATTCATTTGATAATTTAATTTTAAAATATTTTAATACATAAATACTTTTTAATTCTTCCTATAAAGTTTAAATAATGATATTGTGATTTAAAATTAAGACAGTTGAAGTTAATTACTAACTTTAATATTCAAATTTATGTATTATAAAATAAATCTTGACTTTTACAAATTTAATTATTTTTTAAATTTCATACTTCAATTTTCTCGGGTCATTAATTAATATGCTTAATACATTTAAATTCTATTTGATAACTCAATTTAACCCTTAAAAGTGAATGAATAAAGAACTTATTAAATTAAGATCATTTCTTGGACAAGGAAAGATAATTAGTTTCCTATTGCTTTGAATATAATAATTAGAAGCAACATCAAGTATGAGAATTTCTTAAAAATATGATCTTCATGTCCAATTCTTATTCAAATAAAAAATGAGAAAAAATTGGAGCACTACATATGCGTGTGTATGCAGGACAGTTTTTGTCTGGAATTAGCATTAGTTCATTAATCAGTTGGTAGACATACTGCCATGGCGTCAGACATTACTTGAGAAGATTATAAACTATTAGCTTCATTAAGTTACTACTTTATAAAATGCTATAAGCTTAAATTACTATTTCATAAGAGAACATCATATATATTACTTCCATTGCAGCTCTTGACCTGCATCTTGTATTTGTTTGATGCTAGGTCTATTTCCTATCTCTATTTTTTAAATCATTTAATACCCAGAGAGCACATAAGTCTCAAAAATTACTTGCTTCAAGAGGTTCCAAAAAATTGAAACGCTGCAGTTGCAATCTCTTTAGTGTATTTATAGTTGAATTAATCTGGACAAGTTACTGCCAGAGAAGCATAATCTACTAACAATTTGCTCGGTTGCAAGTTAGATATGTTCCTACACTATAAGCTCGTCTTCTAGATATTGGTACTCAAATGTGAACTCCGTCTTGATTCTCTGGCACCTGACCAAGAGTAAACAGCAAAAATAATTACCACCACATAATTCCTTTTCCACATGTACAGCAATGTGAAAACAGTTTCTATCAGTACAGTGATAAGCCATTACTTCAAAAATAAAATCTCTACTTGAACTGCTACAATGCTATAATCCTCAGAAATCATTACAAAATGGGGATAAATCCAGATAACAGCCTGAACTTTAATCCATGTGCCCTGAACTCTCTCTCTCTCTCTCTCTCTTGGATTTGCCTCATTGCCCTCTCATATATGGACTAGAGTGTCTTCAAGGCCACTTCATTTTATTCAAAAACACTAATTTGCACTTTGACAATATTGGACACTAATCATTTTCCGATATCTAAATCCCCAAGAGAGGTTCTGATATTCGTCATTATTTTACAGTAAAAAATTATTAGAAATTGGAAATCCAAAATCGCATTACAATTGCAATTATTAAGTCCCAAAATATCCAAATTATTCCAATCCTACAAAACCACCAAGAGTGCCTTCTGCCCTATTGTCACAACCACTACTGCCAACTCCCTTTCACCCCAACATCAAACAACCATTCACTCAGACAAAAACTTGAGACATTGAAGACCAATAATCATTCTCCAAACAAGCGGCAGCCATGGGCAGAGGTGACGTGTTAAGATGGTGGAAATGAGGTTGTGGCAAAGGTGAGGTAAAAGACTCGAGGCATCATCAAGCACAAAAAGGAATAGAGTATGGGGAGATAGGAGATGAGAGGCAGAAGGATGGAGGAAAGGATGGAAAAGAGCAAAGGTGAGGACGAGAGGAGTGAAAAGAAGTAGCAGTTCTGGTAGCAAAGCGATCAGAAAGAAACAGACACAAAAAGGGGTTAGAGATGAGGGACAAAACAGTAGAGAAGGCAGCTCAACAAAGAGAGAGAGCACAGGATGAGGTGTGGCTAGTGGAAGGTGGTCGGAGAAAAGGAGTTGGCTTCGCAATTTGGGTTGGAGTTGGGTAAATGAGAGATGAGGAAGAAGATGGCATAAGGGGCAATACACTGTCTTTGGTAAATTTGGCAAATAATTTCTAACATTTAAGACACAACACAAGTTCCACTAAATAATATTTGGATGCCATCGGAGTACAGGGGCCAAATTGACTCAAAGGAGTTTAAGGAGACTATTGGAACAGGATCAGAGTTCAGGGTGTTAAGTGGTTTAACCCTTACAAAAGGTTAGAAAGAAAGGGATGGGATTAAATTAAATTGTCACCCACTGTCTTACAAACATGGGTTAAAGAGAACAAATTTGCAAATATCAAAAGAAAGAAGAGCATAAATACAAAAGACTCATGAATGCAAAAAACAACTTCAGATATTAATTAGTCTAAAAGAACACAAATAGAAAAGGATTCTGTCCATTTAGGAATAGATTCAAACATGCATATAAAAATAGAAAGGAAATTCAAGAACTTAGATATGCATACCATCCATGCTGCTCATCATTGGCAATATGGAAATCAAAGTAAACATATGTCCCCTGTTCAAAGTCATCAGTGGCAACTTTTGGCTCCTCGTGCCTCTGAAACCACGTATTGTATTTCCTGTGATATCTCCATGATTGCTTTTTCAACTCCTTAGCAGCCAGATATTGCTGGTAAGTATTCTGCAGACAAAGATTGCCATTTAGGAAGTTCAGGGACATGAAGACACTAAGCCCCTGTTTGGACTGTATAAGAACAAAGTTCCTACACTGAAAGGTAAAGAGGAACACATCTAGAAATCATTCCCACATCCCATATTTCAAAAAAAAAAAAAAAAAGGGGGGGGTGTGTGAGGGATTTGAATATTCAAAGCCAAGACCCTGTTGGGGACAGGGAGTCGCAGGTCAATTTTGTTAACCATTTCTCCGCACACTCTCAGGGCACTGTCCACTTAGCTGGTTTTTAAAATTTTTTGTTAGAAAAATAAGAAGTCTTTCTCTTTCCTAAATCTGAAATCACCAGTGCAGGACCTGCTCCTATTATTCATATACTAACTCTCTTTCTCTTTCCACCGATGTTACCCTACTTTTTCTTCCCCAAGTCTTTTCGTGAAAAAGATATCCACATCGCATCCATGATCAAATTGTAGACAGGCAGTACCTCTCTCCCCCAGCATCCCCTTCTCTCTTTTCTATTTATTTTTATGCACCTTCTCTTACCATATCTACTTCTATATCTTTGCCTCTCATGTCTCATCTCTCTTCTCTTGCTGCTCCTCCTACCTCTACACCCCCCCCCCCTTTCCAAGTGTCACAAACACAGATACATGGATTAACCACCTTCATCACAGGCACGTATCTCAATATAAATGACTGTCTAGGCAATCTAAGTGACTTGCTTCGATCAGATGGTTGTGGACCTGCGATGTGGTGTGGTGGTGTATGACAGTGAGTTGTTGGTTGAAGCGGCTTACAGGATGCAAGATAAGTTCATTGCTGATTCTTGAAACTTCTCCACCAGTAAGGATAGCATTTTCAGGGAATTGGTTAATTTGCAAACCAAATTCAACTTTCAAGTTTCTATAGTTCCGCAAAATAAAAGCAAAACTTCAACCTACCTGTTGATAGTAAAATGCAAAAAATAGGGTATCAGTCCCATAGTTATCAGCCCCAAGTCTTTCCCAGAAGGCAGGATTGTTGACAATTGGTGCCTGGACCTGGGGATAGCTTGCAGGAGTCACCACAGGGTGTCTCTGCAAAAATCAAGGGAATATTTTCACTCAGAAATAACATAAAATATTTGGGAATTGAAGTTTCAGATGTGCTAGTTCTACCGGAGTATAGCTCTTTGCACGTTCAGAATCTTTCGGTTGCGGAAGCTTGTAAAAGGCTGCCTCAAGCATCTGCAGGTTGTACAACTGGTCATGCATTCCTCCAGAATTTGGAGTGGAGACACTGAGGTTATCACCAATGGCACCAAGGTCAGCTACAGTTCTTCGACCAATGACACCAAGACTTCCAGAAGGTTGACTAGATTGCAATGGTTGCCCAGGAGATAGATCAATGTCCCTTGGAATTTGAGATGATTCTGTAAGATTGCCTACTCCACCCTGCAAAATACAATTCTTCACCAACATTAGACTATCAATAATGTGAATTTTCCATGACAATATGACAACAACGATGACAACCATAAATCCACTAGTAGTGTTAATCACTTCACATCAGAACATTCCTCATTAGAAGCATAAAATCCTAAGAAGCTCATCAGTTTACATTTTCGAAGAGAACTTGCAACAACTAAAGAATGAGTAACGAATGAAACATGGAAGAGGAACAAAAGCAACAGAAGGGGGGCTCCAAGCACAGGGAAAACTCAAGATATATATATATATATATATATATATAAGACATCATAGAAATTTTTAATTCAACTTTCTCTTTAAGAGTAGGAGCACCTGCAAAGTGTCCTACTGCAGCTAAACATCTACTTCCTATAAAAGAGCATAAAAGTTGAGATATAGCAGGCAACAGCACTTGATAAAGAAAGGCTAGAATAGAAGGCCACGTAGCTTATGCAGTATATAATCATGAAGGAAGATTTTGTCATCTTCCACATCTAAAATCAGGAATTCTAATATGAATTGTCCTTCTGTAAATAAGAGTTCGTTGGGAAGAAGTTACTACATCCACCAAGTGAGACTCACTGTTAAGAAACTAATTCTTTCATTTTCCAATGTCCCTCACCCACATCAATAAGAAGGAAAAAAAAATAAGTCTTAAATTTAAAGATTATGTTGTAACTTTTCCATATGTCGTTACAAGATAACAACAATTAAATAGACTGGCCAAGAACATAGAAACAAATAGTTTTCAGATAGCAACACTCCAAATAGACCGACCAAGTAAGCAACACAAACTACAGAGTTAGAATCTGTAAAATAATTCTAACAGCACAAACGGATAGAGCTTGCTTTGTTGTTTGATGCCAGAGGGCAAGCTGACTGAAAGATATTCCCAACTTTTCCAAGAAGTGTGCCAATTAATGTCACATTAGGACATAGCAAGAGCAAGGCTGAAAGCATGGTTAGAGACGGGCAGTCTTTCTTAATTACCCACACACCAGCAGACGGATCATGCACATCTGTGATAAAAATTAAAAAGCCTCCCAGAAGAGTAAAACAACCTACGTCCAAGTTATAAAGAAGATTTTATTACTAAAATTGATGTAACACTAAAAACATGATTAACACGTCGCACAGATGTATGCTAGTTTGTTTATCCACAAAACCTTATGCCAATGCAAGAAACATCAATCTCAACTTGCTGACATCTATTGTAGCCATTAATAGAAGACATGTACCCATAAATTAATTTGACTTCTATATACAGAATAGACACTATAGGATGTTAAGATCAAATGGCATCTTGACATTAGACCTCCAACCTCTTCCAAAAATAAAAATAAAAATAAAATAACATCAGGCCTCTAACAAATTAATATATATTATATATACAATCACCAATATATATTATTCAATTTGGTCATAACAGATTATTCAGAAAGCACAATGTGTGTGTATGCATGTATATATACTGATTCAATTAGGTCATAAATGATTATTCTGAAAGCACAATAACATGGTGTACTGAAATCACTCCAATGCTAAATAAGCTAAGGACCACAAATGAAAAGTAAGATTGAGAGCAAAAAATACTAATGAAAATAAATGTCCTGTTCAATGAATAAAAAATCATCACATCACAAAGGTAACAAGTAAATTCTTTACACGATCAGTCTATCCTGAATCATAAGTGAAAGCATAAGGCTCCAAATTTGATCTTTATACCTTTTAAGATCTAAAGAAGAGGCAGCACATTTACATTATAAACTTTAGCAAAAACTTTCTCCACATAAACACACACCAAATGAAAAGCAGACACGAAAATTAAGTTGCATGTTAATTTGAAGAATCTTGAACCATCTTATCATACAAATTCTGAATGAAGTCAACCAGACTACCTGCTTATACTACGACCTCATTTCAGAAAATGCTACATCCTTATGAATACAGTTCTATATGGAAGCTGCTAATTGGCTACCCAGATCATAATAATGAAATCTCAAACTACTACACGACATTACTATTATCACATTTACTTCATAAGGAAGAACCTCGTCACAATGCTTCAAAGCAATGTTTTAAAAGGCAAAGAAGTGAAGTAAGGCATTTCCTCTATTTTGAGGCAAAGCGAAAGCCCCAACACAAGAGTGTAAAACCAAGAGCTTCCATTTCATGTTACAAACATGAAAATATGCACAAAACTTAAGTCAAAATTTCTCAGACTTACTTAAAAAAAGAAGACATCTCAAAATTTTGCGAACAGCAAATGAGCATGAATGATTAATCACATACAGGAGATAAATGAGAATAAAGAACATTTGGCTATATTGGAGTAAAGATTACCTTGCAACTCTGATCAAATTGTGCAAACTAGTCAAGATTGTTACTTTGATAATAAAGTTAATACTATTAAAGTTACAAGTCCTACTGGGTTTCACATCTTGAATCCGGGAGCAATAACAATTTCCCTTTGGTGCCTCATGCTACCCAACCCCATATATCTATGCCCTATTGGAACTTCAAGCAATATTTAAATTTAGACTCTCCTTTAGAATGGAAATATTTGTGAAAAGATAGAATTCAATATTTCATTCTCCCTCAATTGAAGCAACAGGGTACATTAGGCACATCCTTCTTGGATCTCCACAATCTGGCCCCTCTACCCAAATCCTCCAGATTTCTTAAACACATGAACTATAATTGCAGGCAAGGATTTCATATATTGGAATACCTTAGAATCTCAAGAGTATATACAAAATCACATTCAACCACAGCAGAATGAAAAATTTTACTTTGTCAAAATTACTATAGACAATTTGCACCCCCAAGCAAAATAAGAATTCATGTGAACTAGAATAAAACATCTAACATTTAGGGGTACAAGTCTTAAAATATACAACATAAATGAATCTATGGCACGACCAAAATGCATTCTTTTGAAAATGAAGAATACAACATAAATTGATAATAGAATATACTATGAGCCAAGGTTGATCTAGTGGAGTCATAAACATCCTTAGCATTAGTTGTGGCATTACATGGTGAATTTTCATGAATATAACAGATTTCTTAAACAGAACCTCAGTCAATTGATATTGAATTGAGCAACATTTACTCTAATCTACAACATTTGCCAAATAAAGGTGATGCAGGAAAAAATCATAAATAGTGTACCAAGCTGTTATGGGAATTTTCATGCATCTTGACGCATGGATTAGCAAAAGATGCCCCAGAAGTGAACAATTTGTAGCTTCCATAGCATCTTGTATTTTTACTTTTTTAAACATATGATCGACAAAAGCAGGACAAATCCTGTTTATTTTTAATCACTTTACTTTATTTTTAATTGCATGAACATCCTGTTTATCTAAAAGAGACAAAAATTCATGAAGAGGACCAAGCTGTTTTGGGAATTTTCATGCATCTTGATATGTGTATTAGCAAAAGAAACCCCAGAAAGTGAACAATTTAGAGCTTCCACAGCATCTTGCACTTTTTCTTTTTTAAACTTACGATTGACAAAAGTAGATTCTAAGAGACAAATTCTGTTAATTTTTAATTACTTATGAATAAGTTTTAGTGTAAAAAATCAGGTCTATTAACATCCAACTTTGTGTAAACATCAGAAAGGATTATAAAGTAGTCATGAGAGCAGTTTGCAGCAATATTACTAGAAAAACAACAGAAAGCCTTATGTAAATGAAAACATAAAGGAAGAAATTAAACATACAGGAGAATCTAATGCATATGAACCCTTCAGATCATCATCATTGATAAGATTCTTCCCAAGCCCAGAGTTTTGGGCAGATTCAGAAGAAGAATCATCAGAAAGTACAGTCTGTTGCAGCTCCTCCCCTTTCGCTTGACTAGCTTCTGCATCAGTACCAATAACTTTTATTCAACATCACATACTGAAACAATCCAATTAACCTCATTTTATATCTATTGGGAATAAAAATATATTCATGAAGTGTACTGAACTAACCAAAATGAAGAGATAAGTAGCATTCAAGATGTATTTATGGTAAACAATAGTTCCTATTAATCAAGCAACTGCCTACTCTCTACAGCCTGAACAACACAAATAACCGTTTTTTCATCACTTAACTATTTTGGACTTCCTAGTCCTTTATTTTCCTGGAATGGAAATCCTAATCCTGATGTTTTGGCACATATTATAACACAAACTTGCAAGGCTATACAAGTCTATCAATATACAGAAACAATTTATTTGATATAAAGGAGAAGTTTGCGGTTTTCTAAAGCTCAAAAGAACTTTGCAAGTGCAAGCCACTTAACCCAGGGTAACAATTTCAGCTAGCAGAGTCATTCCAAGTGAAACTAACTGAATGGTTCAAAACCAAAGCCTTGCTTGTCAAATTCGCTTATCTAATAATGCTAGTAATAGATCATTAAAAGGAAAAAAAAAAAAAAAAAAAGTGCGAACACTATGCACTATTCCAATGTACCAGTATCTCTAGATCCTGCCAACATCTGTGCCTGCTGATTAGATGATTGATGGATAGAAATTGGCTGCTGCTGCAATGAGGCAGATGATGTAATAATGTTAAGACCAGCCGATTGTACCCCAACTCCCAATCCATGTTGAGGCGAGACAGAGGAGCTTTGAGAATTGAACTGAAAAAAAATTCAATTATCACATAATAAATGGCGATTTTAGTGTTAAAAAAAAAAAAAAGTTCATTCAAACGGTACTGCAAGAATGATTTATCAATTTCTGTCTTCTCTTCCTCTAAGCCAATTCATTCCTTTCCTTTTGCCTCTTTGCAAAGTAAACTGAAATAAGTAGGTAGCCATGCAGAAGGCCCCACTATTCCCAGAAATTTGTTAAAAAGGGGAAAAAGATGACTGTTATCTTTGTCTCAAGTCAGAACAGTAAATAATCTGCTCCTTTGTTGTGAAGTTGTTGGGCATTATCGCAGATTAATTTAGCCCTTTCTGGATTTCATTCGCATGGATGTTTCAATAGGACAAGTGAAGAGAAAGAAACAGAATATGCTTTTGAAAATGTAAACGGACCAACCATATTAATTGAAAAACAGCTACCCTATATTAGTTTCTTTGGGTACAAGGGAGATTACATCATCATATATTGACGACTTAGCGTTACTTCCTTGATGACCCTATACTGAAGCTATTGATATTACATAAATTATGGGTGTTTGGGGGGGGGGGGGGGGGGGGGGGGGGGAAGGAATTGCACATGTTCACATAGTCCCATTAGAATTAATCATGCAAGTCATGTCGCAAAAGCCATGAATAACAGAATCAGATGCTTCACTCATTTCTTCTCCCAGCACTTGAACCCGAGTGAATGTGTTATATCCCTGTATACACAAGTCCCCCGAAGTGCTTAAAAAAATAAAAAATAAAAAAGACAAATGCGGCAAACTGGCTTTTTACCACTTCCATAGATATTGATGCAACATAAAATGAAAACAGAAACGGAAAGATGAAAATTTCTTGCAGTACACGATTCCATTGACCTGCCCAGATTTTGATATTATTACCTGGCCCACCTTGCAATTTGAATTTACAATTATATGAAGTAAGTTTGCAAATTTATGTCTTGGATTGGTAATGATGCAGTAGCATATAAAGGAAAATTGGGATATGAATTAAACTCAAGGGAGGTAAGCTTAATTTGGAAAACCAACTGATCTAAAAAGAGATTGGCAGGCTGCTTATGTGTAGTTCTTATTTTACTTTCTTGAATATTCCTAAACCTCTATCTTGTATTTCTTTCAGTTAATAAAATCTCTTATTTATCTTCAAATCCTTTAGAAACAGCAGGGAGGTACCTGTACTTATAAATCTACTCAAGGGGATAAATGTCATTAACCTTTTCTTCTTTCAAAAAAGTTAACCACTACTAAATTAACAACTCTGAGACATCTAATAAAAGTAGCAAATGTCAAGAAAACCAAAACATTACCTGCTGCAACAGAGGATTCTGTTGCTGTGCAGAAAACTGCTTGTTCCCTCCAGCAAGACCAATGCCGAGCATATTACTCTGCTGCTGTTGTTGTACCTGCTTATAACGCTGAAGAAACTTCTCCCTCTGGTCGGGTGCAATTTCAGTTCTTCCACGGAACTGTCCCTACAGTGGTAGAAGATATGCAATAGAAAATAAAATAAAGGTTGCCACATCCATATAATTCTATGCAAACATATGACATAAGAGCAACTGATGGTAAAAATAAGTTGCAAGAGCCACAGAGACACATCCAAGATTACACGGACCAAGTAAATCTCCCCAAAAAAGGGTAATCCTAAGCAATGATCTGCTTTGCAAAAAGATTCAAATTCTCTCCAATAAAGAGGAGGCATTTTTACATCATTGTATCCATTAATTACCGTAATGCCAATATTTAGCACTATTTTAGTGGATATTATGTGTAAAATGAGATAAAATCTAGAACATACACATGATCCACAAAATATTAGCAATAACATCAACCATGAGTAAACATCCATATACGCATCTTTCACAACATATAAGTTCAAAAGTTCAACCTAATTACCAATTTTTGTACATAGATAACAGAGAAATTTAGCAAGGCCCTGCATATTAGTAAACTACGAATGGATCAAGAAAACAGCATACCACTTCAATTTGGTTCTGAAAGTCACTTCCAGGCCTCCACTGTGTACCAGGGACCACAGAAGAAGAAAACACCCTACCAGACATAGTTGTAGCCTCACCAATATTCCCAGCATCAGTTGAGCCAATCCCATCACCTGTCTTGGGAAGTTGGGACAAGATCATTCTATTACCCAAGGGGGAAGCCAGTGGCTGTACCATGCCACTACTTCCAAGCCTCTCCTCAGCACCAACAATATTTCTTTTAGCCATTTCAGAACCTGAAGTAATGGAACCAAGGGCACCATTGCTGGAGATTGTACTTCCAGAGCTAAGAGGGATACTCATTGATGGTTGATTGGCTAAGCCACCTCTACCAACTCCTCTCAAACCACTCTCAGCAAGGGCTGGAGATGCTTTACGCCCAGGGAAACTAGCAACATCTTCTTCCTTTACAGCACTTGACACATTCACAGGAGATGAAGGAACTGTAGCACCTGCATTCCACGAGGCCATAAGCAGAATTTGGACATATCACAAAGAAAAAGGGGAGCAGTGGATGCTATATCCGCAGTAGTGATGCAGTCATTTTACCTCCAACAGGTGTCTGTGAAGCAGAAGAACCAGCTGCGCTGCTTTTAGGAGGAGGAGTTCTTGCAACAGTATCAGAGTTACTATCCTGAGAAGCTGTTTCCTCAACTTGCTCTTGGGCAGGAGAACCCTGTTGGACGGAAGATGCAACAGTTCCCTGAAGAAAGCAGTGTATTATTTCTGTGCTACATCAACGTCATGACAAGCACATGAAATACAAATAAAAAGAAAAGGAAAATGGATCTATTGAATCTATACAGGGCAAAAGATAGAATGGGGAACCTGAAAGGAGAATTTGAAAAGAAAAGCATTGGAACAAAATATTTTCTCGCAAACAAGGGAAGGCCAATGAAAGTTTCTCCAACCCCTATACACACAGACAAATAAACAAAACATACTTGAATCAAGCAGTAAAGGTCCGAACGGATTCCAGTGCATCCATAACAAATCATCCAGTAACTTTCCCCAACACCTATGAAGAAAGAGAGACGAAGAGGGAGTTCTTTTCCAATTTATAGTCCTTCATTCAATCCACAAAGAGTATTCACACTCATGGAAAATACTTATGTAGACCTGGTCTCCATAGACCACTGCCTTGAAAACTTCTACCTCATGCATTATATGGTATACCTTCTAGAAGTACAAGTTTTTTATGTATATGGTCCACAAAGACCAGGTCTATGTAAACACTACACCAACATATACATGTCAGGTAACTCCACTTAAGGCCAACAAATATCACTGCAACAAATTAGTGGCAGATGGATTGGTGCAGAGAGAAAGCTGAAGCAATTTTGACTACTGAAACTACTACAGAAAGATTTAACAAGTTTGAAAGATAACAGCAAGATGAACATTGAAACAAGTCAAATTCACAAACTTAACCACAATAAATGGTAGAAAAGAAGGTGTGTCAAAGAAACTTTCACCATGACACCCAACTTATAATCTGTCATTCAAACAATTGAAGAACCTCATTTTATGGCAGTGGTACTGTGCAACTATGAAATCCTGCTGTTGCCAGTCTTTCTGTCACAAATCAAGGGTCTAACCAAAAGGGAACAAAAGAAAAGGAATGGAAGAAATTAAGTTCTTCTTTTTTGCATTTCGATTATTTTTGGGGAGGGAGAGTAACGGAGACAGGAATGGAGGGAATGGGTTAAGCATAAAGGCTAATCTTGTTTCTCTCCAGAAATGAACACTCCGACGAGAAAGGAGACAAACTTGAATGAATTTTAAAGTGCACCTAGAATACACATTTAAAAAGACATGGAAATAAATACATGAATTACCCTTTCCTTTCATTTACCTTTTCCAAACAATTCTCAGTCATTCATTCATTTCCCTTCACTAGCAATTTAATTGAGATGTGCAAAGTAGTATCCTTTCCTCTCCTTCCCCAAAATAGCCTAAAATATTTCTTCAAATATTTGGAAGATTGTTTACCAGTTCTTAAATTCTATCTTAGATAAAGAAAGATGGGAATAAATGACACTTAATACATGCCACATCAGAAACAAAAATTACTTTTTTAAGGGGCCAACAATAAACACTAAACACAACTGTAATAGAGACCATATGTCATCCAAACAGACAAGAAGAAGCCCTATAGTCCTTTTAATATACAAGACATTGTTAATACTCCTCATAAGAGAGGTCTAATGCAAAGGAACAGCAACTTCACATTATTCCTAGGTAAACCCCACATAGCAACTCCAAGACGAAAATGAATTGGCAAAACTTGGGAAGATCCACAACATTGAAAGTCAAATACCAGATAGCCTATTCTAAACAAATTAACTATCAATTTAAGAAGTGGCGAGGAAGAAAAGACATACAGGTGCAGGAGCAGTTGATGTTGTCAAATGATTTTTCATGCTTAAAACTGCATTTGAAGCACTGACACCCTGCCAAATAACAGTAGAAAGTAAGAGATTTGGAAGACTTGGACCACCCCGGGGAGGTAGGTATAGGTCATTGGTAACTTTTACTTAGATATTAAGGCCCTGGTCTCCATTGCTTAAAAGTAACAGCTTTTAACTTTTAGCTTAAAATAAGCTACTATTGACATGTTCTCCTTCACCTACTGGCCCAACTTATAGCTTAAAAATCCTAAATAAGCTTGATTTGAATAAGTATGCCAAGTGCTGCTTATCCATAAGCCTTCTTTTAAGCATCTTAATGAAAAGCTCCAGTAATAGAGACAGGGCCTAAGAGAGTAATTTGCACCACAAAATTTTTAAGTAGGAAAAAGTAAACACCAATACACTTTTCCAGCATCAATGCAAGAGACAAAGAACATAACATGAGATTTATAAGCACACACTTGATCAAAATTGCTGAAAATTTAGTGGGCAAAAGAAGCATGAATATGCAAAATATTTGTTCAGCCAGAAAAAAAATACAGCAGAACACAAAAATCAAGCTAAAGAGACAGAAAATTAACAAAAGAAATGCTCGGAAGAAATATTAACCTTAACAAGACCAGGAGGGCCCATTGTAACTAGATCTTCAAGAGACTCCACCTTGTCTAAAGGTAAAGAGCTGTAAAGCTCATCAACATCGCTAAATTCATCAAACTCTTCCTGCAAAAAGGAAAGGAATCTCATTTCTTACCCAGAGAGACAGCACTTTTAGTCTATGAACTTCCAAAAGAGAATGTCTCGGATACAAAAGAGGCCAACTCTGGCAGCTTACCATTTGTTGCCTTCTAACGACAACACTGATACCATTGGATGATTAAGCAACAAAAAGACAACAACCAAAGAAAAAAAAATTTTAAAAAATGTCGAAAATCATGGAGGCTTTCTTTCATTAGCATTACATGGGTAATAAAAGAATACACTATTTAGTAGGATTTGACCTGATTACGCTCCACATAGTCATCCAAGAAATCCTTAACATCATTGACTTGTTCGGGACTCAATTCGTCATTGTCTAATAGCCTCAAAATCAATTCTAATTTCATTATATGAGCCTTGTGTCGAACAATGGAGGTCTCCAAATGCGTCTGCAGAGGGTGAAAAAAGATATTTTATCAACAGTAGTAAAGCTATTACAAATTCATTTGCAAAAGAGTAAGATGTATTCATCTATCTTACCAGTCTGGGAGGGTAGTAAAGCTATTACAAATTCATTTGCAAAAGAGTAAGATGTATTCATCTATCTTACCAGTCTGGGAGGCCTTGTTTTCCCTTTCTTCACAGAGAGACCCTCAATCTCAGCCTCAAAGCTATCAATTTGATTTTCCAGCTCACTAACCTACTCATGGACCAAAGAAACCTCAACTACTATATCAAAACTTAGTAACAAAAAGTAGAACCTGAGAAATGGCAACGGAGACCAAAGAAATAGACAGAAGGGGGGGGGGGGGAAGAAAAGAGCATTTTACAGCTTATGCAGGTAGCACACTCCTGAAAGAATGGAAAATATACAAATCTTTGCAGAAATGAGAAGTCCTGTGATTGGATGCTTAGATCCAGGAGGAGCTTAAGAAGAATTAACAGCTAGTAAAAGTTAGCCACTAATTTGATAATTTCATTCAGTCCCTTACTGATGTGAAGCGGGATCCAAAATCAAAGCAGTTAAAATAGCAACTTAACTCATAAGACTAATATGAAGTGGGATCTGATCTCAAACCAGTTAAAATAGCAACTCAACTCATAAGACATAATGGACAAGAATAACAAATATGTCCCAGAAAGCTGATTTTCATGAGTGATTCATGAATTTGCATCTCAAGAAAGGAAAAGGACATCAAGCAAAAATATTAACTGATACAAACTTTGCGAGGATCAAACATCATACTTTAATTAAAATAAGAGAAGAAAATGAAAATAAAAAGAAAATCTCAGATTCATACCACATTGTTCAACCAATCTCTCGTCTCTGATTTAGCTTTTTCCTTTGGATCCTACAACCGGATAAAAGATGAGAAAAACATATATCAGCGAAGGGAAAAATGGCTAAAAGTTCAAATTCAATAAGTTCAAGGACTTTTTGTGGAAATAGAAAAAATTAAAAATTAAAAATAATAAGGAAAGCAAATAAGAAAAATTAGGTTACCAAAGCATTCTTATATAATCAGTCGATGGGAAAGGGTGCATGCAGGAAAATAAAACACACTGATATTTTGCGGGGATATTAAAGGGGTTTAAGAAAGACGGATTAATTACAGAATTAATACTAGCAATTAGCTTTGAACATCCAGCACTCATGCACCCAACAAAGGCACTGCAGCATTGGTATCAAGTTAAATAATAGCAGTAAAGTTGTAAAAGTTTCACTTATCCAGTAATGCTGCAAAATCGTAATGCGATATGCCACTGTTATAAAGATAAATCTGACTGCAAAAGAAGCAGATGTACTGAAACATCAAATATGACTGTTGCATCCTTTTGCAATTATCAATGAATTTTAATTTGCACATCTAATAAGCTTCAATTAAATCGCCTGAACATAGACATATATTTGAATAAGTTCACCTATGGCAATGCCGGGAAAGAAACAATATTCACACAGTGGAAGGCTTACAGTTTTAGGTTGTTGGCCCAGGCCTTCTTTCGAAAAAGCTTTGGTTTTGGTTTCCTTTTCACAGATCTTGAATCGTTCCATTTCCTTCTCAATAAGCTTGCGAGCATCCATGAGAGCCTGCTCATAAGAGGCACTAACCTATGTCAACACGTATCAAAAGAAGATTTATGGTCAACTTCAATGTGATACAAAAATACAAGTCTAATACAAAGATACTTGACAGAGTTTCAATTCAAATAAGAGCATACAACAACATAATACCACTAAAAAGGATTTTCAACAACAGTTAGAGGAGGGAAGTACCGAAAGAACAACTTATTAAGACACAATTTATCTTGCAATGATTAACATACTGCAAATTTACTAAGGACATAAATGGATTATAATTCCTTTTTCTTTTTTGTTCTTTTGTTTTTTTTTTTTTTTTTTCCTTTTCCTGGGGTGGGGGTAGATGGGGAGGTGAACAGAAATCGCTTCAAAATTATACCATACTTTCAGAAGATTAATATTCAGAACTGTAACATATCTTGTGAAAATTGAAGGGAGAAGTTCTAGCACATACAGAAATTGAGATGCATTGCAAAAACACAAATCATTTCATGTCAGCTTGTATTATGGTATTACTACGAATTTGATGCAAAGTGCAAAAATGCTAGAAGTGTTACCGAGTCTCCCCATTGGTTCATCCAGGTTTGAACTGATTACATACTGATTAAGAAGAACAAACTTAATAGCACTTAATGCAGCTATCATTATGCGAAAATGTAAATTAGCAATCACATTTCAGATACTACTAACACAACCACAATTCGTTCTCCAGTCAGTATAATTTCCCAAAAATCCTCAATAAATATTGTAACAAAAAACTATAAAATTATCCAAGTTTCCTAGAAATAATAATAAAGTATCATTTGTCTGTGGCGCCAGAGCAGTGCTTTTCTTTTCACAACATGCAGATAGGCTTTTAAGTTTCTATCCATTTTAAACGACGTTACAAACATGACACACCAAGCCTTCGCCAAGAAAATAAGACAAGACTATACGAAAGAAAACTGATCCTTTTTTCCTTTTTCTCTTTTCAATGAGAATCAGCTATCGAAGAAGACGTAGTTGTAGTCGCAGAAATGGGGGCTAGGGAATTCACCTTTTTATCCTTGATTTCACTGGATTGAATCCAAGTTTTAATTTGGTCTCTGTACCTCTGAAGCTTCTTAATCTCCTTCTTCAAATCGGCTTCAAATTTTTCCTTCTGATTAGCATTGTCCGTATCGTAAACCTACAATCCATCAAAGAAAATGGAACAAGGAAAACAAATAATCATTCACTATATATCAACTCTGAAACTTTAACAAAATAAAAGAACCAATTCAAAACCTTGTTCCAAATGCTATCGAAGACATCGACGCCTTCTTGAACCTTCTTCAGGACCCGATCGATTTCGCCTTGCAGCTTGCGACTAGCGCCCATTGCTCAAATTGAACTACCAGAACTGCAGATTCGGGTTGTCTTCAACTGATTGACTGATGATCGAGATAAAAGAAAAAGAAAGAGATTGGGGGGAAGGAAATTGTTGCTTCAGTTTTATTTCTTTTATATTGAAGGTCTTTTTATTTTGTATGAATAGAATTTTTAAGGGGTTTTTGTGTCGTCAGACTCCAGTTTCTGCACCGTAGAAACACCGTTCAGTGAGGGAAAACTAAGGACGGGACTATCGGCTTGGGAAATGCTTTGTGGGACAATTTTCAGGCACCTGATGGGTCCCTCATCCAAAAATAAAATTATATCGAGCTCTATAAATAAAAAAATAAAAAACAATCTTTTACTCATCCATAAAAAGACACATCGAATCATTTTTTTCCTTTCATTTTGTAGGCTGTAGAGCACAACACATTGAGCCAATTAATTAATTCAATATTGAGCCRCGAGTATTGTTGTATGTTTGCAAGAAATGAAATTGTTTATCAACATATAAAAGTCGGGTAATTTTCTCTAATCATTTTGAACTCTTTTTTAAATACTAGATCAAACAATGTATTGAATAAAATAATACTATTTTAAAAGATTTTTATTAAAAGGTCTCATTCATTGAAGTGTTAAAGTATTATTAAATGATAAAAATATTCGTATATACTAAAAGATTTTAATATTCCTAATTTATTTATCGAAATTATTGCTTCCCATCTCAACACCCTCACACGTGTAGAACCTCTGGCCTATCCAAAACACCCCATGTATGATTGAAATCACAATGTCAGCAAGCAAAACCACACATTCAATCAAGTCCATTTGCTTCTTCATCTTCCCCCTTCATTCCATCCTTCTTATAGGTCATAGAAAAATTTTCTCTTCCATTTTACTCCTTTAACAGCCATAAATTGTCGAGTTTTCTTCACCATTTTACATCTCTATTTTAGACTAGAAAAAGAAAAGTCACCAKCATTTCGTGTATACCTCATTTCTCAACTTGTATTCATGTTCTAATTTTTTRCRAGACAAAGGATGGTACATTATATATATACATGAATCATGAATCACCAAATGATCTTATTACTTTGTAGCATAACCAAATGAACCGACTTTATTTCATTAAACCAGTAGTCTTACTGGGATGAAATCACAAGAAAACTTTATAGGTTCATGGATAACAACATACATGCGATTATAGTGCAACCATATTATTATGAGTTAAAAACAGTTTATAAAGATTTGAAAATGTAAATTTGAATTGACTTGTTCCAATAAACAAGTTGGTACTAGGACAAAATCACAAGAAACGATTATAGAATTTGCTTCTTTTTTTTTTTTTTTTTAAGCACTTGACGGGTAAAGAGTGGTATTATCTGGTTGAACTATTGGATTTATTAATCTTGTCAAAGTATATGGTATAGAACTTCTAATATGACTACTACCTCTTAATGTACAATTATTACTTAAGAGATAAAGCTAAGTCCTGTAGACAAATATAAACTCCGATTATCTCAACTCTCTTGGCATATAAGTCAATATGTCATTGTACATATTTAGACGTGAATATTATATCTATCATTATGTCTAAAAGCATTGTTCTTGATAGATCTTGTAGTAGTTTGTAACAAAATTGTACCTTTATTGTAATAAAGCATGATGAAGCTAGAGGTTGCATTATTTTTATTTTTTTAATATGTCTTGTTTTTACTATGGCCAAACAACTAATTCATTATCTTATAGGAACAACATCTACAACTATCAAAATAAGTTGAGGAATAACACAGGGAAGGGCCTCGAGAACCTAAATAGAGCTAATGGTCACAAGCCAATTATTATCATCTTAGGAGTATAGCCCAATTGATCTGATACAATCTTCAAGATTGTCATCAGAATGTGGTATCGTAGCTTGTGAGTTTCTCCAAGTATCAACAAAGAGCAAAAATGAGATTTCACAAGTTTACAATCGCCTTGATGTAAGAAAAGTTCACTTATATACATTTTTCCGCCATTTAGGGTGCCATTTAATTTCTTAAAAGTAACCTCAATGCTGATGGTGCATTTATTGATGCACTAGACCTCCACTTGGCTGAGTGAGTAGTAAAGTGCAAGTTATAGGTGGACATTGATGAATTGTAGTAGATAAACAAGACATCACGCAAAAATTCACTTGAAGAAATATGGCCCAGGGAGAGAAATTTATTTTGTAAACCTCAGCATTTTTAGAAAAACCAAGTCAAGCCAAGAATGAATCGAAAATACTATGTTTTTTAAAATTCGTCAGTTTATAATGGTAGTATCCCAATACACACTTCTACTGCATAGACAATAGGGGTCTACTAATACCAGCTTTATCACTTCGTATATATGTGCATGATTTCGACCTTATCGCTTCATAACAAGTATACTAACTGGGTACAAAGAATCACCTGGCCCTAGATTAAACCTCCTAACCAAGGGTACAGATATCCACAATCAGACCTACGTGCCTAATGACGCAAATGTCTACTCGATGCATTCTCAGTCTGCCCCAAACAACCCAGTCTTTGGCCAAGGATTGATTCACTCTGATACTGTCCTCCAGACTAGTTCAAGAGGTATTCGAACTGGGGACCAGCTAAGCACAGTACTTTATCCACCAGATTAGTTATTCAGAGATTGCCAGTTAAATATTCAATTTCAATATATATCACAATTAGCTATTTTCAATCCGTCAATTCAATCAATTCCTAGTAGTCTCAAAAGAGATATATTTTCAGTATCACACTATAAAGCGAGTCATATAAACTTTTGAAGGCATTAAAATGATTTTTGGAGCTAGGCAAAGTCAAAATACCAAGGTTCGTATTAAGTCATGCGTGCTCTATTTTCCATGATCATTTTACAAAATAGATGTAAGTAAAATAGTCTTTCTTAAAAATAGGAAATCATTTATCATTTCTCAAATATTCTCTAAGGCATTTAAAAATATTTGATAAAAGCATTTATGCAAGAAAACGGTTTTGAGGGGACTCATCTAAGTGCGTGCTTTCTAAATTTGTTTGAAACCTAAAATCAAGTGACATACGCATCCTCAAGTAAGATTCCAACGGATATATTTCTTAAAGTAAAAAGATATTCCTAGTAAGTTGGCTAGAATATCCTTTTCTACACATGGTTTTGGTTTAGATGCTAATAGAATAATTTTCTAATTGAAAATCAGAGTCTAAAAAGGATTAAATATCTAAAGAACATAATCTTAGAAGATTTGGCATGTTTTCTAGAAGAAAGAGTTCAGAGTGTTCTATTTACAAGTGACATCATATTATTTCTAGAGTCATAATTATGTTACTATGATCGTCCACCTTAGGTTTTACTTATAGGTTTCTATCTAAATCAAATTACAGAATTCCTGAAGTTCTATGTATGAATCAAGGTATTTGTCTAATTACTAAAATTATTATAATTATTGAATGTAAGAAATATTTTAAGGTCAACATCAATTTAGGCAGAATGACACACTTATGTTGTTGTAGTCTACTTCATTTCTACTTAACAAAATTAGGAAGGTCAGTCCCAAAATGCGCCTTTGATTTGTAAGTTTCTAATCCTACATTTTACGAATAAATTTAATGAGTGAGTAATCTAGAAATTGCAAAACAAATTGGTCTTCTGCTGGTTGTCCAGACTGGCCAAGTTCAAATGATAGGGTTTCAAAGATTAATTTAGAACTTAAGCTATACACATCCAATTCGTGCCACACTAGTCTTAATTTTCTTCTAAGAAAATTATCTTTCTATCCACATATATATGTCAATTTTCTAATTCTAGTTTAGCGGTAATTACCTCAAAATAGTAGGTTAAGTGTAGTTTTCATTCAGTTGTCTAACATTTTTGTAAAAGTCATTTTTATAATCTACCCAAACAGTTTTCTATTTTGGTTCTTGTTTAAAATCTAAGGAACACTACTATATCATGGTCTAAGTGAACTTAAAATTTAGGAAGTGATTTGAAGTAAAAACGGCACTAAAACAGCTAACATGTCAAACTGAGTTTCCAGGTTTTCAACAAATCTTAAGTGGTTCCATATTCTTCTAATCTTATCCTAACAAATTATGCTAGTCAAGCTATTAAATTATTATAGAATAGAAAAAAATCTCCATATGATTGTTATACTCATAATTAATATGCAATTCATACTGAAATTCCAGATTATTCGAATGTTCTATAAAACATATAACAACATTTCATGCTATTCTTATTTTAGTTCATGCATAGCCATTTTATTCAATCATTTTCCAATCTCGTAACATTCTTATATATTTATATTAGTTGTTACACATTCGTTAAGGTAGATTAATATGCTCAGCATTCAAAACATGCCATTCAAGCTATCATAATTCTTGAAATCTTAAAACAGTAAGCATGCTCACAATTCATATAATTTTCATGCATACATCTCAGATTATTCAAGTGTTTTATACTTACTATATGCTTCACTCGTGCCTCATGGTTTCCAATACCATTCACTTCATGCGTATTATATCATTCATGCATTTTCCAGACCATACAATCATTTCCACATAATAGCATACTCATATGACTAAAAAATCATCTAGCATACTATCAAAATAACTTAGCATACCCATCATATTTTCCAATCATGTATGGTAGTTTCATACTTATTTCTAGTAGCTATTTTCCTAAAATAAGGAAGTGTGTTTCAGCACTTACTTGGTCAAGAGGAAAATAGGAATGTAAGTACACACAAAAAGAACTTCATCAAGCTCCGATCACACTTCTCTTGAATGCTTATTGGTATTCTATCTAGAACCAGTTCTCCCTTTTGGTTTTGTTTGTGTAATTTAGAGCAGTGAGGAGAGGAGTGGTTTGAGCTGGATAAGATAAAAGATTGGTTGTGGGAGAAGAGGAGAATGTTGAAGAGAAGTGCAAAGCTTTGTTGTTGTTCAGTTAAGGTTGGTAACTAGAAAATAGTGTACTGTTTCTTTCTGGGTTGCAAAGTGAGTTTGTAAGTAATGGAAAAGTGAACTTCTAGAAAGCTGAGGGAGTGATTTAAGGAAGAAGAAGAGTGGAGAATATCAAGCTGATTTGTATGTGACGAGTTGTGATCTTTGGACAGAGGTAGGGAGGATTGTTGCCAAATGTAAGGCAACTCAGTATAGTGGCAGCAAGTGAAGGTTTGAGAGGGTGAAGGCTGAGTGAGAAGGAGGTTGTGGCAGATATGGAGACGGAAAAGGACTGTCGGATATCTCTAGGTTAGGGCATGCAAGGTTTAGACAATTGTAGGGAAAGAATCTTGCCGAATGTATAAAGATTGGCATCTCGATGGTAGCTGAAGGAGAATTCAAATTTGCCATTTGAATTGTGTTGGCAAAAGACTACATCATTTGGATGTTTTTAGTAGCAAGATAGAGAGAGAGAAAGAAAAACAAGAGAATGAGAGAGAGAAAGCATAAGGAAAAATCTAAAATGGAAGTCAAATTGGATTCATCTTCTTTCTAGTGTCTCAGTTTGGCTAAGACAAAACCAAGGGGATTTGTTTGGCTTGGTTTGCAAGAGTAGGGTAAGGCTAGGTTTCCTTAGGCTATGGCCAAGTATGTATACATATGTGTATGCATATATATATATATATATAGTGAACTAAAGATGTTATGCTAGGATTAAATAGAAATTGAAATGGATGTATGATCTAATTCTAATCAAAGGAATTCTTTATTAGATAAGATGAATAAAGCATCATGTCATGAGGTTTGCTGTGATGATGTATATAAAGGGTGTATAGAGTAGATGATTAACTAGAAATGTGTGTAAACTAGGAGTGCAAAGAATAAGTAACTAACGAGATAAGATACTAATAAAATGAATAATAGAACAAACATGATCAAGGCTAGGAATTTCGAAAAGAATGGAATTATTATAAAATGTATAGAAAAGCTCCAAGACAATCTTAAAAATTTTGATTTGCTTTGATTTGATTGGATTATTAACAAATAGAAGTATAATTGATAAAATGTCATAGTAGTTATGTGTAAAATTTCCCAAAAAAAAAAAAAAATGCATACATACTCTAGGTGGTTTAGTTATGTTCTTATTCTATTAAATATTAGGGTCTTATAGAAATGATCATGCCAATCCCGATTTTTGTTCTATGTCCACACCTGAAAGTAGTACATTGCTAACACACAAAAGTAGTTTTATGCCACCACCAAAACCTAGACAAACATCTAGAAAACCAATGGCAAAATGTTCGGAATAGTTTATAGAGATTTGGTTAGAGGTAAAGCCATAAGTAAAATTTATCGAGCCCAGTTGAATTGAAAAATCAGGGAGGGAACAAATACGCTAAATAGGCATTTGAGGGCCTTCCGCGCCAAAGACTAACCTTAAACAAACCCAAAAATAAACCTCGGGAGGAATAGTTATTGGTAATTTTACTTACAATCATAAATGAACTAGGAAGGGGATGGCTAGACTAGTAGTTACAACGGATACGACAATAGGTTTAGGTGAACATCCGAAATTTACCTTATTTGTTAATAATTTCTTAAATCCTAGTTATAAAAGGATTCCTAGATCAACACTAAGAACTGATCTTCTTAGGATATAGAACGAAATGAAGGATGAAATTATAAGTAGTCTTGATTTTAGAAATGGTTATTTTTCATTAACATGAGATAGTTGGAATGGTAAGGCAGAAGAACATTACATGATTCACTTGTCATTGGATCGATAACAAGTGGAATAGACAAAAAAGATTATTAGGCTTTAGAGGTTTTGAATATCCATCCAATGCTAGTCATATTTCTAGAATAATTTTTGCTATTTGTCGTGAGTTTAGAATATTAAATAAGGTTATATGTATTTTTTTATAATGCTAGAAATAATGATGCTTTAATTCCTATTCTTAAATTACATATGTCTCCTATGCTAGATGGTAGAACTTTTCCCAATAGGATTGCATGTCTCATTTTAAATTTCTGTGTTAAAGGATGGATACAAGAATGTAGAAGATTTAGTTACAATTATTGGACATATAGTCTAATTTATTAAACATTCTTCCATTAGAGCCCAACATTTTAGAACCTTGTGTTATGAATAAGGCAAAGTTACAAGAGGTTTTAAGTTAGACGTCGAAACTAGGTGGAATTCCACTTATGATATGTTTGAATCTATTATTCCTTACCAAAACCTTGATAGAATTTTGTCATGACCAAGCTTTTGAGCCTGAATTAACCGCCAAACATTTTAAGGATGTCAAATTAGTTTCATCTTTCCTAAAAACATTAAGGAAGCCACACTATTCTTTATGACTCCTGTTATCCAACAACTCACCATATGATTCCTAAACTAATTAGAGTAGCTTATATATTAATAACTTACTTAGAATATGGCGAATTTGGGGATGTGATGCATAATATGTTAAAAAGTTTAAAAATTACTATGATGATGTGCCTTTACTTTTTTGCTAGACGGCTTTGTGTTTGAATCCTTGAGCAAAAGTTCGAGGGTTTGAAGCTAGTATAAAATATTTCTATAGCTTGTTAGAACCTAAGAAGGATTCAACTTGTACTTACTTTCTTAAGGGAGACTTAGCTAGTGTTAAGAAGAGAACTAGTGATACTCTACTTGAATTGTATAACTTGTATAAGAAAGCTAGTAATTCCACTTCATCTGGTTCGGATTCAAGAATTGTAGCTTTTTCATCTGGTGCGTCATCATTCTAATGTAGTTTCGACCCCCTAACATCTTTTCAAGAAATATAAGATAGAATCTACATTAACGTAATCAAGCATCAACGAACTTAGGATTTATGATTTGACCACAAGTCGATAAAGATAGGACGGATTTCAAAATTCTGAAATGGTGGAGTGAAAGTGATTCTACATATTTGACAATGTCCAAGATGACATGAGATATTTTGGTCTTGCCGAAATCAACCACGACTTCCTAGAGTGCTTTTAATGAGAGTGGTCGAATTCTAGACGATAGAAGAAATTGATTGTCTAGGAAACTTTAGAAATTCTAATGTGTAGTAGTGATTGGTGGAAAGCCTCAACAAGCCAACAAGGATTGTAGCTTAGCTTCCTTGAAACCGATTTTGGATATTTAGATGGTTAGTTTCTTCTAGATTTCTATAGCTTTAATTTTTTCTATCTTAGACTTGTATTAATTTTTTGCACATTAATTTCGGAGGTACTTGGCACTATGTCCTTCTCCCATGAATCTTTTATTCTTTTATTACTAAAATCAGTAGCGGCCCATGCCAACCCTCCACTACTCCAAGGTGACTTTATCCACTTGTTTAAATAATTATGTCATTAACTTTTTATTTTATTTTAAGTTTATTATATTTAATAAATAAATTTTAAGATTATATTTCAATGTAAATTTTTTTATTTCTAAGTTATTTCTCAAAGTAAACTTTTTTATTTCTAATTTATTTTTCTAAGTAAACTTTTTTATTTCTAAGTTATGTTTCAAAATAAAATTTTTATTTCTAAGTTATTTTTCAAAGTAAACGTTTTTATTTCAAAATTCGAAGTTATTTTAATAAGTAAACTTAATGACATTTAAATATATAAAAATAAATAAATTTGTTGAAGCCCTAACCTGCCTGGCGCCCAAGCATCCTCAACTTGAGGACCAGCCCACTTGAAGGATAGGACCAGCTCGAGTGTCCTAATTGCCAACTCTAGAGCAGTTGATCAATAGAGCAAAAGAGTGAGTTAGTTAGTTAGTCAGTTAGTCTTTTCTGTAGTTCATAAGCTATAGTTCTTGGAGTCAGGTAATTAAGGTTCTCTTCGACGGAAAGAACCATATTTAGATAGGATTATCTCGCTTTAACTTAGATTAGAAAATGATAAGATGAAAGTCCTCCTTGTTTAGTTGTAATCATGCAAGCATTTTAATCTAAAAATTTTCCAAGTTATTTCAAGTCATTAAGGGTTTAAGTTAGTTCATGTTCATSTTCATTTCTGTTTTCTCAAAAATTTTAGCTAAAAGTAAAGCTTGATAAAGCTGAATGTCAATAGCAAGGAGTGTGTCATTGAGTAAACTCCTTTGAGACACTAAAGGAATCCATTTATGTTGAGGAAGTCACAATCTTCAACATTTTCGGAACTCACCAGCAACCTGAAAGTAGCTAAGAGATATTTTCATAGACATATAATTAATATCTAAGTCAAATATACAAGAGTTTGATTTAAGAATTGAAGGAACAACATTCTTTGAACCCTATAAAGATCTTTCCGATAGCATTCTAGTACTCGATAAGGATAAAGAGATTTATTTTGCTGAGGAAAGATTGAACAAAAAGGAGACATTATAATAAGGATTTCTATATATATATAGTATAGTCATCTTACTTGTCCAACAATCGCACAATAGGAGGCTTTGTGTGAGACATTACTCGAAACATATCGCCTGTGCTACAAAATTCAACATTGACTCTAACTTTTACTTTCTGTCACTAACCTAACTGTTACCGCTTTCGGTCTTTATTTTTAATTTAAGCTTATTGTCTTTATCTCAATCATTTACTTTATATTGCTTATTGTTTTTAAATATTACCAATGCTACATCATAATTTTTTCTCTAACAGGATTTTAACAAATGTGCCTCTCATTAAACTATCCTCATGGGATCGAAACTCTACTCATTCTTAGTACTTTTGGGTCAGGTATACTTGCACGTGTGCTAATTTAATCGAATCAGATTAGACCCTAACAACTGTATAAATTTTTGACACATATGCATAAGAGTGCTTTGTTCATATACAAGGAAAAAAAAGGGAGATTGTAAGCACATTAATTGTCCATGACTAAAATTTGTTCTTGTTTCATTGTGCACACAACTAAATGAGGCGTCTCAACACTCACACATGAATTATGTTCAAATTGATATTTAATTGATATATACATATATTGTTTGAGTGATTTACTGAATCTTTAATATTCTTATAAGATTGTTTAGGATTCATGTTATGGTAAGTATACTAGTCTATCTTGTAGGGTTTAGAAAATCTTAGAGTTAATTTAGGAATTCTAATTCAACTCAGATTAAGAAACCCTAATTAGATATTTATTATCCAAGAATATTAGAGTCTTCGATGGAGAACTAACGTGAGTTTTTTTAGCATAAATATAGAGTTCTCTTTCTTTGAGCAAATTGAGAGAGTTACTTAACTATTCATCAATCTTTGGTTGTGATTGGAATCAAACTTCTGAGCTGGTTACTTGTCAAACCATTAACTGAAGAATTAGCTCTCGAAGAATTTCAAGAAAGTTGTTGAAAGAATTTTCTGCAAGAAGTCTTGACTGCGGATCGAGCATCAATGTTGAAGAATCCCCAACAACTCACAAAGGTTACAAGATTCAAATAGAAATGAGTATTTTCTTTATATGAATGATTAATGTCTAAGACTTTTTGTTCTTGATTGTTCTAGTTTTTTCTTTTCATTATTGATTGTAAATCAGGAAAATGGACAAAATAAGTCAAATTGATAATTATCAACTTAACAATAAGTATGAGTAGTAGATAGCATGCTCAAGTGATAAATGAATAACCATAAAAAGTAGATAACCATTCAGAAAATGTGTTATCAAATCCAAATAATGCATTGCGTTAAAAGCAAAATCAACAATATTCCAAAAAATGAACTATTTGTTGAGAAAATCTTAAAAGACAGTCAATTGAAGCAATAATCCTAAGGATCGCCTCCAGAGTGGATTCTAAACTAACATATTGTTCTTAATGTAGGTTTTTATTCAATCATAGGAGGAGGATCGCCCTCTATTTACTCTCATTAGAAAATCATATTTTACTATTGTGCTCATTTAAGTTGATGACATCTTAGTTGTGGGCACAAATCTCTTTCAAGTTGAGCATTTCAAGACTCACTTATCTCATCACTTTAAAACAAAAGACTTAGGTCCTCTTAAGTACTTCCTTGGCCTTGAATCGCCTGACTCTGATATATTTCTGTCACTGGAAGTATGCACTCAATATCTTTGCTGATAGCAGTCATCTTGCTGCTCTACTTACTTTACCATGGAACAAAAGTTGAAACTCGCAATGCTCTTTCAAATCTAAGTCTTTATCGTCGCTTAGTTTATCGTCTCATCTACCTCACCGTAACTTATCCTAACATTGTCTTCTCCATCAACATCCTCAGTCAATTCATGTATGCACATTCTCACTGTTGGTATTCGTGTTCTTCGCTATATCAATGGTACTCTTAGGCAAGGCAATTTTTTCCCATCTTCTTTCAATCTTCATGTTTGCCTACACCTATTCTGATTAGGGTAGTTTCTCCACTATTCAATGCTCAAAACTCAATTTCTTCATTATGCTTGGTTCCAATCCCATTTCTTGGAGCACTGAAAAAAAAAAAAAGGACTGCTATTGCTCATTCCTCCACTGAAATAGAATATCTCACTATGGAAGTTACTACTTGTTAACTCCTTTGGTCAAACAAATCCTCCTAGATATTGGTCTTTCACCTTTGCACCTATGCCTTTACTTTGTGACAGTCAAACTCCACATTGTTCAAAATCTGGTAACCCATGAACACTCTAAGCATGTTGAAATTGACTACCACCTTGCTCGCGAAAAGTTTTGTTATGGACTTCTCCTCATAGCTCATTCCCTCCACTCAACAACTCGTTGACATCTTCACAAAATCTCTCAGCCATGATATTTTTCATCACTTCTCAACTGAGTTGGACATTACCAACCTCCATGCTCCAACTTAAGGGGCTATGCCAATAGAAATAAGATCTCCTCTCCAATCTTCTTCAACATATCATTCCCTGATTATTAACATTTATTTTTCTATATTTTTCATATATTATACAACATTAAATTAGATTGGCTAATTTATTTCCTTTCTTGTAAATAATCAACATGTATGTTAATAGAAAAATGCAAAATATTTCTTATGATCTTTCCCTTTTAATACATAATTTCATGCTAAATCTATCCAGACTGCGAGAGAGGGAGAGAGGCAGAAGAAGGACAAACAAATATATCAAAGAAGGAGAAAGATAAAAGCTTGAAGCTTCAAATAATAAATCCAAAGTTTTCCTTTTAGGCCCAGTCGAAGAAATGGTGCAAGAATGTGTGAAATTTGGGTGAAAAAAGACTGAGGTTTATATAAAATGTTTGAACGTAATCTCTTGACTGTTTAAATGAAAATTAAGTGAAAAAATAGTATTTGGATTGGATTTTAATACAACAAATTTTCTCTTCTTGGATCAAGAACTCATTTGTTTTACCTTTTAATTCAAAAAAGGTTCTTTTCTTGAAACAAGAACTCATCTCTTTTAAAATATGAAACAACCCATAATTGTTTAACATTTGTTTTAAATGATTATGGCATATTTCATAATCAACTAAAAAACAATTCTTGGAGGCTTATTTCAAGCCATATAGGGATTTGCAAAGGTGGCGAACTAATGAGTGAATAATCTATACAATTTCTATATTATGTTGTTGGCTTTTTCTTTTTTAATTTTATCTTTGATTCCTTATTACTAAAAATGTGGTCCAAGCATAAACGAATAATATCTTTTATGGTATATGAGTACTGCAATTTTGATGTGATTATAAATTTTAGAGACTGATTTCTATTTAAGTTGTGTAGGAAATTGCACTATGGAAAAAGGGGAAAAGGCCAATGTTCYAGGAAAGTGTTATAGCATTGTTTTTCTGCAACATCAAGGACAAGACAAGCAACTTAATCATCAACTTAAGCAACTTGCAGCAAGTGGCTGAATGCAAATCGGATAGTTGGATAGTGACTGCAGGTAAAAAAGGAGAAAGAAAGACATAAAAGAGCTTGTGGAAACTTGAAATATAAGAAAAGGAAGCAAAATTATTAAAGTGGTTCCATGTCGAAGTGTTACCATGGACCACTCCATATCATATGTCTTTGGCAACCACATGGAAACATCTCATTGGACCAAGACACTACTTGAATGCCATGTATGCAACTCTTATTGGCCCTATCAACTTATTTTCATTAGCCAACAACTTGAAAAATTGACAACTATAATTAGAAGAATGAATAAAGAGAGAAAGCACCTAGGAGCCTCCAATCTAGGAGTTTAGAGCCATTCTTACAAGGTTGAAAGCTTTCCACCATATTCTTCATTTCCAAACTTTCTAGGAAGCTGCAAGTCGAGAAGAACTGCTCTTACAATCAAGAGAAGACATTGAAAGCCATTTAATGGCGGGATAGAGTTGATTGAATGGGGAAGGAGCTGAAGAAGATAATCAGAATCTGGACTAGAAGGTAGTCGATGCAGCATTGAAGACTGCATAATTGCATGACTGTTCATACAAGTTTTCTTAAACTTGCATTTGTATTTATGTTGAACAAATATTTTATCATTTGAATAACATAATGCATTCTGCAATCTTTTATTTTTTTATTATAAGCTTGAGCTAATTCTATTTTTAGTTAAGGTTTGTGGTAAACTTAGGTGTTGATGGTGTGCTAATTAAAGTTATGCATGCTTAAGCGTATTTACGATTTACTCAAGGGTTCTAATTCATATATTAAACCATCTTCTTAGCTTGATCTAAGAACAGCTAGATGGGTTGTTGATTCTAGTCAAAAGCCTTAGGTAGGGTGAGTGGTCTGCATGATTGTTATAGCATTTAGACTATGAACTCTTGTGCATATTAAGTTTTCTGCTCTTGATTCGGGTTCTTGATATGAGTATATTACTTAAGTTCAGTACCCCTCTTGAATCTAGAGCTTTAATTCTAGACACTAAGATTAAATCTATTGCTTGGTCAGCTAAGGATAACATTGAGTGATCTAAGTGACGTATTCACTGGAGAGTAATGTTGTAGCATGTTTGCATGCTATATTTATGTCCAAACTGCCCTTCTGAGTTCTTCTAAGGACCATAGTTAGGACTCGAACAAAGCTAATAGGACTGAGCCTAACATTGTTTAAGAAACATAAATTTAGGTGCACCAAATAGTGTTCTAGTGTAGGTCTGTGGTTTTACTGTGACAAAGCAATCCCACTTATGGGACCAAGGACTTAGTTGTCCAAGGATAAGGTGGCTAATGTCAGGGATGGTAGCAATTAGAACCAAAATGTTGGGAAAGTTGAGGCTCTAATAGTTTGGACAAACACACTCCCGATGTAGCATACCTTTCAACGTTCCTTTAGCATAGGTACGTCTGTGTACCCGTGTACCCACTATATTGACACTCTGCTGTGAATATTATTGTAGCATGCATTACCATATCTTTTGAACATCATACTTAAGGATCCACAAATATTTAACTAAATTCTATCATCTAGTGATTATCTTTTTGCTTACTTTTTTTTTTTTTTTCCTTTTCAATATTTCATCATTTGTGATTAATTGTATTTACTTTGTATTTAATAGTTAGAATTACCAGCACCAAATACTGAACCATTCTTTGTAACTATCATGGCACTGCTATAGCATCAATCCTCGTGGGATCGACATCCACAATATTACTTGCTTGATTGTGTATACTTGCATGAGCGTAATGACCTCATATATTTATTGCAGTACGAACATAACACACAACCAACACAAACATGAGTATCTCTTCTGATGGAATAACTAGGTGGTGATTAGATGTAAACTTTTTCATCTAGATCATTATGGAGGAAGGTATTATGAACACCCAATTGARGGATGATCTAGTTGTTGGTGAAGGCAAGACAAGGCCACAATGAATGGTGACAAATTTAGCAACCAAAGTAAAGTTTTCAGATAATTCAGACTTTCAACTTGATTATGCCATTTTGCAACTAGGTGGGCCTTATAACATTCAATGGAAGCACCATATCAAAACTCCGTTTTCAAAACCCATTCGCATCCAATAGGTTTTTGCTAGGTGAAAGAGGTTTGAATGTTAATGTGGAGTTCTCCTCTAAGAAGTGACTTCAAATTTCTAGCATCTAGCTAAGGAATATGTTGGACGGCTTCGATATAGCGGTCAACAGTAGTATTTAGAGCATGTAAGAATGATGTGTAATTAAAAGAAAAATGATTATAAAAGAAAAAGGAGACAAAGGATATGCCGTATCTGAAACTAACTAAGTGACAAAGGAGGCATCCAATTTGTTGTCCAATGTAGGGCAATCATATTAGAAAGGTAAGATATGGGATAAGAGAAACAACGCGGCTGAGTTGGATGCGGTGGAGGAGAAGGTAATGTAATGGAGGAGGGGGAAGGATTAGGAGGATCGATGAAGGAATCATAGTCTATAGTGGCTTCAAGGGATCAGGTGCCGGAAGGGGAAAGATAGGTGTAAACAAAGTAGAATAGTTAAAAAAAAGGAAAGTGAAACTCAAAAAAAATATGACATCATGGGGAAAAAAAAAAACGAGTTTGTAAAATTGGAAAGCTTTGCGGTTGAAGAATTCTCTATCAATCTTCCTACTAAAATCTATCAAAAAATATATATGCTTATTCGAATCCTTTCTTTTCCCTTCAAATCATTCCTTCCAAACCTGCCCTAAGATAAAGTAGGTTGGGAAAATTAGATTGGACAAGATTTTCTTGCTAATTAAATAATAAATTAGAAGTTGGAGATTGTCTGTTATAGTATCAAATTTTTACTCCTTTTCAGTTAGAAGTCATTCAAATACAATCAAACAATTTTAAGATTTTTCCACCTCAACTTGTAACAATTTACTTTTTTAACTGAAACTTGTCTAGCCCATCCTTTTACTGAGAGCTACCCAAATTTTTTGGGGACTAATTCCAGTTGACAATCCTACCCTCAACTGTTTCGGCCAAATAGGACTAGGCTTACCTATTTCTTGTGGGCTCACAGTCCGTCGCAGCCCACATTCATTGTCCGTTGGCAGAATAACCTCGAAAAAAAGTAGTCAAAAATAGAAAAATAAAACACCACCCTCGTCCTCGTAGCGACATTACGGACATCGCAAGCAACACATCTCTTTGTTATTGTACTGAAATCAAATACTGGTCCTCCTATGTAATGTAGCAATTTTCAGCTATAAATACATATACACTCCTCAATTCATATATATTTCACCTTTTCCCACTTCAATTTCCCAGGAAAACAAAGCAACTTTTGTTGGTTCTCGAACAGTATGAGAGTAGTGGCACCACTACCGGCATCTCCTTCTACTACCATCCCTGGAGGTGGTGGCGGTGGCACATACCGAAGCCAAGATGCGGAATTGTTGTTTCGAACAAAACCCATCTCAGAAATCCGGAAAGTCGAGGCTGCAACGCGGAAAGAGATTGAAGACAAGAGCGAGGAGCTACGGCAACTTGTGGGCAATAGATACAGAGATCTCATCGATTCAGCCGACACCATTGTGCAGATGAAGTCTACTGCTGAGTCAATTTCGGCCAACATTTCTGCTATCCATGATTCTATTACCAACTCGCTTTCTTCTTCAATTGACAGTCCTAAATCAATCAATTCCAATCCCAATTCATCCCGCATTTACGCCATTGCTTGCCGGGTTAAGTATCTTGTGGATACTCCCGAGAATATTTGGGGTTGTCTTGATGAGTCTATGTTTTTGGAATCCTCGACTAGATATTTTCGTGCAAAGCATGTCCATCAGAGTCTCACAATTATCAGTAAAACTGGTGGTAGTAATGTTAGGAATAAGAATTTGCTGTCTAATTTTCCTTTGCTTCAACACCAGTGGCAAATTGTGGAGAGTTTTAAGGCTCAGATCTCGCAGAGAAGTCGAGAGAGGTTGTTGGATCAAGCACTTCTCGACCTTGCGATTAGTGATTTTGCTGATGCTCTTGCTGCAGTTGCCATTGTGGATGAGCTTGATCCCAATCAGGTTTTGACTTTGTTTTTGGATTCACGAAAATCTTGTATTTCTCAAAAACTGAGTGCGTGTTCCAGTAATGTTAATGCTGATAGTTCTGATGTAATTTCAGTATTTTGCCAAGTGTTAAAGATAATTCAGGTCAGTATAGGACAAGTAGGAGAGTTGTTCTTGCGGGTACTGAACGATATGCCTTTGTTTTATAAGACCATTTTGGGTTCACCACCGGCTTCTCAGTTGTTTGGGGGAATCCCGAACCCTGATGAGGAAGTGAGGTTGTGGACAGCATTTAGGGATAACTTGGAGTCTACTATGGTGATGTTGAGCCACGATTATATTGCAAATACTTGTTCTGATTGGTTGAGGAACTGTGGGAAGGAGATTGTGACTAACATAAATGGGAGGTACTTGATTGATGTCATTGGTAATGGAAAAGAGCTTGCTTCAGCGGAAAAGTTTATAAGGGAGACAATGGACAGTAAGCAGGTGTTGGAGGGAAGTCTGGAATGGCTGAGGAGTGTATTTGGTTCTGAAATTGAGTTGCCATGGAAAAGAACTCGTGAGCTTGTACTGGGTGATGATTCTGATCTCTGGGATGATATATTTGAAGATGCTTTTCTTCAGAGGATGAAATCGATTATTGATTCTGGATTCAAGGAGTTGAGCAGAACAGTCAATGTGGTAGAGTCAGTTCATGCTATTGCAGAATCTGCTGATGGTAGGGTTAATTTTCGGGGTTACTTGGATAGAGCTTCTAATGGTGGCGGGGTTTGGTTTATGGAGTCAAATGCTAGAAAGATTACCTCTTTTCCTGGTTCAAAGGCCCAGCAGCCTGAGGAGAATGACTTCCTTAGCTGTCTCAATGCTTACTTTGGGGCAGAAGTCAGTCAGATCAGAGATGCTGTGGACAGCAGATGCAAGAATGTTCTTGAGGATGTCCTTTCTTTCCTTGAGTCCCCAAAGGCATCTGTGAGGCTGAAGGATTTGGCACCATATGTGCAAACTAAATGTTACGGAAGCCTGTCAACTATAATGGCTGAACTTAAGAATGAGTTAGACCAATTGTATTCTGGCCTGGAGAATGTGAACAAGAATGATGAGTCCGCAACTCCAGCTGCCATACTTGTTGAGAGATCTCTATTTGTTGGCCGACTATTGTTTGCTTTGCAAAAGCACTCCAGGCATATACCAGTCATACTTGGTTCACCAAGATCATGGGTGAATGAATCTGTTGCTGGTGTCTCTCTCAAGTCTCCAGCTGCTTTCAGATATTCGAGATCATCTTTTGACTCCTTCATGATTGATAGTCCTAGAAAGAAAATTGTTGATTCCTCAAAGAGACACAGTTCTCTGGCAGCTGCTGCTTTATTTGGAATAGATGACAGTTCAAGCCCCCAACTTGAAGAACTGAATAGAACAACCCAAGATCTTTGCATTAGAGCTCATAATTTGTGGATATCATGGGTCTCTGATGAACTTGCGAGTATTCTTTCTGCCAATCTCAGACAAGATGAAACCTTGTCAACTACTGCCCCCTTGAGAGTGAGTAGCTCTTTAAACATGGATTGTGTGATATTGAACTATTTCTTTATGTTAAATATTTGTCCCAAAATACATGCTTTCTGGTCCAATAACAAATGGAGATGTGGAGAGTTTACAATTGATAAATAATATTATCTTGCTAATGTGAATTGCTACTTTTGGCTTTCCAAAGTCTTGCTGGCGTGGATCTTCCAAATTATAAACTAATTTACTTATAGAGACCGAAAATGCATTTCTCTCTTTTCAGCATTTATGTAGTACTACCATGACAGGAAGTCGAAAAGCTTTCTGAAAAGATCTACTAGTCTGTTACTATAACTGTGTACATATGAGAATGGAAACTGTACATTTAGTAATGAAACAATGAGGTGTATGACGATTCACTTAGTTTCTGTAGATGAATAAAAATATTACTAAGCATAACTGATTAATCACAACTATACATGCGAGAAAGTTCCTTCATTACTGTTCTCCTTAAAAGAAGATTTCTTATGTTGATAATACGAAACTTGTAAAATTTAGTTAGAGTATAAAGCACCATTCCTTGTGTCCTTTATCTTTATATTCTTATTTTAATGAATATGTTGGTTGAGGTGTGAAGCTTAAACATAGTTCTGGTACTTCTTTTCTTCCTTTTATTCGAATGGAGACAATATTCGGTCTTGGTAGTTTCTTAGGTTTCATTTTGTGAAATAGTTGAGTAATAATGCCAAGGGTAATTTTCTCATTTCAACTTTCAAAAGTTTATAAATATTTGTCTGGACTTGATATGTGATGTTATAACTAGCTGGAAGAAACAGTAAACTGAGTAAGATTTGAAAGGGTTTCGCTGGTTTTTGCACCTGAAACTGAAAAATAGATGAGGTGACTAGCACAAAAGTAATTTGTGATAATATTGTAATGTAAGATTAACTGGTATTGCTGCAAAGGTAATGCACTGTAGTGCAAAGTAGAAACTGGTTTAGCTCTTACTGACTGGGCTATAATGCTGTAGTCTCAGGTGCAAATCAGTTCCCTTACTATATGCATTTTTTTATAGTGTCTGGATGGATAGTAAAAAGCAAAAGACCAAAGTGTATTCACCACTTTCTCAGTCAAAATACAAAAGAGAAGTACTTCTGTCAAACAGGTAATGGTGGCATTTAAGTAGTTTGACAAGAAAGCAACAGTTCTGTTTTTGGAAGCTTTTAAGTGGATAGATTATAGTAACAGAGTATGGAAGTGTTTCATTAATCCCGAAAGAGGTTTGGCCCACAATAAGTTATGGAATATTTACTAACTTGAAATGGCTGCTGGTTTGTGTTAGATGGCCTTGTTGCACGTTAGATATGCCTCCTTTTCCCTTAGATATCAAAAGAGCATCTAGTTATGTGTGTATCACATAAATAATGAACTAGAGAAACCAAAGAGTTGTCTTGGGGTGAAATGATTTTCATCAACATCCAAATTGTCCATTTGAATCTGACCATAGCTTCTAAAATATTTTTCTGTTGATGCTTGTTGAGTAAAACATCAGTTCCATATTGTTTTCCTGTTTATATCTTTCTCTCTTTCACGTGCTAGTGGTTTTTTTGTGAAGTGGCATTGACCTGACCATATAAATAGAAATGTCATGCTGGGTCAGTATTGCATCTTATGATGCTATGGTTCTCCCGCTTCTCCTTCCGAAATACATGTAAATTAATCTTATGTATCGCTTATTCAACATTTTGGCATATTTCATGGCAGTTTCTATAGAAACATTTATTTCAAAATTGATTGTCTTGATTTATCCTCAATGTCTACTATTCCACAACCTGAAAACCTACTTCTAGCTCTATATTATTGTGTGTGACAGGAAGCGCGGTGCTTTCCTGTCATGGAGGGACTTCATTTACTGTATCCTCAGTTGTTGGTATCTGTGCTGTCTATCAACTCTTCTCTTCATTTTTCCTTTTCCTTCTATTTAGTTTCATTTGTTGCTTGCCTTGATTTTATTTTCTTTTTAGGTTAAAGTTTATGACTGAACTAAATTTAATTTCTGTCCTAAGGTTACTAACTTTATACTCTTTCATGAATTTTATTTTCTTAATTTCTTAACTTTTAGTAAGATTTTCAATTTTTTCTCAGGGATGGGAAAAGATTGTGGTCAAGCAGGAGCAGTCTAATGAAGGTGAATCGGAGATGGAAATATCACTTCCTTCAGTTCCTTCTCTTTATATTACCTCATTTTTATTTAAAGCAAGTGGAGAAATTCATCGAGTGGGAGGACATGTACTTGATAAGCCAATTCTACAAAATTTTGCTACCAGATTATTAGAAAAGGTGCCTTTCAGTTTCTTATCTACTTTATGATTTTTCAATCTATACTTGCATGTCATGCTATAACATGCTTGAAACTGCATTTAATTTTTTATGGAACAAACTGTACGGTAGTTTTTTGTAAAACACTGTTTCATGTTGTATTTGGTTTAACTTAGTCTTCTTCAGCAGATCTAATCCCCTCTTTCTTTTCATTTTTGCTAGTTTCTCCTTCTGAAACAATATATATCAGTGGTACATTAGTTGAGGAAACAGAGGAAAAGAATTGCATATGAACTGCACCCTGGTAATACACACTCATTTAGGAATACAGATTTCAGATAGGAAGGGCTTAATCAGTTAATTTTTGGACAGTTTTGGTCCTATATGGACTACAATGAACAGACATATAAGACACTGAGAGATTGCAAGCACCACCTTTAGCAAGATGCACCCAATTTTAATAGAAAAGAATAGTACTTTTGTGGATTTGTGCTGTCAACTAGCAGTTGCAAGTGATTTCTCTTCTATAAAATATCATGTTTTACTTGCAACCTGCAAATGTATAATATCGTTTTCCGGGACAGTCAGTTCTCGCATGTGGATAGCAACAAACATGTTACATGTTTGAGAGTGTGGATGAGTTAAATTCTTGGTAGAGTCTTCTTTCTGTAACTTTATATTTATTGCATGTGGACTTGTTTTTCTTGGTGATATCTCTATAATCAAGTTTTTTTGTGTAGTGCTAATATCACCTGATGCCAATAATAGTTGCTTCATTTCATGTAACTATTGGTGTAGGTCATTGGCATTTATGTGGATTTCCTTGAAGATTCTGATGGACCTCAGGTGTCAGAAAAGGGAATTTTGCAAATTTTATTGGATTTGAGATTTGTAGCTGATATTTTGTCTGGGGGTGATGTTAGTGTAAATGATGTGCCTTCAAGGCTACCAAAGGTAAACGTTTCCTTTAGAAGAAAGCAGGATGTACTCCAAGCCAAGTCAGCCATTAGAGAGCGTCTTGATGGGTTGGTGAATCAACTAGCACAGAGACTGGATCCCATAGACTGGCTCACGTACGTTTGTCAAAAAAATTTGTTTTCCATACATTTAATAGTGAAAGAGAAAAAGATTATTGATGTACCATATATTTCTAGTCTTCTTGAAAAAGGTACTTGTCTATGTTTCTTGGTGAAAAGTAAAACGCAAATAAAGTCAGCCTGTTTGCTTCACTTTTCATCTTCAGTTTTGGTGTTGTAGAGAGTATATCTGTTCATATTTCTGATAAATTTATTTACTTCAGCTATGAGCCATATCTATGGGAGAATGAGAAGCAGTCATATCTGAGGCATGCTGTTCTCTTCGGATTTTTTGTGCAACTTAATCGACTATACACAGATACTTCTCAGAAGCTGCCTACTAATTCAGAATCAAACATAATGAGATGCTCTGATGTTCCTCGCTTTAAATATCTTCCCATCAGGTTGAAACCATTTATTCCAGTGAAGAGAATTATTCTTGTGCTTTTTTAGATCTTTTTTTCCTTTATATCGACTGGAGAAAGTCGACTTCTCCCATTATTTTATGTCAGACATTAATTTTATTTTTATTTTTATTTTTATTAATTAATTTATTTTCAAACATAATGAGATGCTCCGTTGTTGCTTGCTTTAAATATCTTTGCATCAGGTTGACACCATTTATTCCAGTGACAAGACTTATTCTTTCAAATGATTAATTGTGTGCATTTTTGGACTGTTTTTTCGTTATATCAACTGGAGCAAGTTGACTTCTCTCGTTATTTTTAAGGCAGACATTAATTTTAGTTTTATAGTAGTTAATTTATTTTTGGAATGCTTGTTCTATATTTCTAATATATTAATTGCAGTTTGAACTAGTTTTCTCGTTTGCTTGTGAGGACTTTGCATACTGCAATTGTTAGACTTAAGGATTCTAATTGTCAATGTGTTCTTCTTCTGGCTTTTTAAACAAGTGCTAAACAATATTGTATTTCAGTGCTCCTGCATTATCTTCGAGGGCAACAGTCAAGGCTTCTGCTCCAGCATCTATGGATGATGTTTCCTCAAGAAGTTCTTGGAAGAGCTTCACAAATGATGAGCTTGCAGGGAAGATTGATGTTGATGACAACTCGAGCTTGGGCATGGCAGCACCACTTTTGAAGTCTTTCATGCAGGTAAAGTTCCAATTCATATTTCTTACTCGGGGTTTGTATTCTACTGAATATGTCTCATCTTGAAGAAATAAAGAAGAGAATGGGTCTCTGCCCCTTCAGTACTGCTGAATTTGACTTATCACAAAAGATAAAGGACAAAAAAGAAAAGAAGGAATGAGGGTAAGGCTCAAGTTAAAACTTAAAAAGTACTCTGCTTTGAAAGCAAGGTTTGCACTCCTCGCATCTGTATCCTTTATTCCTTTCGGTCCAGGCTTTACTTCCCAAACATTACTGCCGAGATATTGATCTGTTTTTACAGCTGTTTTGGTTATGCTATTATAACTGTGAATGCTGCATTCATCTTACGTTGACATGATCGGAGCTTCTAATTTCTTCTATTAATTTAGGTTGGCAGCAGATTTGGTGAGAGCACACTAAGATTGGGATCCATTCTTACAGATGGCCAAGGGCGATTTGGTGATATATTACCTGCTCAAGCTGCCGGACTTCTTTCATCGTTTACAGCTGCCCGTTCAGATTCTTGATTGCCCAGAAACCTCGTGCAGTCTCTCATCGAGTTGGAGGATGTGCAGGGTTTGAGCCTGAAGGTTGGAGACCTTGGTTGTGTATTGGCTTCAACGTAGCGTATTATACTGGGCAGAACCACGGGCTAAATCATGAATATATTTGAAGATAAGAAGGTTCTGGCATTCATCAAAGTTAGTTTGTTGTTTCGGGTCATGAGAGGATGTAAAGAAGATAGTGTGCTTGGGAAGTAGAGGCCATTTCAGTTTTGTATCCTATGGTAGTTTTTTACTTTTCTTTCTTCCCCTTTTGTCCCTAAAATATTTGCCTTTTCTCATCATGTATTTCCTGATACAAATTAGAGTAAAAGAACACTAGATGTGAAATTATATTAGGTGAATTGAGACACATTTTGAATAATTTGAAATGAATACAATTCATTCTTTTGATTCTTACTTTTCATTACTTTTACAAACCGTAGAACTAAATTATGATAATATGAACCCTTCTTTCTTTCTTCTTTTCCTTTTTTCTGCTGAGTATGAATCATAAGGTGCAGTGTTTTTTAATACAATGGAAGAAGAAAGGAAAAATGGAAAAGAAAAATGATTTGAGTTTGGATTTGATATTGAAAATAAATAAATGCAGTTTATAATAACTGTAAATATTAAAATATTAATTTATTTAATTAAGATTATTATCTAAATTTTTTATTATTTAATTAAATTCAGGTCAGGCTGAATTATGTTTATCGAGATGATTTAAATAAATAATTGGATTGATTAAATATAATAATTCCAATAAAGTGCTTTGCTTTAGGCAACAAAATGTGCATTCAAATTCATGTAGTTACTAAGGGGAGAATGTGAGTCTCCAATATGAATTGAAGCTCTCAAGACAAACCAAAGCTCCTAAGAAGTATGAAAACTTTGAGATATTTGGAGAACTAAAGATGAAAAAATCCCTTATTTAAAGTTTTGACTTTTTCGATGAATCGATCATCAAAGAATATTAAAATTTCTCTTCTTCGTGTATATATATATATATATATATATATAATGTATTTCTTTATTGATGCATATAAAAGTTTGACTTTCGAGGTACACATGTCTTCACGATGAGAATCGAAAATATATTCTTTTTATTTAGAATTTTTGGAGATTTTAAATCACTATTTTACATATAATTGAAATGTCCCTAAATAGGTATGTGCATGAGTTTAAAGATTTTTTCTTGTTTTAATAGAAAGGCAAATTTATAATTTTTTGAAATTGAAGGGTGAGTATTTTTTACTTTTAAAGACGGAAGGCAAATGTAAAAAAAAAAAAAAAAAAAAGAGGAAAATTAACAGGCTCCAATCTTCCTCCTTTACGATACGATACATTCCATCTCCCTTTCAAAGCAAATAGAGAATTAAAGTAGGAAGACAAAAAACACTAGGTAAACATAAGATAAAATTATCTATCATTTTTTTAAAAATTAGTATGAAATAAGGTGAACATTTTTTCTTATATTATCTTATAAATTATGTCAGGTAAATAATTTAAATATATATAGATTAATACCAAATAATATGATTTAAAAAAATAGTTCTTGTAATAATATGATTTTAAAAAGTTATATGTAAATTAGTAATGTAGATATAGATAGACTTATAGATATCATATTTGTTTGTTATACTTATTCAGTAATTACTGTAATTATTAAACTTCCTAACAAATCAGCGATTCATCCATGGACAGAACTCCAGTATTCCTTTTTCCTCTTTTTTTTTTTTTTTCCCTCCTCCTGTAGAAGGGATCTGAAGAAAAGGATTACAAAAGATGGGTATGAGGGAGGGGGCATTACTTTTTTAAAAAATGAAAAAAGAAAAAAAGGCATTAGTACATCCCAAGTTCCAATTCACACCATTCTTAAAAAAACAAAAAAAAAAAAAAGAAAAAAAAATGGGTTCCAATAGACACCCACAGGGAAAACTTCAGAGCATGGATTATGATCTGGGCTGTCCGGTGACTTTCCAGTGATGTTCGAGTACTGCTAGGGAGAAGAAGGCCTAGCCAAGAAAACGTCCCTCTCATATTCGTTCTGCTTTGGGGTTTTAGATTGGGAAGAATCTCCGGATTCAATTATTTTTTTATGGTTGTGAGTTATGATGGTGGCGATTCAGCAGTAGAATCTTCTACAAAACCTAGCAGTAGAAGAAGAGCAGCCATGGGCGCTGCTGATGATATGAGATGTCCTCACTGTGCTGGTCCTCTTGGAAAAAATATGGTAATTTTTCGTTTATATTATGTGCTGATTACTTTAAATTTGTGATGTAGATAGTACTCTATTTGTGACATTTGATGTTTGTGATTCGAAATCTCAATTTTTTATTTGATTTTAATTGCCAGGAGACAAGCCAATGGACCGTTCCACCACTGATTAGGGACAGTTTTTCTATGGTATATTAGTCTGTTTCGTCTTCCTTCCATCGATTTTCATGTTTGATTGTTACTGCCGTTCCAAATTTTCTATTTGGATAATTTCGCGGAAACTAGCTGAAGTTCCCTGCTTTTGATTGGTTGTCTTATTTTTTCTTTACATTATGTAGTTATGAATTTGATTACATTATTGTTATTATTATTATTTTGTGATTTAGATTGGTTCTGCTGTTGGAGAAACAACAAGTGCATTCTATGGTTTCAACCATGGTATGTTGGTAGCCCATTACTTATGTAGCTGATTTCAAATCTTTCTGTTAATCAGTTCTATGGTTTGGAGCTTATGAATTTGGATACTGTATGTAGAGTCATTTTTTCCTACAAGCTAGAAGAGCGCATATATGGTGATTTTGAATCAAATTGCTTGGTACTAAGAAACCAGAGCAGATGTGATCTCTTTTTCCCTTCATAGAGTAGGGATTGTAAAGTGTGAAAATAAATTGCATTGATATTTAGAAAGTATGGGAAATAGTCAGCTGCACTTTGTATTAGATCATATTTCTTGTAATCTCTGGATTCTTTGGGCATCAATGGATCTGGAGTCAACTTTGTGTCGTCAGACGTAGTCTTGTGAAATATTTTTACTAGGTTTAGATTTGTACATCATTGAATCTTCATTAATTTTTGGGTAAACTGCAGCATGAGACCAGCATTTATTGTTGGTTTAACTCAAGTAGCAAATGACAGAATATGCTGGTGATGTCTAAAACTAATTTCATTCTGGACTTTGTTCTTGCTCGTTGCATCTTTGTTATCTGCTCAGATTCTGGTAAAGTATACCATGAAATTAGTTTGTTGGACATAATTCTAATTAGATATTTGATGTGCTATTGTATTGCTTACCTTAAATTGGTCTGATGAAATTGGCCTTTCTGCAGGGTATCATGAAATTAGTTCCATAGAAATGTTACAGTTCAATGATTCTTTGACCTTTTTTGTTATTGATAGTATTCTTTATTTGTTGAGGACAAATTTCTAGACAACATATATCTCAGAGTAATATTCTTTTTTATTATGATGCCATTTGTCTTTTTCAACATTTGCTCTGCATGAGGAACTTCGATGAAATATCATAGTATTCTTTCTCATCCCTCTCTTTCTCTCCAGTTATGCCATTTGTTCAGAAGAGGATTACAGGACCAATATGGTTGCATTTCCTTGTTGGTGTAAGTGCTTCAGCTTCAGGTAGTTTCTTCTATTTTTTTTTCTAGTTTAAATACTTCCATTGATATTCCGATGCCTTATTTTAGAAGCTTCATGTGCTTGGCCAAATTAAGATGATGTCTTTTACACATGGAAACACGGTTTAAACTTTTCAATTGTGATAAATTGGATTTGAAATAATCTGTAAAGTCTTTGGACTATACCAATTATCTTATTTTTGTATTTACACTTGAATGCCTCTTTTTACATCAATGCTAGTATCAATAAGGGGGCTTTATGTTCTCTTCATAATAGTTCCCTTTTCTTCCTAGCTTTTTCCTATATCCTATTGCTTGCAAATAGGCCTGCAAGCTATTCACCTTTAAGCAATGTTACTCTGTGAATCTTTTTGTATGCCATGTGGAAATTTTGAAACTTTGTACTTTCTAATCTACCTGTTTTTCGCCAGAGGCAACTTTTTCATAGTACTTTTTCTCGTGTGATATAGTGCCAAACTTGTCCAGTGTTAATAAATTGGCTGGAACTAATATAGTTAGACATAAACCTGTTGTGGAGGCTCAGGAAATTGTTTATCCTTTTTAATTCTTTGGCATTGGAAATTCCACGAATCTACAAGTTATCTAGTGACTCCCTAGCAAATTTAGTTTTGCAATTACAGTTTGTCTGCCGACTCCTATGCCTTCTTCTTCATTCTCATCCTCCTTCACATGCAGTTACAAGAGTTATTGAAGTTGAGAAACCATCTTATTATTTGAATAGAGCTCCTCAGTGAAGACAACACTCTTCTATTTACTACACTAAGTGGAAGATAGTTTATGTCCTTGTGTATCAAAACTGAAATTGCATCATCACTTATTATCTGGAGCGTGTAAATCAATGGTCAAGAGAACCTGCTCATGAGATGTCTCACTCATAGTATGAGTAATATGTGCCACAATATACCCATGTTGACCCCTACTTTGGTGTGATCAAACATTTGACCATCACTTCAGAAGCATATAAAGCAGAGAATGTGACTAGATATTTAGTATAGATATATGTTTTCTTCCCCCTCCTCTCTTCCCTTTTCTGGGTAAAAATTCACATTAACTTTCTATTTCTTATTGTTTTGTTGCCTACCCACCCTTGGTTATTGAGTTTGTTGACATCCTTTTGAAATGATGCAGGCCCCACCAGTGATTGTTTTCTCCTCTGCTTGTGCTGGGCTAGCAGGTCAGGACTTTCTTTCCCAGTGCTATTGAGTATTAATTTTGGCTTCTCAACATATAGCCTAAACCTTTGACATTTTGCTTATTGGTCATGTTTCGCCCACTGGTGATTTTGTAAACTATACCTAAATCAACTCTGAATAAAATGCTTATCATTTTTCACGCTCTTTCCTTTTTCTGTGGAAAATAACATTAGAGTGAATCATATGAAATAGATGATTCTGATTGCGTCTGCTAGTTCATCCAGAATATGATCTGTGAAGTTTTGCTTATAATTTAAACTTTATATGGTGGCTCTGCATTATCATCTATTGGTGACAATGTTTTATAATTTCTTTCGGGAGAAATTTGTGAAAAAATAGGAAATTGTATGAGCACAGAGAAGAGAGAGGGATAAGTAAAAAAGGATTTTCTTATGTTGTTTAGTACAAAATTAATCTGAAAATAATATGCATCGGAATATTAAATCTGAGATGGATTGTTTTTTCCTGATTACTTCGCCTTACCAGTAGAAGCTGAAACTCAATCTGGAGAAGTTTTGGTCTATACTTTTATGTAATTTCCATTACTGATGGCCAAATATTCCTTTTTCCCAATCTATTCAATGTCGGAATCATCTCTCTTTTCTATAAATGACCCTCTTATACACAATAGTAAGGGTTGAGAGTCAACATTTTCCAGTTATTGGACTTCTAGGTGAATTAGTGGTATTAACAGCTGAGGATGGATATACATACATCTGTTAAAATACTCATGCCCTACCTGAATTGGTAATTGTTTTGATTCATGCTCGTGGTCGATGATGAAAATTACTTGAAAAACTAATTCGAACAAAACTGTCAAATAGTGTGGGAATGACATGCCTTCATTGATTGTCCGAAGATTATGAAGTCTATGATGTAGCTTCGACTTCAAGGGATTTCTGAAACTTTCAACTGATCCTTATGAGGAAACTGGACATTCTCTTTATATATTTTTGAAGTCAGAAGGAGCACGATATAAACTCACCCTTGAGATGATGTTAGTAACAACTAGTGGTCTTCCAGAGATGGGAAAGATGTAAGGATGTAGTTAGACTACTTTGGAAATGTGAACAGGTTTACATTTTGGGCAGCAAGTAACATTAATTAAGATAGAAATACAGTGTATCTGGAATTATAGTTCACCTTCTCCCTTCAGTAACGTTATTTAGGCTCTATTTTGTCTAGCTACTTAATGAAGCAGACTACACTTCTACAACGTAGAAGTCATTTGTTTACGCCCAATGAGAAAGCAAAAAAAATTTATAATATATTTTTATTTTTTTTCTAAATTATAGAATTCCATTCAAAATAACATTTGGAATTGAAAAATGCCTTAAATATGATTTCAAATTTAAAATTTATCAACTTTTCTTCACTCAAGCAAAAGAGGTTTCGTTCAACACGCTAAACCTAATCCAAGTAGAGCCTTAATCTGGAGTTTGAAAGTTCTTGAAAAGCTTGCTTTCTGGGGAGTGTTTAATTTGTCTGTAGGTTTTAATTGTCTGATTCACATCCCATTGTCTCAATGGACTTAAATCTGCAGGTGGTGCTGTGCCAGCACTTGCTCAGCTTGCATCTTCATCTTATCATGCTGCAGTTGCATCATCACGTTTGGCTTCTTCACCATCACAGGATGACAAGATAAGCAAATCTAGGAATTCCTCAACTCTGTAGGACAGACTGAGAGTTTATAGAGAGGACCTTTCTTTGGAGGCTCCAGGCAATTAGGCTTTCTGTTTACCAGAGCCGTGTCTCCCAAGATGGTGGACCTGCAATGGGAGGCTAAGTTGATGCTCTTCCGACTTAATGGTCTTCTATAACTTGAATTACTTGCAGTGTGGAGGAATATGTATAAATGCTTTGTGAATAGATAGACCATCAGCAGTAAATTTAAGGCTATTCCTTTTCTCTGTTGGAAATTTTGAGGGCTGTAACCTGTGTATATATCTTGAATGTCTTTATATTGGGTTAATTCTGTCCATTTGCCACTTCAATGGTGGGTTTTTCCTCGAGGAAGGGATGTTTCTTTACTGGAATTGTTACCTTAACTATGCCACCGTTGTAGCTTGGACATATCATTCGGTTTTGCTTAGAGATTTTAGGCCACAGTTCCTACATTCCTGGAATGGTAGAGAATTTATCAATGCTAACAGGTTTTATTTTCCCTTTGCAGTTTGTTCTTCTCCTTACTATATAAGTTATTTTCTTGCTATTTCTTTTGAGAGAATTCTCCRTGTCATGTAAGTTATTTTCATACCATTCCTTTGAGAAATGCAGATTACATACTTGCATCTGTTTTAGTTTTGCCTTGTTTATACCTTGTATTGATGTTCGAAGGATGAGATTCTGCTCCAATGAACTGTGCAGAATTTCTTGCTTCCTCCGTTCTACAGTTGAGAAAGTCAAATGTATTTCATGGAAAGAAGAAGAATTGAAGATGAACATAAAGATAATCGTTTTGCAAAACAAGCTTAACAATTGTGGATTAATCTTAAAAACTCGCAAAAAACAAAAAGTTGAACACCGAAGATCTACTTAGGGATGTAGTAAACCAAAATTTTCCTCAATACTCAAATCATTTGACATTCATGATCTTGATTACACTGCTCCCAGCACGCTGAAAGACTACAATTGTGTCTCCTGCCTTGCAAAGCTCCTTGCCTTTTGCATACTCAACAGCGAAATCTAATGTTTCTTTTGTTGATTCAGTGTGAGAAGCTCTAGTTAGTGCTGAGCTCAAAACTGGCAGAACTCCACGGTAGACTAGACTGTGTCTGGCCGGAGATTCATCACTGGATGACCATTCGAAAGAATCTGTAGTTATCTCCGGCACTACGACTGACAAAATTGGCATACTTGGCCTATACTTGGAGACAAGCTGGGCCGTTGTGCCACCCCTTGTTAGGACCACAATGAGAGCTGCTTTTGAAGAATTTGCTGTTTGTACTGCCGCACAGGACAGACTCTCCAATGGGGTCATAGGAATCGGGGCATTCGCTAGGGTTCTTTTGAAAACTTCCCCATAATTCAGTGAGTTCTCTGCTTCTGCACATATTTTTGCCATGGTTTGAACAGCAATTTCAGGATAAGCTCCAGCAGCCGTTTCTCCACTAAGCATCACGCAATCAGTTCCATCGATGACTGCATTAGCCACATCAGTGGCTTCAGCTCGAGTAGGTCTAGGAGATTTGATCATGGACTCCAGCATCTGAGTTGCAGTAACCACAGGCTTCCCTTGAATGTTGCACTTGTGGATCATCACCTTTTGTGCCAAAAACATCTTTTCAATTGGAATTTCCATTCCCAAGTCTCCCCTGGCCACCATAAAAGCATCTGAATTCACTAAAATATCATCAAAATTGGCCACCCCTTCTTGATTCTCAACCTTGGACATGAGGATGATGTTCTTAGCATGTTTTCCAAGCAACTCTCTGACTTGCACAAGGTCTGAACCTTTGCGAACGAATGACAAGGCAATAATGTCAATCTTGTTCGGGACCCCCCATTGCAAGATATCCTCTATGTCTTTCTCAGTCAAGGTAGGAAGGTCCACAACAACTCCAGGAAGATTTACATTCTTTCTTTCACCCAAAAGTGCAGAATTTTCACATTGACATCGAACCAATCCCGTGTCCTTATCGCAATGCAAAACTGTCAGTGAGATCGTCCCATCAGAGCACAAAATAACGCTGCCTGGTTTCAGGTCCTCAGCAAGCTTCTTGTAGCTCATTGAGATCATGTTCTCATCGCCCTTTATGGTGTAGTCAGTGGAGATGGTGATTTCTTGACCCTGAGTAAGCTGGATCGGTTTCCCATCCTTCAAGAACCCTGTTCTTATCTCTGGACCCTGGAGCAGAACATCGCAATCTGATCAGCAAAATCTTACTTGGTTTTCTCAATAACAGACTTTTCAATGAAACAACTGGAACACACGAAAGATGATCTGACGAAAAACAAAGACAAGGAAGAAAAAGGAAACCCAATGTATCTAAGTATAGATTCCAAAAATCAAGAATGTGGTAAATGGATATATTATGCTCTTTAATACTCATCACTAGTTTCCTGTAGTCCAGAGAAATTTTTTCAATAAATAATTCGCGATGATTTAAAAAAGGAAACCATACTTACTTCAATGTCACCTCACAATTAAAATCATTGAACTTTCTCGAAAAACTTCAATTACAATTCCACACCCCAAAAATAAAAGTCAAAATTAAAAAAAGCAAAATTATTTAAGAGTAAAGATCAAAACAAGCAAAAAAAGGAAATACTAGTGTCAGCAATCTAAAGGGACAAAGGAAAGTGATGGTAACAGAAACCTTTGTGTCCAACATTATCGCACAGAGAATCCCAGTATTCTGCATGGCAGCGCGGAGATTATCAAGAGTTCCTTGATGATATTCATGCGAACCATGAGAAAAATTGAATCTAGCAACATTCATGCCAGCCCTCAATAGCTTCTCAATCATCTCCACAGATCTTGATGCCGGACCCAAAGTGCAAACGATCTTTGTTTTAGGCCTTACAATGCTCTGCTGCACTTTGTGTTTCTTGTATGGCTGATCATCCGCAACACCATTGCAAGTATATCTCACAGAGGAAAGAACAGAATCACTAAGAACTGCCATCGCCGTTGGTTTAGAAGAGCAATGGCGCATAGCAAAAAAGAAAAAGAGGTTTATGAAGGGCTTAGAGAGTTTTGATTAAAAGGGACTTCCTTGGCTGTATACAGAGTTCTGATTAAAAGGGAATTCCTTGGCTCTGTATATTTATAGCAATTGAATGTGAAGGGCGCAGGAAATTATTATTACTTTTAGAAATTGCTTTTGTTGTTCTTATTTGGATTTGATTTTCTTGAGTTAGAAGAAACCCTCAAGTAAAATAGTTTTAATTGGATCTCTAATCATCATACCTTTCTCCTTAAGTAATTTTTATTATTTTTGTTACTATTGGGAGAGTAGACCCTAATATTAATCTCCATTTTAAGTATTTATGTTTTCATCTTTGTTGTTGTTCTTATTATTCACTTTCATGATCCTGTGAAGGCAAAATAATTGCTCAATTTGTCCATTAACTTTAATTAATTAAGAATAAGGATAAAATTGAAAAGAATATATTATCTAATTTTTAATGTAGCAAATAATTTGAAAAAAATCAAATAAGAAAAAGAGTGTTTTGATAGGTTGAGAGTTCAAAGTTTTGGGAAATGCGAAAAAAAGAATTTGACAAATTTGAGATGGTCCAAGTATAAAAGTTTTTTTATCTCATCGATGTGAATTTAAACAAAAGTTTGGATTATTAGTATTAATAAATATTAGTATTAATAATTTTAACATTTATTTTTGAAAAAAGATTAGAAACTTAAAATGAACGCTTTAAAATAAGTTCTCTCAAAACATTCTTCTTCTCAACTGTTTTTTTTCCGTCGAGCTTTATTGCTTTTAAAATATACATATTAATGAAATAATAAATTCATATGAAATTATTATTGTAATGACATTTTTATTTTTTTAAAAAATAAGAGAATTAATTGTTTGGGGGAAAGAAGATAAAATAAGGGGAAAAAATAATTGATTTTATAAGTTGAATGACAATAATTTGTTTAGAAAATAAGGGTAAAGATGAAAAGAAATAATCAACYATGTTTTAATATATGAAATGTCATACATTTAATAATAAAAGAAAAATTTTTTATTATCCACACTTTAAAATGCAATTATATTTGTATATGTTCTAAAAAAATAATAAGCATTTAATGTATATGATTGAGATATTACATCAAAATCTATTACTAACCTATTTGGGACAAAAGAGCTACTCATGGCCAAGTAAAATGTAGTTCTTTTTCATTTGAGGAGGCACCCTTTATACTCTATAGTCAATTCTAATTATTAATGTTATAGGAATCCATACTTAGTTTTTCACCTACAAAAGGTAATTCTAGAGATGAGTAGTTTTCGTTCCCTTGAATGAGGATTGAGAAGTTGGAGCAAGATTTGGACAAGAATAAGCGTGTAAGCATCTCCAAGCATCTCTTCTCCATTGAAGTATGGAAAAGTATAAACTTTCCAGGCATGCTAATTTGCTTTAGGAAGAAGACATAAGTACTGGATTCGTCCTTTTTTCAAGGCATTTTTTAGGGCCAAAACATCTTTGAAAGAATATGTCTAATACCCATTTCTTTTGGGCATTCCAAACCATTCATTTTGTTTGCTCTCTTGAGAAGAGATATGCTATTGGATATCCATCTTTGTGCCTCAAAAGACAAGGATGGAACCTCTAGAAGGGCACATCACCAAGAAGAGCATTTCAAGAATTTTTATTTTTATTTTGTTTCAAAGTTTGTAAATGTTCTATATGGCTTATTGCTTTTTACCTGTTGTTAATTCTTCTAGATGGTGGCTGGATGAGTTTCCCAGGAAACATATCGATCAATTTGCTCATTTATTCGTCTGAAACTTTTACAACCCTTACTATATTTGAAATATGAACGATTATTACATAGCAAAGAAAACATAATTATGTATGAGTTTGCTCCATTACGGGTGCCTTGAGATTGTTTTCTTCTTCCACAGCCAAAAGCACTCGGAAAAAGAAAAAAAAAAAAATTTAGCAAAGTTCAATTATTTTTTAGAAAAGTTCTTTTAAATGCTTTGAATGAAAATTAAACAATGAAGTTTTTTCAAAAAGTAGCTCTGAGAGCTTTTAGGGAAACGAGATGTCTAACTTTTAGTGGGCAAACTTACCTCATTCCAAGATGAGATGTCTAATTTTGAAATAAATTCCATGATGATTTTCTTAGTTTATTGAACTATTGTAATATTAATTTAAAATCTTTGAATCTTAGAAAATATTAATATAAAATATTTGAACATTACAAGAAATTAATGTTTAACCAATTAAATTTTATAAAAATTAATTTATATTCTTTATCTTTTATAATTCTATTATACAATTGCCTTCTCGTTATTTTGCATGTTAAAATTATTTTACCTTACAAATTGATTATTGAGAGGGCATCGCTTGTATGATATATTATCAAAATAGTCATAAACTTTTACAAGCAACACTTTCTTTCAAAGCACAATATTTTTACTGATAGTATTTTTGTTCACATCAATTCCGAGCCATGCCTAATAAGGATTCTAGATCTTCTAGTATATTGTTCTGATATACTAATCAAAACATAATATATGTAAATCTTATTTCCTAAAATTGAGGGAAGGAATATTAGAGGGATTAGAATAAATACAAGTTATCCTTTGACTGGTGGATAGAAGTGTATAAAAGAGAGTGAGTTAGAAAAATGTATTAAAAGACCTAACCCCTAATAAGAGCTCAAAATTTAACGTCTTCAATTGATTTGGGTTATATACATCAATAGAATTTAAAAACTTCAATAGGAAAAAGTTAATAAAATTAGATGAAAAGATGAAGAAAACTTAAATACTCACCTTATCCTACGTCAAACATCCATCGGAATCTTCCTTGATCAGATGTTGACATCAATCTATTTCTTTATTTCTTAAGAATAAATTTCCTCTATTCTTTCTTTTATTTATTTATATTAGTACGAATCAATGTGGATTGTGTATTATTTTGTATAACTTTGTAAATTGTGTCAAACATTCCATTCATTCTTTAATGTATGTCACATTGGGTTTTCTTTTACAAAAATTATTTCTTATTACAAAAATGTGTCACAATTTAGTGGCAAATTGTTAACATAGTGAAATTGTGACAAGAATATAGATGCTGTCTGATTGTGAAATTGTGATTCTGTTAAATATAGTGAAATTGTTAAAATTCTTTTCTCTTGGTTTTATATTTTTTATTGATCATTACCATGACTGTTGGGTAAATAGAATGTACTTAATCAATGGTGTCCGCGAAATTGCGTGTAAGAAATGTGAATATTTGGTGATCTTTACCATGGTCACCACCACAAAGCTGCTTATGTTCGGGACAATGTTAGGCAGAGTTGGAAAGTTTTATTTCTACTTTCTTTTTGCCTCTTTTAGATATGCTAACCGTTCTTTGATGATTAAATTATTATTTAGGCACATATAGATTTATATGATTCATAATTTAGAAAGTGTAGGTATGACTGGTGATGCTTCGCTGTACCCACTAGCATTGGATTGATTATATTGTTAGCAATATAGTGCTTTGATCGTGTGACTGGAAAGATCTTGTTTGCATTTTTGTTTGGTTTCTTTGAATTGGGATCAGTTTGCTTTCGTTCTGAAATGTTTGTTTTTGTTAGCATGCAACAGTTGCAATTGAGATTAAGGACGGAAACAATTGAGAGTAAAACATTGTTTTCATCAAAGAATCTTATTAGGTTTGTGAGTTTCTTTTTGTTTCAACCACTTTTTATTAACTATTTCTTCTTCACTTATATGGTTCCCGAATACTCTTTTTATTAGGTCTATTTGGTGTGTTCCCATTTCTTTGTACAAGTAACCAGTTGCATATATGTTTCTGTGACATGATGCGTTACCCTTTATGCTGATACTGAAAATGAAACCTATGAGAAACTTTGCAATGTTTATCATTAGCAGAATGGTATATGATGCTCCAGTATTAGAAAGCTTGCTCTCTGTAAGGATTGAACTATAAACCCTTTAAATTTTACGATAAGTTATCGAGTTATTAGGTTACTTCCCTTCTGCAGTTATTTTTCATTCACATTTTGCTTTTTCTTCATTACAGTTCTTGGCATTGTTTGTATTTTTTTGATTTTGTTATTTTTATACATGGTTTTACTGTAAATCAACCTAGTCATAGAATGGAAAAACTTTCAAGATTTTGCACCCTTCTATCTGTTTTGGTGATGATTTTCCCATGTTAGTGTTATTGTTGTGTGGTTGTGTCTCAAGAGTTTGAAGCACAAAATGAGTTTGGAGAAAAGGTGCTTAATTTCTTGAAATGCTGAGGATAATAATCGCCAAATTAAAGTTTTTTTACGAAAGCTTTCTTGAACAAGTTGTACTGGGAAGAGATATTTTTGATGACAGCTTCAAGGATGGCTGAGAACATTGGGAAAGAATTTGTTTGAATTTATAACGTTTTTGTTTTTTTTTTGTACCCTTCTGGTTGTTCATCAGTAATCTATTTGTTTGCAAATGCTGTGTTTTCTTTCCATTCCTTTGTACTTGTATATGGCTTCTTCTTTCAATTCCTCATATTGTTCTCTGTTTTCTAGGTACTTGGGGTTGATCGCAACGCAAACCAACGAGAAATTCAGAAAGCTTTTCACAAGTATGTGATATATGAAGACTTCCTTTTTTTCAGATATTATTTTTTGCATTTATTGTTTTGTAATGATTTTCTTGTATTAACAAAGACTTCATAATGTGCATGGTGATGCTCTTCTCCCCCGTTGCATTAACAGGGACTTTGTGATGTACGGCATGATGCTCTTCCCCTTCCCTCTTGTTATCTCTATTCCTAATCTCTGTTCAGTCTATTACATGTAATACTGAATGCAATGAACTTCTCATAGTGAATTTTAAGGGAAAATCTGAAAATGTGATATATGCCAATAGGCAGTGGTTAATTCTTGGAGAAATGGTGATAATAGGTGGTTGTACTCTATAGGATTCTTGGCCTTCTTGTTGTGATTGGATAGATTCCTGCCAAAAGCAGTACAAGCTTAATTACTTAGGCAGGGAACTGCCTCCAGAGATTTTCATGAGGTCACTGGAATGTGAATATTGATACAGCTATGAGCAAATAGAAATCTTGAGTAAGCTTCTTTGAGATGCAGCATGACCGACTTTCATTGTTCTCGGCAAAATTATCTTAGATAGCTTAGATTGAAGATGAATGAACTACTAGGGTACTTGTACTAGCGGTTAGCTTATAGGTAGACATTCATTTCTGCCTGCTTGTTACTTATCTCATGGTAATGCTGTATTAGGCCACTGACATGTTGTCAGAAAGCTATAAAATTATACTATAGAAGACTAGAGCAAGGAGTGCATTTTACTCCTAATATTAGGTTTCTTGTCTCTCCTTGTGGTTTTCCTACAATTTACACGGCAAGCACCATGGAGGAGGATGGTGGACCTCTAATCTGTCAAGTTTTTCTGGTACAAAACTGTTGGAATATATTTTGTATAATATTTATATAACTTGAATAACAAGTATATATTTTTTATAATATTTATATAGCTTAAATAACAAGTAATATAGCTTGAGTATCAAGTATGTCTCCCTATATATATTTGTACATTCTCATTAATCAAAGAGAGAAAATATATTTTTCTACATAGTATCAGAGTCTAACTAAATAAAAACACTAACCCCCACCCCTTTGATTTTTTTCGCCTCCCTTACCATGTTCGACGACATCTCAACCACCACTGCCGCGTCTGGCGGTTCCGACGGCAGTAGGGGTGGTTCCGGAATACCTCCGGCAAAACTTGATCCAACTTCCTCTTATTATCTTAGTCTGAATGATCTTCTGTGCAATATTATTGTCCCCTTTATTTTTCGCGGTTTGAATTACGATGAATGATCCAGATCTGTGAAACTTTCTTTACTTTCTTGCAGAAAAATTAATTTTTTGGAGGGCATTGAAATTAAACCTATTGATCTTGTAAAGTTTTTTGATTGGAGATGTTTACATGCTACTTTGGTTCAATGGGTGATGAACACCATTGATCCATCTTTGAAGAAAACTATTCCATACTTTGAAGAGGTGTTTCCCCTATGGGAATTATTAGAGAAACGACACAGTGTTAGTCATGGTACTCGAAAACAAGAAACTAAGCAGGCACCAGCTACTTGTTTTCAAGGTTCCATGACTGTTGAAGAATATTTTGAGAAATTGCAACCATTACGGGATGAATTGAATACCTAAAGTCCGTTACCAAATTATGTGTGCAGTGGAATTGGTGAATTGTTGCAAGCTATGAGGGATGAGGATCAGTTTCATGATTTTATGTATGGCATAAATGTTGATAAATATGGTGCTATTCGGTCCTATTTGCCATCTCAGGATCCGCTTCCATCTCTTGATAGGGCATATAACATGATTAGACAGGAGGAGCGTCTACAGAAAACTAAGTACAATCAATTTCTGATGATGTTATGGCTTTAGCTTTGCAAGGCACTTATAAATTATATGCTGGTGATTCTCGTGATAAATTGCACTTATTTTGTAATTTCTGTAAACAACCGGGATATGAGGTTGAAAATTGCTTCAAGAAAAATGGATATCCGGAGGCATCCACATAGGGCGGTTTCCAGTGGCGGAATAGCAGTTCGAGGGGGTGGACAACCCCGGGTCCAGCAACCTCGGCGGACCAGTCCAGCCAGCAGCCAGCAGCTCCACCAAATTTCCAGCAGTTTTTGAGTCTATCAGCTAGTGGTCTGGTCCAGTAGTAGTTGGGCTTCTAGTTAGGTCTGGTCCAGCAACAGACAGGCCTCCAGCAGATGGGCTTGATCTAGCAGCAACAACAGCTTGCAAATTTTTCTGCAGCAACAGGTCCATTTGAACAGGGGGTTTAGGGCTCGGGTCTAATCAGCTCGGGTCCTATTCCCCCGTTTCAAGTGAGCAGTGGTCTCGTTTGATGAATTTAATTGGTAATGATTTTGGATATTGGTGCTACAGTACACACTACACGTATTGTACAGTTTAGTTGACTGTCATGAAGGGTTATTTAATCAAGTGGTTTTTCCTGATAGTAGTATTATTGACTCGAGTTTGCGGGGTAGAGTTGATCTTACTAATACTTTGAGCTTGAAGGAAGTCTTTTATGTTCCTAATTTGAACTGTAACTTAATTTCTATTGCACGTTTGATTGATGATCAGTGTTGTGATGTTTTATTTACTCATGATCTATGTGTATTCAAGATTGATGTACGAGGACCGTGATTGAAGCAGGTGAACGAAGGGGGGGTCTTTTCTTTTGGTGTGCCATTTCAGCTTCTCTGCAATCGAAAGTTCTTACATGTCAAGCGACAGATGTGGACATTTGGTGTAGCAGATTGGGACATCCTTCAGAAGGTGTTTTACATCATTTACCTTTTATTAGTCATAGTAGTTCGAATAAAGCCTGTGATGTTTGCTACCAGGCTAAACAGGCGAGAGATGTTTTTATTAACAGTGATAATAGAGCTAGTCAGATTTTTGAGCTTATTTACTGTGATCTTTGGGGACCATATCGTGTTTTAGCTTCAAGTGGGGCACGGTATTTCTTAACTTTGGTGGATGATTTTAGTAGAGCTGTTTGGGTTCTTTTGCTATTTGACAAAATTGAAGTGTATTCCTTATTTCTCCAATTTATTGCTATGGTAAACGCCAATCTGGTTTTGATGTTTCCTGTGTTCATAGTGATAATGGCATTGAATTTAATTGTTTGAGATCCTTTTTTTCTGCATAGGGGATTTTCTTTCAAACATCCTGTGTAGGAACACCGCAGCAGAACGGGAGGGTGGAGAGAAAACATCGACACATTTTAAATGTCGCCTGTGCTCTACGGTTTCAAGGGGGTTGCCTATTGAGTTTTGGGGTGAGTGTGTCCTTGATGCTTGTTATTTAATCAATAGGATCCCATCTCGAGTTTTGAAGTTTAAGTTCCCCTATGAAATTTTCTATGGTGTTACCTCGTCTTATGATAATATTTGCATTTTTGGGTGTTATGCATTTGATTTGCATTCTAAGAAGGATAAATTTGCTAGTCGAAGTAGGAAATGTATTTTTATGGTTTACCCTCTTGGTAAGAAAGGATGGAAATTATATGATTTGGAGACTAAGGAGTTTTTTGTTTCGAGGGATGTTACTTTTTATGAAAAAAATTTCCTTATGGTAGTGTGGATAGTGATCTTGGAGTTACAAACGGGAGGATTAATTTGGAGTATGATAATATGGATTTTGAAGTCGAATATGCAAGTTCGGTACCAACACCTAAACCCAAACCCGAACCTATAGCTGGCGAAACTAAGGTTGCTTTCCCGAGTTCTAACAGTCCAGCAACAATAGCAGCAGATTAGTAGGTTGCTTCGAGCCCGTCCCAGGCTACGGCAGTAGCTCCTTCGGTGAGCTTGAGGCGTAGTATGTGGAACAAGTTCCAATCTTCTCGACTGAGTGATTATGTTACCCTCCTTCGACTTCATTTATCTGACTCCAACTCTTCCTCAGGTACTCGGTATCCTATTTCACACTTTATGAGTTTTGATATTTTTTCTCCAGACACAGAGATTTTCTTGCAGCTGTTACTGCAGGTGTTGAACCCACTTCCTATCATCAGGCTTCGAAAAATGCAGGTTGGTGTAAAGCTATGCAGAATGAAATTCGAGTTTTGGAAGAAAATGGGACTTGGAGTTTGGTAAGTTTACCCACCAAACACAAAGCATTGAGTAGCAGATGGGTGTACAAAATCAAGTACGACTCAGATGGCAGTGTTGAGCGTTTGAAGGCCGATTAGTTGTATTCAGTAATCACCAAGTAGAGGGGATCGATTATTCTGAGACTTTTGGTCCGGTAGCCAAGATGTCTATTGTTCGTGCATTTCTTGCTGTAGCTATTGTAAAGGGGTGGCTCCTACATCAGATGGATGTACATAATGCATTTTTTCATGGGGATCTGACAGAAGAGGCGTATATGAAGTTGCCCCCAGGTTTTACGTATAGTGAGCCTAACAAAGTGTGTCGTCTACGTAAGTCACTTTATGGACTAAAACAGGCACCACGAAGTTAGTTTGCTAAGTTGACATCTTCTCTTATTTCATATGGATTTACACAATCTTATTCTTATTACTCCCTGGTCTCTTATTTGAAAGGGAAGGTTGAATTGCATGTTCTGATTTATGTAGATGATTTGATTATTTCGGGGAATGATTCAAGTGCTTTAGCCAGTTTTAAGAATTATCTCAATTCCTATTTTCATATGAAGGACCTAGGGATATTGAAATGTTTTCTCAAGATAGAGGTTGCATGGAATTCGGAGGGGACTTCATTGTGTCAATGCAAGTATGTGTTGGATATTATTACTGAGTACAGTTTACTGGGTTCGAAACCTGTTAGTTTTCCAATGGAGTCGAATCACAAACTGGTAGAGTCTACTAGTCCACCTCTGGCTGAAGCTGAATCCTATAGGCGCTTGGTTGGGAGATTGCTACACTTGTCCTTTACTCGTCCTGATTTGGCTTATGCAGTTCACATTTTGTCTCAGTTTCTTCAGAACCTTTTATAGTATCATTGGTAGGCAGCCTTGAGAGTTGTGAGATATTTGAAGAGCTGTCCTAGTCAGGGTATTCTTTTGAATTCTGATTGTGATCTTAGTCTTTCTGGATGGTGTGATTCAGATTGGGCAAGTTGCCCGAAGACATGACATTCTGTTACAGGATGGTTGGTGTTTCTTGGTGGTTCCCCTATCTCTTGGAAAACCAAGAAACAACCGACTGTATCATGATCTTCCGCTGAAGCTGAATATAGGGCTTTTGCTGCTTTGATATGTGAATTCAAATGGTTGAAGGGTCTATTGGCAAATTTGGGGGTTTGACAAGTGATGCCTATGCAGGTATATTGTGACAGTCAGTTAGCTTTTCATCTTACTCATAATCCTGTACTTCATGAACGAAGTAAGCACATTGAGGTGGATTTGCATTTTATTCACGATACTATTTTGGATGGCCTGGTGGTTACATTCCACGTTTCCACTTCTTCCCAGTTGGCTGACATCTTTACCAAGCCTTTTGGGAGACAACAATTTGATCCCTTACTTCGCAAGTTGGGCATTTGTGATCTTCATGCTCCAACTTGGGGGAGGGTGTTGGAATATATTTTGTATAATATTTGTACAGCTTGAATATTAAATATATATTTTGCATAATATTTGTATAGCTTGAATAGCAAGTATATATTTTGTATAATATTTATATAGCTTGAATAGCAAGTAATATAGCTTGAGTATCAAGTATGTCTCCATATATATATTTGTGCATTCTCTTTAATAAAAGAGGGAAAACATATTTTTCTACAAAAATAGTATAAAAATAAAATATATATTTGTAATGGAATGTGTTTATCTTTTTTATGGAGGCGGGGGGTTGACTAGATAACTAATCAAAGGAACCATTTCGATTAACTCATTGAAAAACTGGTTTTGCAATTAACTTGTTTCGAGCCATGTTCAAGTTGAGCATATTGCTGTAACTTTGACTTCATCTCTTTCTATGTCTGTGTTTCTTTACATTTTTAAGGAAATATGTGGAATAATGATACAATTCAAATAAGATAGTCCTTTACAATTTGCCACGTACAATTCAAATAAGATAATCCTTTACAATTTGCCATGTACAATTCAAATATATGTCTTTTGTTGTTGCAATGATAATGCAAATGTTTTTGGTATATTCTGCTACTTAACTTGAAATGGACTTTTCTTGCTTATATAATTGCATTTGTATTTTGATCCATTTTTTAATTTATGGTAATTATTAATTCTATTATTTATCTACTTATGATTACTTTTGCAATGAGATAGATTTTTGATTTTCACAATTTTATTGATAGATGGAATGAGTTCCTTTAGATATTCATCCAAACTTGTTAGATGCATCGTTGTTGTCTAGACAAGGACAATACAGATCTAACCTTAAATGGCCTTGGGATGAGCTTTCTGTATTTAGAGGCTAATAGTATAGGACTCATATAGGTCGGTTTTGGTTAGCTTATGGTGTTGTCGACCTATGTGTTAGGGATGCCGTAGGTTTAAGGACATTTGTAGATTAAGGAATGTGACTATTGATCACGTCCTTATCACCGCTATGGTTGAGTGATGGTAGTCGGAGATACACGTTTCATCTACCTATTGGAGAGGCCAGAGTGACACTGTAGGACGTCGCTGTGTAATAGGTTTGAGAGTTGATGGTGACCCCATCATAGGGGACCTTGCTACGAATAGTTTGCAAGGGTGGGAGGCTAAATGTGTGTGTCTAGACTAGATTTTCGGTCCTAGCCCAAGGATATTGAAGGCAACATGCTGTGAAAAAATGATAATAAGATAAAAACGGCTGAAATCCCAACAAGTGGGCTAAGGAGTTTAAAAAAAAAAAAAAAAAAACCTCAAATCAAGGATCTATTTGCCAACTCCAGAGTTGAAACACTATTTTCCTGATCAAAATATATAGCATGTTACTCACGGGCTATGCAACTACATCTTCTTCTCCAAATTAATGCAAATCTATATAGCTACCTATCTCTGACGGAGGAGAGTTCTTGCAAATCCATTGGGGAGGAGGGAAAGCCAGGTCAAATGAAAATAGAAATATTCATTCTAAGGCAAACTAAAAACTCTAAAAATTTATTGGAACAAAAAGTAACTTTATGAGAAATTATTTGAAAATTTTGATTGTATTCAAAGAAAAATAGCAATCTAAAAAGTCTTGGGGATCTGCCTCCCCGCCCCCTAGATCCACCTCTACTCACAAGCCCATAAAGAAGGCATGTGTTATTTGTTTACAACTCATAATAATATAAGATATCTTGAAGAAATTATCTAGATAAATAATAAGTTTTGAGTTAAATACTCAATAGAGAGCAGTGTTATTTATTTTTAACTCGAAAAAAAAGGACACGATGAAAGAAACAAGAATTTTGGGTTAGATATTCATTAATTCCACTATTGTTTTTTATGAGGGTTTTGGCTTCATTTAACTCTATTTTTTAGGCCGATCTAGTATCTGGCTTTGTTTTGTTCAGTCAAGGCACTTTTGACATTAAAACAATTCATTATTGTGGCTCTTTAGACAAAAAATGCATTTCAAAGTTGTGTCTTCCCCTTTTTGTTTTTTTGATTTGGTTTAAAAAAAAATACTAAATGCATTATGTTATTACATTTTTATTATAATTATTATTTTATAAAGTATCCTGTTGTTTCACCAACTCAAACTACACACGTTCTAACTCATTATATTAGCTATGTATTGCAAATATCTAACAATTACAAAACCACGTTGGAGCACCCATAGACCCATTTAATGCTTCTAAAATTCAATTAAATGCAGAAAGCGACTTCATTTAGATGGTGAGAAGTGGGAAGAAAGGGAGAAAAAGAGAGAGAATTAGAAGGATGAAAGTTGTGCATGTTCTTTCCAAACTTTTCTCTCCAAAATTGGAAAGAAAGGGAGAAGAGAAAGTTTATAAAACTCTGAATGTTTTCTTCAAAATTTTTCCATAATATCTATTTCCATTTCCAATTCCCAAATAAAATAAGGAAAATGTATGAAGAGTAAAATAAACAAAATATCTTCTAACTAAATCTCTTCTTTCCAATTCTCTCCAACTCAAAAAAAAAAAAAAAACGCGTATCTTCTCTCCTCTCCTAAGCTCCCAAAGCATATGGAAGGACAGTTTTAAACTCTCTTCTCTTCTCTTCTATCGTAACTCTCAAACTAAGCTTAAATAATAAAGGTCAACTGCAAACAATAAATTGCATATTTGATCAGATGCCAACCAACAAAGTACCTAACCTTCAAGAAAGAAAAGAAGAATCATAAAATAGATTGAATACCTTTTTGGAATTAATCAAAGTTACATATTTATAGCATGCACAATAGAAGCACACTTGCAGACTCCACTTGTGGATGATGCCACTGATGATGATGTCGATCGGCGAGCCCGATGCATTATCATATTGCTGTTTGGCGAATGTTCGCAGTTCTCTGATAAATCAAACAAGTTTGTTCTGCTTTGATTTCTGCACCAGCTAGAGGATCTTTGCAAGAGTGGGCAATTAGTTAGGGAAGCGTTGTTCTAGCCCACCTATATCGATCTTTATGCAATACAGTATTAGGTTGGTACGATGGTCTTGGTACAGGTAAACTTTCAATAGATAATTCTCTTAACTTATAAACATATTAAATTTGTTCAAATGATTTCAATTGCTGACCATCCCTTAATGATACTTTGTATTTTTAGCTATGGGTGTATGAGCGCCTTCATACTCTACGCCCAGTTCGTGCCCAGCCACTTACTGTATTGCTGGATCTTGCTCCGTACGGAGCGTGGTGGAATTGGCCTTTCAATCTGACGTGGTTGCCCACTCATATACTGGTGATATATAGGGATCAGTTAGATGTCTTGACTACCGATCAGGTCCGTATAATATATTGGTATATGTGTAGAAATTTCTTCTATGTTTCATATTCTAACAATTGTGATTGTAATTAAAGAATATCTTTTATTTGTTTGTAGTTTATATGGATGCCGTAAACATATATTCTGCATCAGCTACCGGCCCTTTATTTAGAAGGGTTCGACATCTGGCTGTCATCACCTGTTCTTTTGATATGCTGTAGCATCGTTGAGTATTGCTTCCTTGACAAGGTAATGAGGCAGTTCAGCTTCGAGCAAGTCATTCCGACTTTGATTGATCACTTCAGCACACATAGTATACAAGGAAGGGGCAGTTATACACTATGAAGGGACGAGAATGCTAGATATGTAGATGAATTGCTTGCTTGGAGAGCCATGATTGTGGTGGGGGATGCCAGCAGCTCAGTTGGAGGTTCGTGGTCTAGATTACATGGAGTGGTATTCCCATCATACTCGATTGCATATTGGTAATCTGACGATGAGACCACAGGATCCAGAGGGTTATCAATCCATTGGATCTCAGTTACAGTTCGCTATATGTGTTTCTATCATACTTATTTTTTCACTAATTTTGTTCTAGTTGATTGTGATCGCTGTTTTTGATCTTTAATGTTTTGTAGGCATCGACTTTCAGGGAATGTGTGGATATTGTGGATCAGGCGATGCCATATACAAATCTACATTCCCGAACAACATTCACATAGCTGAGCAAGAAGATGATGAGGACCATTAGGCACTTGGGATCTCTCGGCTATCGTGGAAAGCAAGATATCGATGTCTCACTTTCTGCTAGTTCTTGTCACCCGTGGCTAAAGATTGCTACCCGTGGTGAGCTTGGACATTGACGCGATGGTAGACATTGACAAGCCCAAGCTCCAGTAGCTCAATGATGACATTGGGGGCCAGCAGAGAATGAGGATTAATTGTACTAGCTTGAGGAGGATATTGCAGCTGCCTCGCTCCTTTTGGCATATAGTTGCTTCAAGGGAGACTTGGGAGCTGGATCTTCTCTAAGTGACGATGCACATGGGCTATCTACACTGGGGTCATCACCCAAGTTGACACCAGTTCGTCTCTGCAGAGCGATATTATAGCACTTGATAGGTGTCGTGTCTGCAATGGTGATGATGGCGATGGGGATTTTGATCTAGATTCATTGATTCTCCGTCAGGGCTCTCGATCTCGTCGGGCACCTGACCATTATAACTCGGCTACATAAGACCGTTAGGGTTTTGATTGCAGTTGTATTTTTGTTTTGTTATTATACGATTAATAGTATTAATGTACTTATTTTGAATGGTTGTTATCATTCATGGTATTTGAGTTGGTTGTTGAATTGTGTTTTTTTGAATGTTTTGTGGTTGGTTGCTGAATTGTGTTTTTCTGAATGGTTTTTGGTTGGTTGTTGAATTGTGTTTCTTTGAATGGCTTTTGGTTGGTAGTTAATATTACTGAATTGTTGAGGAAATTTGGTGTTGTTATTGCTTTTAAACTGTGCAGGGTGGCTTGCAGTAGTTACCATTGCTTGTGAGTAGAGCTGCCAACACTTAACACATTTGTCTAATGCGTTGAAATTTTCAACACATGTTATAAATGTGTTGGTAGTAAGCCACGCAATGCGTTATGCTTTAACCTTTTTACTTTTCAAAAAGTTGCCACACATTTGACATATGCGTGGGTTTTGCACTTTTTTGCTCTTCCTAAAGTCGCCACACATTTACCATATGCGTGGTTTTTGCATGTTTTTGCTCTATATAAGGCCGGTGATGCTGCACTTTCCATACAATTGCCTATTGTAGAAGTTGATTTCCTCTACAACTTAGCTTCCTATAAATCTAAGGTATGATTTTTAGTTTTTTGTCGTTACAATAAGCATTGAATTTATGCTTTTTTTAGTTTTTTTTTTTTGGTTACAATAAGCATTGAATTTATACTTTCTTAGTCTTTTGTTGTTACAATAAGTATCGAATTTATGCATTTTTTTGTTTTTTCTTGTTACAATAAGCATTGGATTTATGCTTTTTTAGTTTTTTTCTTGTTACAATAATCATTGGATTTATGCTTTTTTTAGTTTTTTTTTGTTACAATAAGCATTAAATTTATGCTTTTTTAGTTTTTTCTTGTTACTAATATGTTGCTTGAGAACTATTTGAATAGAATTTGAGACAATGTCTTTCGAACGACCATTCAGAGTATATTTGCATTGGAATTGTCAGATGAGGCTTGATTCGAGAGATTTTTATTGCATGGATGGACCTATACAAAAGAGTTGGACAATACGATGACCTGTTTCGTACTCAGAGTTGTGTAGAAAAGTTTATAATTTGCGAAATTTTGATCCTGAAAGACATAACGTTYAGCTCGAGCTCATCTATCGTATGCCTTTAATTTATAGTAGAGAAGTTCATTTCCAGTCCTCCGTTATTTCAAATGATGATTACTTACAAGTGTTATGGACGATGCCCGAGGAAGCACGATCATATCAGATACAACTACTTGTTAAATTTAATGAAATACTACAATCCGAGCCAAAAAAACGTGGCACAGCCATAGACAAATTCGGTTCTCGAACCTGCATATTCAGCAAGTATTTCGAAATATACTGACTCATCAGGATTTACAATGGGCGTATATACGACATTACTAATGAACAAGTAGCCAGACATCCCTGACTTTTCATTTCTTGAAGTGCCTGAAGGTGAAACTATACCTTCATTTAAGTGGCATCCACACATGTCTACTCAACTGGGATCATCAAGTGTAGCAGAGTATGGTATTCCAGACGTTGTTGCACAAACAAATTGTAGGAATCGCATCAAAATGAATGTTGATGATTGTGATGAGCGTGCAGATACAATTGATGTGAATGATTTACCTATCGAGCCTAAGGATGTAGATATTTTGGATGGAGGTGGTGATAGTGATGAAGATGTTGTCGGAGTTCCTACACATCCACACATGCCTAGTACATCGCAGGGAATCACTGGAGGTAGAAGATCCGTTCATGTTTCCAATTACACTTCTTTCAGAGTATTCTAAAATACAAGTTCGAGAGAATAACAAGATGATTTTGTTGATGCTAACGGCACCCGTCCTAATATGTGGTCAAGTAGTGATCCCGACATTTGATTGCATATGAAATTTAACGATAAGAAGCAAGTTGTAGAGGCTGTGACTAGTTAGTCAATCAGAGTAGGTCGTGAGTACAAGGTCAAGAGAAGTAAAAGTAAGGAATGGACAGTATCGTGTAAAAATTTAACAGATGAAAATTCATGTCTATGGTACATTAGAGCTACACAAAGAACTACTCGTGGCCAATAGGAGATTACTATATTACAGCCAGAACACACAGGTTTTGTTCGTGTCCAGAACAATGCCCAGGGAATCTTACTGCTCAGTAAGTTGCTTATGATTACACTTTTTGTATTTCTTACCTCATTTATAATTGCATTTGCCAAATTGTTTAATGTTTATCCTTTTACTTATCATTATAACAGGTATATTGCACAACAAATAACCCATCTGATTATAGATAATCCAGAAACGCATGTCTAGGTTATTCAACAAGAGGCGATGAAGTTATTTCATTCTGAAAGAACTTATAAAAAAGGATGGAATGCACGAAAATAATGTATCGAGTTATTGTTTGGTCTTAGGTATCTACAATCCCGATTCTTCCTCGCTACTTTGTAGCATTATCAGAAACAAACTCGGGTATAATTGTTAAGTGGAAACATTACCGAGACAGTACTAAGGAGGTTACCAACCTCGATATCACTTTCAAGAACAGTATGTTGAGAAAGCTAATGTATCAGGCCGGAAGTACACTAAAAGTGCAGAAGTTTCACATGTATATGGAAGAGATACGAAAAAGAGATCAGGCAGCATATAATGGTTGATGAATATCCCTCTCGACAAATGGGCTCTATCACATGATGGGGGACATAGGTTTGGAGTTTTAACAACCAACTTGTCTGAATCTATGAACAGTGTTCTGAAAAAAATACGTGCACTTCCTTTGGAGGTATTGGTTGAGATGAGCTTTAGAAAACTAGTTGATTACTTTTGCTTGTACCGAGATGAGGTTGTCGAATGTCAATATAATTTCCATGTAGCATATGGAAGATTTACACTAGTCTTGAAAGCAAGACAAGGATGCACTCAGTCACTCAATACAATGTACAAGCTGGTTTATTCATCACTCCACGGCGACAAGGTCAAAGAGGTTACCATGTTTACATAGTTAACATGAGCAAGAGTACGTGTAATTGCCAGAAGTGGCGTTTATTCGGAAGACCGTGTTCCCATGTATTTGCTGTATACAAGAAAAGAGGTAGGGAGGTTGCAAATCTATTCAGTGAATTTTACTCGAAGGATAATTATAGAAACACATACAGTTGTGAATTCTATCCAGTTGCAAATGAGTTAACTTGGAGGCTTGCACCTTTCGTCCTTAAACATAATGAAGAACTTATGAAGGGCCGCAATCATCCTGAACGAAGGCGTACTACCAGAATACGTGAAGAAATGAATTTTCGTAGCCCCGATTCTTATCCAAGATGTTCAAACTGCCATTAACCTGGTCATAATAGGCGAAATTGTGAAAATAATAATAGATTTAGATTTTCATCATTATTCAAGAGATGGACGTAGGTTAAAAGTTTTAATAAATGTAAATGAACATTTATATATTCTTTTCACTTCAAATGTAAATGAACATAGTTTCAAGTTTAATTCAACAAAACATATTATTCTCTTCATTATTTCATTATATTTTTGCAATGTAATGAAGAAAAATTTGTATATGTTTTTTTATTGATCATTGTAATCATTTATTTTGTATATGTAGAGATATTACTTGGAATGTATTGAAAGTTAATATTGCTTTTATTTGTATTTTGGTATTTTGGATGGCATACATTTTCACAATTTCATTAGTTGTGTTATATGTGGATATAATATTCTCGTGGTAGGTACTTAGAAATATGCATTGGATTCAGAAAAACCATCACTTCCAACTCATTTGATAAATGCAAAATGCCATTGTTATGCGTTTACTAAATGCTAAGGAATTATGACCACGCATTAATAAAATGTGTTAGGTCCAAACCATAATACCTGCACATTTGGTGAATGAGATGGTAGTGTTCCAACGCATTAAGCAAATGTGTTGGGTCCCTTGCTGCCACTGTTTCTATAGTGAGGTCCATTGTGAACGTCATTTCTGATAGGATGCCCATTCTTGGCAGGAAAAAAAAAAAAAAAAAAAACCTATAATCTTCTACATCAAAAGTTATGACATGCATTAGAGTACGTGACTCCAAACCTAGCCAAAATGCAATAATTCCAACTTCAATGGAAAGAATTAAACAATCTCTCAACAACATCCTTTTTTAAAGATAAAAACCTCTAAACAATCTTGATTTACTCATAGTTTAATCATCTCTTTTTTGGGTGTTATTATATCAATTAGATAATCTCTTTGCAATCTTATTATACTTATAATTTAACAACTAAAATTTCTCCCTTTTCCCTTTTTCCTTTTTCCTTTTTCCTTTTTATTTTTCATGAAGTCAGTTATAATTTTTTTATGAGGTTGAGAGTAGTCATTTGAAAAAAAAAAATGTCGTAACTATAAATGTAAAGTATCTACCATGTCAAGTAGCCATCTTTCTTAACCACAAAGGGGGTAAAAAAAAAAAAGTAGTATGCATTAGAAAATATGAGTTGAATGAAAGAAAATAATTTGTCAAAAAAGGAAATGAAAGAAAATGTCCAAATTTGGTTCCCAAAAAGGGTTATTACTGGGGCCCCAAGGACCATGAGAAGCTGCTAGTCTGAAACTACATCTGTGCACCTTCTTTGGCTCTCTATTTGGAATTATACCTAGTGCCTTCTCTGAAACTATATATTTTATCTTTACACTCTTCTGCTGCTAATTTTTTTTCCATTACTTCAGAAGTCTTGCCAAATCACTCCCAACTTCTACCTCTAATTATTTACATAGGGTGGATCATAAATAAAAACTTGATTCAGCTCTTGGAATCAATGGATAGTTTTATTCTTATATGTGTGATAATAAAGCTGCATTACTTTAAAATGGAATTATGAGAATACAAAAGAAAAATTTATAATTTTCCCTTTTCTTCAATTTCTATGGTTTACTGCAAGAGGGGAAAACAAAGTCTATCAAATGCTATATAAAGCCTCATATGAACTTGTATATAAAGCTTGCATATAAAGAAGCTATATCTGAACTTGTATAATTCATTAAGGCCTCATTTGATTGACGAGCAAATAGGATTGTAATGGGAATCTAATTACTTAATATGAAAAATAATAAGTCCTTTTAAGTCTTTGGTATAATATAATTTGATAGGAAATGAAATTTATATTTATATCAAATTACTTAAATTAGCCCCATAAATATATACAACAATAGGTGAACTAATGAAGCCTGACAATAAATAATATTAAACCTTTTTACTTTGCAAATAAATAGAATGAAGAACTTTTCTATTTTCCTCTTTTCTTCTTCCCTATGTTGGAAAATAAAGAGGTGAAATGACATTGAGTTGGCGGTTTTCTACATTGAAGCATGGATAGTTTCTGCAGTAATTTATGTAGTTTCAGTATGTTACAACAGTTAATTTCAGAAATTTAAACTCCTGAAATAAACTCAACTATTTTAGAATGTCAAAGGCCATCCTGAAGCAAATATAGCAATTTTCCAGCAATCTATACACAAAATTTGCTCGAAATTTGTATGCCAAATTGTTGTTGAAAAACTAAGCATTTTCAAGAGCTTTAGACAATTTTGTTCACCTTTTGCATAGTATTTTAAAGAATAAAAATCTCATCTATGTACCTCTTATTCTACCTCTTCTCTAGTTCATTTTAAAACTCTAGTCAAGTAAAATTATCTATTCTTAATCTCTTGGTGGTTTAGTATTTTAAGTTCTCCTACGATAATTCTATTGTATCATGGAAAATAAACATCCTATCACATATGTAATATCCTCAGATTAGGAAACTCCATTCTCCATTCTAACCGGGAATGTTATCATTTACATTCACATTGTTTGCGGAAATTGGAAAAAATAAGAAACTTGAGTTTAAAATAGAAGGGGGTTTACAAAAATTTTGGCAAATACCCACTAGTGTAATTAAAATAAGAGAAGATCACATGCATACAACAAAACAAGCACTCAAGTATTCACCCTTGCTAGTATAATGCAATGGTATCTATTGGTCAGAGTACTGAACCCTGCCTGCCGTGTACGCACCATATCAATGTCCTCCGGTTGGATTTCGCTAAGATAACAAGGGAGGAAAAGGGGGCTACGTGGCTGTACCTGGACTACAAGTTCAGGAATCCAATAACGAACCAGGTCCATAACAAAAAATTTCATACTATATACAGGAAGAAGGGATTTGTGCAGGTCCGGAACTATAGTTTAGATACAACAAGGGCGCAACCTAATCTGCAGAGTAAATTATAATCACTCTAGAGATACTGTACACCATAATTCCATTCGAAAAGGCATCCAACATTGAGTTCTCCAAATCATTCTTATTCAATAGATCAACAAATTGGAGGGAGTCCTGCACTATTGTCCGTCTCACTGGAGGTTGGACGATTATCTGCTCAAAACACGCACAAGAGAGAGAGAGAGAGAGAGAGAGAGAGAGAGAGAGAGAGGGCAGAGAAGGGGGGGAAAAAAAAAAAAAGAAAAGTGGGGGAACTTGAGAAAGAAGGCAAACAATCAAGAGCCTGAGATAGAACATATTGTACATGGTACGAGGACAGAACATAAGGCCCTGATCCACCTTCAGGCTATTTACAATGAAGACTAGTTCTCTCTCTCTCTTAACACGTGGCTAACCCTAGTCCTACAAAACTTGGTAAATTCCCAAATTTCCACCTATGTTAATAGAAAGAAGATCAGAATAAATGGTACAAGCATGAGCCAATCAGAAAGTGACAGTACACAAGCAAAAAGGAAACTACAGTTACAGGTGAGAATTTAAAACCAGTTACTAGAACATTAAATATGCTCCCGTCGTTCGAATTCCAGCAGACACTCCTCAGATGGTCTGCAACTGAGAAAAAGAAATGCGAATGGTTGAACCACCAAGGGATGTTGCATGCTTGCATACAAGGGCTTCAGTTGCTTGCTCCTCATTCTCAAAAAGCACAAGAGCCTGTTTCTTTCCATTCATTTCAAATAGCTTAGAGTTAACAATGGTCCCATGCTCCTCCAAATGGGCTATAATTTCCTCCTCAGTTATATCCTGAGGAAGAGTGGATATATGAATCATCTTGGTCGGTGAGCAACAATACCGATAGTTCTTGGCTGCATTACGGTTGAAACGGTTGAGGTTCGAGTTTGAGTATTCGTGTGTATCAGCACCTGTGGTGATGTTCGGATGTTTTGAAAAGTTCACCTCCAAACGCTTCCCGAAAAGCTTAGCTCCCTGATCCAGAGTGCACTCAAATATTCAGTAGAACGATTAAGAATAAACACTCAAATACTGAACCTCCAATGATAGAACACCAACTATAATAAACCTAACCATCAAGGGCCACAAAATCAAATTCACCATGACAAACATGTGAATTTTGTCATGCTTCCTTTGAATATTCAACATACATCCAACTGAACTACATAATAGACTATGCTCAAATACYAAACACTATAAGGAAATCATTAAAAATCTGAAATTCTAAGATAGTTGTGAGAATTGACAAGTAAACACGAGAAAAAGATGCAAGGATATATCATTGTAAATCCAAAAGATAATATTCCCTGATTATCACCCCGTCGCATAACAGACTCAAAAGTCAAAGGAGTATCATAATTTCAAGTAATTTGATCCGTCTAAGTTCAATAAACCAAAATCTACAGTTTGCAACGTCTGTTTTATGCAGACACACAGATATAGCTTGTCTATGTTCTAAGTGTCAAAACTGAAAGAAAGTTCACTGGGAGAATGTGGCAGACCTTCAAAAAGTGGACAGCCAATTCAGCCTGAAAGCCATCACCCATCTGAACCAATGCATGGTCTGGTTTATTACGAAGAAGCTTGATCCTTACAATGTTACCGTAGATGGAGAACAGGTTAAACAGCTTGTCCTCATCGATTTTCTGTTTACCAACATAAAAATAGGGAACAGAACAAAGTTTTGTCATTGAGAGAAAAGTTTTTGCATTTTGAAGAGCCCAGGAGAATAATAATGACCCAAGAAACGGCAAAAGGATGTAAATAGTGCATCTATCAGAAAGATGCACAAAAAGACGACCACAAAATTACATCACCTCTAAAGGCAAAGTATGTAATAATAACCAAAAAGATGCACAATAATGATTACAAACATATGTAATAAACCCCAAAAGGAAAAAACTTACATCAGGATTCAAATTAGAAACGAGAACAGTGCATCTATCATTTGTCCCGCTTATCCCAGGAGGCAAACCACCTCCAAAGGCAGCAGCAATAGCAGCCGCATTGGCCATCTGCAACATAAAGACAGTGGCAAAAGAACCCATTTTAGAACTTGGGTGCTTCTTTTAGGAACAAAAAGCTCATACTAGCATCGGCATCCATAGAATAGATAGGTTATCAAAAGAATATCCTAAGTAGACAAATAATCTGTGTTTAAAATTTTCCCAAAAGATGTTTTCTTGCAAATTCGGTAGACACAGTGCAATGAGAAAAATTTGAAATAGCCTGAAAAGCAGACTGAAAGTTCATTATGCTAGATCTACTAACAAGTCCCTGAAAATTGAATTTGCTGGCCAAATGCATACACCGGATTTATCAACTAGATATTCCAGAAGATATTAGCAATAGCAAGAAAATGATAAAAAATACACACCTGAGGATATCCAACTGGAAGGACATAAAGCAAAAAAAAAATCAGTTAGTATAATTATAATAGAATACAAGAAGCCAAGAGAATTATAATGTAGCAGCTGAGTTTAAACTCTAGAACCTCCAAAAGCCAGAACAGATTACATACCTCCCATTTCTCCATATCCAGGCTGGCACAAAATGGAAAACCAATCACAAATTTAATATAGGCAAATACAATTTGAAAGAAAAAGATATCGGAATGCCTAGAAAATCAAAGATTTTAAAGATAAGAACCCAAAGAGAGAAATGTAGTATTTACATGAGATGATCTACCCTTCTGTTCTGATGGCAGAGATGGGTTTGTAAAATCCCTAAAAGGAAAGAAGTAAACAATAAGATGAAAATAAAATAAATGCAGTGATAGCTATCTCTGCAGATTACAGTAATATTTGTTATTAAGAAAGTGGAGACCCAAAAAGGAAGTAGGGAAGGTGTGGAATGAAGAAAATATTAAAAAGAACTATATCATATCACACGTACCTAGACCGCTCATTATTGTAATTTACTTGTAACTCATCAAGGCTGCATGGAGAATAATATTAAATATCCACCATAGCATCGAAAACACTAGTGAAACAATCACATAAAGATAAAATAATAACCATTGACGAGAATCGAACCATACTTTGAGAACTGAATGTCTAGCTGACAGCAACCATCATATATGTTACGGCCCTAAAAATGAAAACAAATCAGTTTGTAAACGAAAAATCAATTTTGAAGTGCATCATCCTCAGATAGAAACCACAAAACCAACAAACCTGAAGAGAATTTCTCGCAGAAACAGCACTTTGCTGCAACTGATACTGAATTAAAGCTTGGAAGCCTGCAAAATAGAAGAATGGTTCAGAAAAAGGTAAAAGGAAGATCTAAACATGCTATGACAGAACATAAATCTTTAAAATCTAAAATATCCACCAAACAGTCTAAGCATAACAGGCAGAAAAGATACAGAAATATACAACCTCAAGCTAAAGATACCCCTCTGACACAAAACGAAAACAAATAGAAGAAGGTGAAAATCTGAATGGCACAGGAATATAGCAAATTTCTCAAGCCAAAATGAGCATAGGAAATAAGAAGTGAGAAACAAGAGGGAGAGAACTTGAAGATGCTGACCAGCCGACTTCTGAAATGTGACGATCTTCTCCACAAATCCATGAGGAGAAAACACTTGATGCAGCACTTCCACAGTAATGGGGTATAGCATGTGATGTATTGTAACTAACAGAATTCGATTAGGCTGGAATATCCACAGAGAGCCCGACAGCAGACCAGCATAGAGACAGAAGAAAGAGAAGAGAAGAGAATGAATAGAAAAGAAAATCCGGAGAAAGGAGAAAGAACTAATGAAACATAGGATATTGTAGTAGAACATTTCATCACAAGAAAATAAATACAATACATAATGGACAAAGAAACACCCTTACACTAATTCAAGCAATCTACTCCCTTCCCCCCCCGCCCCCCCACATTTCTTGTGCTGGACGGGGGGGTGGACCAGCTATCTAATCTGAATGATCACAAGAGTCCTTAAATGCTATACTTGTAAACTAAAACAGAAAACAGAATTATGCACCCTCTGAATTTGGGAAGTATCCTATCAGTATCCCTTGGCTTCCTGTCCAGGAAAAGAAATATTATACTAATGGGTTTCATAGCACATATAGTCTCACAAATCTCACTTTTAAACATCTAAGCAAGGTATATTCAGTCCAACAAAACGGAAGAGTTAAAATTTCCTCTTATTTTTCTTCTTCCTTTAGGTGATTTTAGAGTTGGAAGTTGACAAAAGAAGCTGCTTGCGTACATAGCTGGACTTCATGTATATACTCGGTTGACAGCTCAAATCACAATCACAATCACAACAAAGTAAAAAATGTTGAAGCTTGTCACGCTCAATAACCAAGACAACTATCTCTGGCTCGTGATTTCTTCTTCTTTCAACTTAACTTTCTGCTCTTCAGAACCATAAATGTCAGACTTTCTCATAATTAGCATGCTCATTGTTCCAATGAATTAAGTTTGAAATTTGGTACACTCCAAAAGCTACAGAGCCTAAAACTTATGACTAAAGGTTCCATCACTATCAACCGGCAAAAACCTACAATCTTGTTAGAATTCATATTCTGAGACATAACCACATAATATTTCCCAGGCTAAGTTCTGAGTTACTACACTGGAAAGCATGTGAATATATTTAAAGTATTATCAGCGTTCCTCTTGTTATCTCCACAATTAAGGCACTAGTGTTTCAGAACAAGAAAAATATAATCTCAGTACCAAATCGCCCAACCAGACACTTAACCAAGATCAGTATACTTGCTACTAAGCATACTAACCTCATCTCCCCGCCCTTGGGTATTCTGATCCATAGTTGTTAGTTCTTGATGTGATGAAAACTGAATGTAGACATTCCTACCCCTAAAGCACAATCAGAATCCAAATAGAAGGAACATATAAAGTGATTCAGCAGCTTGCAGTAGAAAGTGAAATTCTAAACAGTTGATTTCCCATTAAATATAAGAATCAATAACCAGGCACCTTATACTTGGTTGAACATTTGTGTAGAATTGCAGAGCATTCACAGCTGAAGGAATATCTTGCATTTGAAGGAGTGCCTACAAAGACAAAAGATTTAAGAATTGCTTGTGGACATATATGTGACACTACCAAACCATTTTCCTTGCATCATATTTGTGAGATATGAATCGAGGTACCTGGTTTTTTGCCCGAAGCATCACGAGTTTGGTAATGACTCCAAATGGTTGGAACAGCTGAAGCAAGTCATTCTGTTAACATAATAGAAATGACAAGGTCAATACTCCAGTGCAGACATATTGCAACCTCTAAAAGAATTCTCTGTAATCTAAAAGCTGCATGACTGCATGTTATATCCATAATTCCTCCTCCCATGGCCAAAACAAAAATCTGAGTGTGGTCCTAAAAATAAATTCAAGACCTAAAGAACAAATACACAGAGATTAAAAGAGGAAAATTTTGGTTTCCCGGGCAAAATGTATTTTTTATCAACCACATAAATGATTTTCTTTAATGACAACTAGGATTTGCGAGAGACTTATACTAACTACCATAATTCCTGGAGCTCTTTTTTCTTTACTCCTCTCCTTTCTAATAGAACTGAGGAAGTAGGAAACCCACTTGCAGAAAACAATGAGCTGGAGAAAGTTTTCTCCAACACAAGGGACATGTTTCAGTAATTACATTATGCTTATTCTTTTACCACCCTAGCAGATGTATTATGGCCATAACTCATAAATTTTCGATACAGAATCAAATTTAGGAGAAAGTTTTCTCCCAAATTCAGTCTCTTTTTTTTTTTTTTTTAATAGTTTTCTGTAAAAAATAGTGCTCATTCTCTTTTAAAAAAAATTAACAAATTACTTTGTTTAGCACATTTATACATCAAGAAACCACATTGGATATGGAAGTCACAATTTGTTTTTCTTTTTGGGAACTTTCATTTTCAATTTTAGAAAACAAGGAGAGAAGGCATTTGGATATGGATATCTTTTACCCATTTTGAAAGATCCGATTAGTATAAGCCATCCGCTTATCAGCAAAGTAAGATAAAAATATTAAAAACTCAATAACTGAAATTAGATTTACATGTATCTTAGTTTTCTTTTTCTTCTCTCCATTCCCCTTTCCATTCCCTCCACCATTCTTTCCATTGCCACCACACACACACACCAGTCAGCCTTCTCTCCGTCTTCGATCTTCTTCTTCCAACAGCCGCTCCAGCATCCCAGTCAACAGCCGATAGCAGCAGCAGAGCTTGTTCCAGCCAATTTCGAAGATTAATCAAAGGCGATCATTAGCATCTCCACTGAGGTTCGCCCTCTTCTTGTCTATGAGAATACTGCTTTCTATAAGATAGGAAGGAGAATCCTTCCCAGCCGAAATCTGGCAAGCAATGCCCAGATATCAAGCTACTTTCTGACTCGTACACTTATAATATCTTTTTATATATCATTTTGAATGTAGTTTTGTAATATATCATTAGTTGATCTAAGATCTTAGGGTTACAAAAACGGTTTGATGGAAGATTGGACTGATTAGGTGGTGGATTTTGAAAAACACATATGGTGCTTTTCATCCATTTCTGCAAGGAATCAACTAAGGCGAGCTTTGATTTGGAATCTACGGGGCAAAAAAAAAAAAAAAAAAGAGATTTTTTAATCAAATTTTGTTACTGGAGTGTGGTGGCGCCACCACAAGTAGCTTCACTCCAGGCAGTTCCTCCGTGCTGGAGTGCTGTTGAGCTATGGCGTGGAAGAAAAAAGAAAAGAGGAAAAAAAGAGAAAAAGAAAGGAGGAAAAAACAAGCCAGAGCAAGTAATATGTATAGTTTTTAAGATAAACATTAATAAAATTAATTCAAGATGGATATTCGAGATGGATCAACCCCCCTCACAAATAAGAAAGGTAAAGGAGAACAGATTCCGAGAATAAAAATGCAAACATGCCATCCAAATGCAGCACACATATTCCCCACTTCCTCCTCAAGTTCAAAATAGTACGTCGAAGACAAATGTTTCCACTATCTTTTAATTTATCGCAAATCCCAAATTTTCCTTCCTATCAGTGCCTAGAAACTGAGGCATCCAAATTAACAACAGACGTATAATAGAGTTCATTTTATACTTTCAGAGGAATTCCTTCATTTCATTCCCCATTCTCCTCAAATGTGAAACAATATGGAGAAGAAAAATGCTTCCGCTATGTCTTAACCTATTACAATTCCCAAAGTTTCCTTTCTATTGGTGCCCCATGAAACTGAAGCATCCAAATCAGACAAACAAATGAAGTAGAATAGACTGAGAATTCCTTCATCTCATGGACCAAAATGTCACTAATACTAAAATTTAATTTACTAATTTCTTTCCTCAGATACTTTCTGAGATGCACAAGAAAGCAGCTAGAATGTATCAACACCTACCAGAAATTTATTCCATTCACGTATTAGAACTAGATTACCGTATCACTAACATTGCATAGCTGCATGAGGGGAAGTATGACTGCCGGTGGCATCCCGGTGGCCAGATAATGGGAAAGGAGAAGATAGAGATGAATTTCTTGCCTATTAAATATTCTGGTGAAAACAGTCAGGCTGAAAGAGAGTTTCATAGGAGTAAGGCTGACACTGTGGCCAGGATAGCTATATAGTCAGAATAGTTGATCATCTTATTTGTTTATAATAAACAAATATTCCACCAATTTGTAGACCACCTCAAGCAACTAAGTTTTATTTTGATAACTTGGCTCTGTAAAATCCATTTGTCCACATGAACTTGACCAACCTTAAACTCTACTTTTTCCTTCCTGGTCAAACTTTTCTTACTATAATAGAATAGTTGTATTAACAAGATCCGTGATGATGAAGAGAATATTAATGTGGCCCATTACTGCAGTGAGAATCACACCAGAAGAGTAAAAGCACAATGAATAATCACAACCAAGAGAATGTAAGATGCTCATCACAACTTTAGAATCACACAAAACAGTGTAAGCGTGATGAAAGCAGTGAGAAGCAGAATTTGATGTTCAGTAGCATAAGATGCTTTTACAGGCTAAATAAACCTCGAGATTATGGACAAAGTTACTAGCAATAATTAAATAACTTACACAGTCAAACTTAATAATAAAACAAAAGCAAACAATAACGGAAATGTAGCACAACCAAGAAAATGTAAGATGCTCATCACAACTTTAGAATCACACAAAATAGTACAAGTTTAATGAAAATTGGCCACATAGCAGTGCGAAGCATAATTGATGTTCAGTAGCATATTTCAAAAAGGCTGTACTTCATTTACTATATCCTTTTACAGGCTCAAATAGATCTCGAAAGTACGAATATGGATAGAGTTACTTGAAATACTTAAATACTTCACACAGTCAAACTAATAACAAAACAAAAGCAAACAAATAACAGAAATGTAGCACAACCAAGAGAATGTAAGATGCTCATCACAACTTAGACTCACACAAAATGGTTCAAGCATAATGAAAATTGACTACATGGCAGTGAGAAGCATAATTTGATGTACAGTACCTTATTCAAAAAGGCTGTACTTGAAATACTTAAATACTTCACACAGTCAAACTAATAATAAAACAAAAGCAAACCGATAACAGAAATGTAGCACAACCAAGAGAATGTAAGATGCTCGTCACAATTTAGAATCACACAAAATAGTGCAAGCATAATGAAAATTGACCACATAGCAGTGAGAAGCATAATTTGATGTACAGTGCCTTATTCAGAAAGGCTGTACTTCATTGATTATATGCTTTTACAGGCTAAAAATTAGATCTCAAGATTATTAATATGGATAAAGTTACTTGAAATACTTAAATATCTTACACACTCAAACTTAATAATAAAACAAAAGCAAAACAATAACAGAAACGTAGCATGTGCAAAGGGTTGATTCTCATATCAAACCTCAGAAATTTCATGTCCCACATTGCGCACATGAATAACTTTTGAAGGTTCTGTCATATCAACAACCTATAAATCAATAAAAGTAAAATCAACAAGAATGCCTCTCGAGATTAGATTTATACATGATCTAGATGTATAAAATTTCTAGTTTGCAATTAGTAAATGATAAATAAAGGGACAACTATATTAGGAACAGAAGATTGGCCCAAGAAGATGAAATAGTGCCACTTTATAAGTAAGATATGCAACATATGCAAAAAAGCATGAGGAAGAAAATAACCTTTTCCCAATTAATGGAAGTACTATATTTCACAATCCCCTATGAGCATAATAATTGATAATAAGTAAGAAATTAACCAATGCAAGAAGAAACAAGTCATACATGAGAATAATATTTTTGCTGCCATAAGAGGTCAAAAGACTCTTCACAATTTTCCAATTCAAGAAGGTCAGAGTTGTTACTGGAAACTATTGGAATGGAAAATAAGTTTTGCAATTCATGGATCAACCTTCAATATCGGAAAAATACAGATATTCTTCTCCAGTCCTTTATGAGAGGCTCGCAAACACTCATTCATAAGCATTCTTATGAGAGATACGATTAAGTCACATGGAGAACAAGCTCCATTCTTAATCTATCCCTACAGCTTAAGTATACATCTATATACACCCAAATGAAATTATTCTTTTAATAAGACGAAGAATTTTGAAGTAATTATAACTGTATGGTTTTAAAAGACATATTCTAACCAATGATACTCTGTCCACATGAAAAAGTAAAGCCCGTTGAAGTATCCTCATCTCGTCATACTTCTCTTATTAGATATCCATTTGCCCACTGCCATCTAGTAGAGAGCCACATGGCAAATTCAGATAACAACATGGCAACTAAGAACCAGATTTATGCATGGGGCAACATATTCCTGAGATTAGATACTAAGGTTGTGGTTAACCAGCTACTGAAGCTCTAGGCCTCCAATGACTAGTATCCTTACAAATGCAACAGCTGGAAAAATTAAAATAGTAATACTAGAAGTTTTAACTGCCAAAATAACCCCAAGCTGGATTTACAAAGGCAAAGAACTGCCAGAATAGGCCCAAGTGTCCATTCACTGAAGGAAACTTATTCAGTCGACCAACGATTCCCACTTCACAGGGAACTCTCAGGTACAGCTAAGACCCAAATAATTGACTTACTCCTACCTATCCTAATTGTGATACAAGCTAGGGGATGCATAAAATTGCAAAATAGTTAAGGGATTGTTAAGCTTTCAAAAAAATAGTTGATGGAAAATGATAGCTTTCCGCCAGAAGCCAGTTGATCAGAGCTATACGCCATACAATAGGAATAGAAACTTTTAATAATTTGAAGAATCACCCATAATCCCCCAGTGAAGGTAAGATTTTCAAGTAAAATTAGTAAATCTTATGACAAGAAAGCACTTTCTAAATATTAAAATGCTGCCTCACCCCTTCCCCCTCCTGAAGTTTGGCTCTATCACATGGAAAAGAAATCAAGTCATAGGGAACCCTCCAAGAGAGTATCATCTCATTTGAAAGAATGCTTACGGTTAACCATTCCAGAATTGGTACCCCCTACTTGCCAGCTTCCTCCTGGTCTTAGGAGTCTCTCCACTACCATCTCGATAGTCAAATTAAAAACCATTAGAAAGCATGAAAAAATTTCTTGATTTCAGATTTTTACTTATTCATAACATTCCCCTCTTACTCCAATGGTGATATATCCACAGAATTCAAGAATTGGGACAAAATTCAAGAAAATAATACACGTCAACACAGCATAAAGAAACCCAGTCAAGAATCATAAACAGGCTAGAAACAAAGGGTTCCACAAACCGGTAACCATGTACATCAAAGGGAATGAAACAATAGCAGGACTTTCCACAAGTTACCCAAACAATAAGTGAACTGGCACGAGACAACGCAAAACCAAAGAGCACTGAACTTAGATCTAACCTGAAAGAGAGAGAGAGAGAGATTGGGGAGCTAAAACCCCAACTTAGCAGAAAGGGGGGTGGGGGAGAGAGAGAGAGAGAGAGAGAGAGAGAAAGAGAGAGAGGAGAGAGACGATTAGGGTTTGGGGATTTTTGACCTTCGGTACACGTGAGAGTACAGGCTCGTCTTCTCTTTTGTTTTTCTCTTTCCTTTTTCCTGTGTTAAATAAATATCAGTTTCTGGAGCAGCGTCAGCCGTTTCAGGATAAGTTATGACCCAGGCGCTATGGGTAGTAGCTATCAACCCTTGAGGTTTGGATAAGTGACACTCTACCCCTAAAGAATCCTTAGAAGTTGCAGACATACCATCAAACGGGCGGGCCACTATGGGAAAATCCTAATCCTACGCTAACAATTAAAAAATAATGAAAATTTATATCTATATTATAATTAAAATATAATAATGCATATAAATTTTTTTGAACAACTTTATCTTCTTACCTTATTCAGAAATTGTCAATAATAATTTTATTTAATTTAAGACATAAAAAGTCATTAAAAAAGTGTTTTTTAAAATATGATTCATATTTTAATAAAATTAACATTTATTATTAATTAAATATAATATTTTATATTAAAAAACGTGCAACTCACAATTATATATAACAATGACACCTAATATTAATATTGATTAATTGTCTTTTTTAAATGGACTTTTAAGGTTCGATTGACTTTGATGAATATATATCGCTTTTATTACTTATATTTTACTAGTATTAATTTATCCAAAAGTTACTCAATGAATTGATTGATTGAAATTACAAGATGAATAGAATTGATTTTATTTTAATACCTCTCACTTTATCTTTATTTATGTCATCTATAATAATAGATGAATAACAAACTTTCAATTAAACTTCTTTTCTTCTTTCAATTGGTATTTTTGCATATTTTTTTATACCATCCTTAAGTGTGCAAAAAATGTCATACTAGAGTTATAAAAGTTGGAATCAACAAAAGATAATTTTCTAAATAATTATCAAGAATAACACACTAACACAATAAATTAAAATTCCAAGCAACTATAATTACATTGTATTGGTCCAGAACGAGATATATTTTTTCGTTTTCTTTTAATCTGTAATTACATATTCAAAATATTAGTGGACGCAATTTGTAAAGTAATACAAGAAAGTATGATATAAGACAACGTGTAACGCATGATATCCCCGACTAATTTAAGAAAATCCCTAGAAATTCTCAAAAAAAGTAATAAAAATCCTTTAAATAATATTTAAATAATCACCATAATTCATTTGAGAGCATCCTTCTTAGGAGACCCCAATTCCCTAACCCTCTATTGAATACAAAAGAGTGGTTCAGCGGTGCTAGGAATACAAAACTCTTCCTCAAATAATGCTCTATTTTGCTAATGCCAGACAAGAGTGATGCCAAAAATGAACAAGAGCGTTCCAGTTTGTCTTAGCCTTTAAATTGTCATCCACCTAAACCCCTACCGACGAACCGGAGAAGAAGGCATGGGCAGCCTGACTGGAAAGAAGCCTAGTCCATACCTGGGAGAGCCAAGCACAATACTAGAGAGCACAAGTAAGATCGTTTCATCCTCCGCAGACATAAGGTACACATACGGGACTCCACAACTCCAACCCCCAGAGAAAATTATTGGTTTTGAGAAGATCTCGTTTGACAAACCATAAAAGTAGCAGTACCTTTGAGGCCCTTGAAACTTCCATAATGTCTGACAACTTGCAGCCATGATGTTTATAGCAAAGCACTGAAGTTCGTATGCAAACCAAATAGTAAGCTTCATGGAAGCGGATAGATCCCAGTTGTGGCGATCCTCCACTCCCTCTAGCGAAAGCACCACAAGGGCCAACAAGTGAAGCACCTATGTTGGTAGGCAGCTAGTCGCTAGAGATCCTAGCCACCTTCGCCACTCCAGTAGTGTCTAGTGTCTAATAGTTGCATTCAGCTCAACATGCACAAGAAGAGCGTAGCAAAATCGATAAGTCTCCCACAAGGGAGCCACTTATCAAAGCAGAACCAAATTCAACATTCAACATTTAACCAAATAATTCAATAAAGTAATTAAAACTTAAAAATTCTGTGATTTTAGTTTTCTGAATTTCGATTAACAAGTGGGTTGCCTCGCCCAGACCTAAACCCTAAACCCTAAATCCTAAACTTAGTTTTACTTAGCCAGCTCACCAGACCTACCTCCAAATGGATTGGAAAAAATCTCAACCCGACCACAAGGGCAAGCCTGGCCTAGGTTGTGTAGTTAACCGACTAGGGCCCTAGAAAAAATCATTAGTTCGTTAAATTTTGTTTGATATATTTAATTAGTTTGATAGCCCAATATAAGGTCCATTTGTTAAAATGAAAAGTCCAAAAAATTAGAATGTGGTTTTTTTTATTTCTAAGCCATGTTGAGAGAGAGAGAGAGAGAGAGAGAGAGGAAGCATGGAAAAACAAAAATATGAATGAACTCCAATAAACAACCTTATTTCCTACAACCAAACATCTCTTACTAGGTTCTTATAATTGAATAATTGGAGATTGCAAATTTCTTTTGCATTATTGTAAAAAAAATTATCGAAAAAGACGATCTTTGTTCTATCTAAGAAAAAAGATGATCTTTGTTCTGTCAAAAAAAGAAAAAAGGACGATCTTTGTTACTCGGTTTTCATTCATGAATGAGACCATTGGCATAGAGGGGATATTGAAGGACAAGCAATTTTTATAACTCAAAGTTGTGAGATATTTCTAATTAAAAGCAAAAAGCCATTTGAAATGTTAGACTATTTAAAGGAAATAGACTGTTATTTGTACGGATTGCTTATAAGATATTGTTGACTATACATGATGGAGGAAGCAGCTTCTCAAAATTGAAGTTGATAATCTTACATTCAATCAACAATGCCCCAAGAAATGTTAAATTGTTTTGAAGTGGTGTCTATTAAAAATTGTGCGTTAGATTATATTGATTGTAATAGCTTAATTGCATATTTTTCAAGTCAAAATGCTAGAAGACATAATTTTATGAAATGAACATATTTTTTATTTTGTTGTTACTTTGAAAATCTTTATTTAGCATAAACTTTATTTATGAATAAATAGATGTAAATATTGTTTAGAGAAAATTTAACTGTTTATTGGAGGGTCGGGAACAAGGGCCTCCGAATCGACTTTCACCTGAATTAGGCCTTTGAGTTTTGACAATCGACCTTGCCAACTTACTCATTTTTAGAGCTGTCAAAATGGGCCTAATAGTCGAGGTAGGCTGGGAAACTTGGTGTGTCATTAAACTAACAAAAATAATTAACCTACACTCCACGAATAAAAATCAAATAGTGGAGAGTAAAGCCGTCTCCTCAGAGAATAGACGAGTCAATTTCTTTCAGATAAAAGACGAAAAATGTCTGGCTTAGAAATATCATTAAACTATCAATTTGTCTAGAGTAAACAAATCACAAGAATATTAGAAATAGCAAACAATATATAGGGAAAAATAGATGAGGAAGATTCAGTCAAAATTACTCATTCCACCTTGATTCTATTCAATCGTTTACAAATGCAAAGATAACTCGATTACCGTAAATAAATTGGTTATGGTTGTCTAAGACACCGCTAACAACCAATCTCTCCTTAAGTGTTGATAATTGAAAGGACAAAACTATTCTCTAATCGATGGACATCCTTAGAGATAGCTCATAAGATTTAATATATCAACAACAGTAATATCTAGAGAGACCTAATTCATAATCAACAAACTCAGACGTTGATTTGTTTCGGATTAGAATATTATTCATTGTCATGACAAGTATAAAACCAAGAATTTGCCACTAACTTAAACCTAACAAATAATTATGGATTTGAAGGTCTAATTGGTCGCAAAGTAAAGAGTTTAATCAAGTAACATGCCTAAATTACCAACTAAACTAAATACCTGAACATCCCAAAAAGCGGAGAGAATAATACTTACAAAAATCAAGATGATAAAACAATTAGATCTCACAATTGTTCTCGAGTCAAGGCTTCTTTAGTACTTCAACCGGAATAAAGGAGTTTAACACATAGTTATGGAGGGAAAACAATAGTTTGTAAAATAAACCTAGAATGCTGGATGAAGAATGATGAATTCCTGCAAYTCTATCCCATATATATAGGTCTAGGAAACCCATAAATATATCCTAATCTATTAAGGTAATGCTTACAAAATACAATTTTTAAATTACATGGGATTTATATTCTAGAATACTCCCAAAGTAATAGAGGATCTTCAAAAGATATGCTGAAGGGGGATCACATCCCTTACAATTCATCCATGCCATATGGCAATGCGGTGAGTTATGTATGTTTATATATCCAACATGGTTTAGAAAAAGAAAAGTGAACAGAAATTTCTCAAAAAATACTTTATATCACCATTTCAACTTCAATTTAGTGGAATAAATCCAAAAATAAAAATTATATGTCGAACTATGAAACAACTCCTAGTAGGTCCATTCACAAAAAGAATGTAAAACATTTATTTATAATTTAAAAGCTTTTGAAAGAATAACATCAATAAATAATAAAAATTACAATTAGATGCCGATGTTCATTGAACATTAAAATTTAATGAAAGAAATAAACTTTTGGATGCTATCTGAATCTACCCTCAAGCGATCTTGTTTGACCACCTAATTATCATCACCTAAAACATGAAAAGAGAGAAGGAAATGAGCTAAAGCTCAGCATTTAAACCCCATGGATGAATGCTTATGACATGCATTATTCGTGACGAAATTAAAAAAATTTCATTCCCTTTCTTTTAACTTTTCAAAAGTTTTCAATTTCTAACATGAGCTCACTCGGTGTATTACCTAGTCATTAAGCTCCACAATGGGCAATTATTATTTGAAACTAGATAAATTTCTACCGATAGCACTACAAAACGGTTACTAATTCATTTACGTTCACTTTCACATTCACCTGACAAAAATGTTAACGTTACTTTCATTTCCACCCAACAAAGAGTGTTAGGTTAGGTGCGCCAGACCCCACTCCGCAGTTCCTACTCATAGCTTTCATAGCTTAGGCATACACCACTTTTCTTTTTGTAAAGTTTGAATATATACAATATTAAAACTACAATTTCACACTTTACCCTTTAAAACATTTGCTTATCTGATTCATGAACATGCAACTTACCAAAAATAGTGCAATATAATGATGCAATATATGCTCTATAACCAAACTAGATAAATTTCTAATATGCAATATAATAGGCAACACCAAATTTATAGTTCTATCGTGTAAATAAGTATTAATTCACATACCTGAAAGTCAACAACAAATTCACATTAAAATAATAATAGAAGTTCCATATTTGATCAAAAAGAAAAGAAAGCTTACTTACTTGAAATCCTTAATGAATGTAATTTACTTTAATAGTAAGCGAAGTGTCTTGGCTGTCCACAATGTCAATCTGCCAAAAATATCCTAGTTCAATTACAAAAAGAATATTCATAAAGAATTATTTTCTTTTTGAAAATTTCTACTCTAATTCAAATTTAATCTATCTACTCCAACAAGGCATACATATCAGACTTCGACTACAAATTATTCTTGAGCATAGAGCTCTATCATGATTCGACTTACAAAACTATGAAAAAACCTCGAAAAACGAGTTCTAGGGGCCTCAGTGTTCCAAGATATGCATTGTCCAAGAATAACATATTATGCTTTATAGAGCATATTGCCACAAGTAAATGTCTTACAGAATTCCACACAAGATCCAACTCAACAGCTTAAATAAATTTTTAGTTGATCAAATTGCTCATTGATTATCAATTTATGTTCCCTTGCAATTGTTTCACATTTGACAACCAACATTAGAGTAATTTACAAAATTTGCCATACTAATGGTAAACCCCCTGTTTTTTTCCAGTTATAGAATAAATACTATCTCTATACAATTCAAGATATCACATCTTAGGTTTGATCAACTATTGATTGGGACACCCAAAAATTTCATCAACAAGGAGATACAAAGCGATGGAAATAAAAATGACTGAAAATATCCAATTTAATTAAGATAAATACAATTCCATCTAACAAAAAATAAAGTAGAATAAAATAAAAAAAGCAAAAAAGTTTATCGAAAAAAATAACTGCAAGACTCAAAGCTGGTCAACATATCAGGAGAAATAAAATCTGCTGCAATGTTCTCTCTTTTTAATTCCAATTTATTTCCTAAAAATTCACTTTTATGAGATTCAAATAAAAGGCTAAGGTTCCTCAAAAGTCAAAGCTTAAACCTGAACAACCATTATGAATAAATCAATATCTAAAGTTCATTGGACGTGAGAAGGCTTTACAAAGTTTTATGTGCAAGTCCAACAATGAGAACCATAAAACTCATAATTTTGTGAATTACAATTTTACTTTCTAAACCTTCCACTTCTTGTTCTCTAGTTTTCTTGATGACATAAAACAAGCTAACTAATAAAAAAGGAAACTCACTTATTACAGAAGTTCTGTAGTTAAAACCTTAATGAGTGTCTACCCTCCTTGCTCTTCTTTTGTTCAACTTATAGATGCAAAGAAAAAGAAAAAAAAGATTATGACCGTAGAGATTGGTTAAACAAAATGGAGTTACGGTTGTTTTTAATGGTTCTATGGTCAAGAGAATCTATAACTAGGGAAGGGTTCTTATTTTACCTTGGACCAAATAAGTTCAAAATTGATTTGAGGCCTTATAAGTTCTTTTTGGGCCAAAATAAGTAAGACTTTATGATTTTGGATTAAAAGGTGGGCTCTAATGAATTACACCCAAAAATTTCATCAACAAGGAGATAGAAAGTGATAGAAATAAAAATGACCGAAAAATATCCAATTTAATCAAGATAAATACAATTCCATCTAACAAAAAATAAAATAGAATAAAATAAAACTAGATAAACAATAAGCAAAAAAATTTTATCGAAAAGAAATAACTTCAAGACTCAAAGCTGGTCAACATATCAGGAGAAATAACATCTGCTGCAAAGTTCTCTCTTTTAATTCCAATTTATTTCCTAAAAATTCACTTTTATGAGATTCAGATAAAAGGCTAAGTTTCCTCAAAATTCAAAGCTTAAACCTGAACAACCATTATGAATAAATTAATATCTAAAGTTCATTGGAAGTGATAAGAAGAAAACATCTTACTTGAGAAAGTCGAGAGAATTGTTCAAACACAGGCTAATAGGTCCCACCTCTTCATTTCATTCATCTAATCCTATATAGAAGTTTTACAAGGATCTGTTCAAATACAATAATGTAGTAATACAATCATATAAGATTCTTTATCAGCCATTTTTTCTAAAGTATCAGCTGAATTGTCTTTTCAGTCTTCATAGCTTTATCTTCTTTTCTTCAATTATTGTCCTTCGTCATATGCATATGTCTGTTAAAAGATCTTCTTTTATCACATCAGGAATCTTTGCAGAGTGTTGTCCTGTCAAGCTTCAGAAATATTGTGGTAGAGTTTGAGCCAGCTGTCCACCAAATGGATTGAAATCATCAGTTGAAGAGTGCTTTGGTGAATCATCTTCTTTAATTAAATCAGCATACATCTTCTCCAAATTCTTTTTCATTTCATCTAATTCTTTTTTCTTTTCTGCTTTACTTTTCTGACTCGTTGTAGATCTTGCTGAGCTATTTTTCTATTCATTTCTTTTTGATTCATCAAATCGTACCCACTATTTTATCTTTACAGTCCTTGCCAAAGCAATCTGTCCATAATGATCTGTGCATTTGGAATACTGCCAAACCAATATCCAAGGGAATTTTGTCATGAAAAAGAAAGTAATTTGTTTTTCTATGGTAGAGGTGAATTTAGAGGGCATTTTCATAAAAGGCTCATATTTGTTGTAGATCTCTGAAGGTAAAATCTATGGCAAAATACGAAATCTTTCCCACCAGGTATAAAACCATCTAGGCATAGGATTTGAAATATCTGTTTTAATTTGGAAGAGGAATGTGTATAGGGTCGAATCAATAGGAAGTTAGTCCAAGCATGAATATAATCAAAATAATTGAATGTAGAAGGCTTGAGGTTCAAAGCAGTAGGAAAAGCAATCGGTGTAGTCAATTCAATTGTTTTCCAAGTCTTTGAAGATAAGATCTACAAAATTCTGACTTTAGAATAAGTCCGGCATTCACATCTAGGCTTTTCTCTGTCGGGCTGCATTGCATGTTGTACTTCAATCGATTTGGTAAAAATCAGTATAGCTTCATACCAATCTTTAGTTTTCATAGGATTAGTAGAAATATAATGAAAATCAGTATAAAAATATCTAGAAAATATTTCTTTAAAACCCATATCTTCATGTTCTTCTTCAAGGGTTACGATCTGTACAGGAGGTTTTTCGAACCATTCTCCAGGTTTAGTTTGATTTTCTGTAGTAGAGTTTGGTGTGGAGGTAGAAGGTAAAGAGGGAAACTCGGCTAATCTGCTGTTTAAGGCTTCTTTAAAGTTTGTGAGAGGTGATTGGTCGAATAAGCTAAGGGTTCTGTTCACATATCTAGTTTGGATAGGTGAAGGAGGGTTATTGGTTAAAGCTAAATATCGATTCTGTTGTATGGGGGTAGGTGCTCTTGGTCTCGTAGGTTGAATACGACTCATGTTTGTCCCGTAGAAATTTGCTCGTTAGATAATCAGGTAAAGAATTATTTTTTCCTTTAATAAATTCAATGTTGAAATCAAATGCAGGTAAAATGGCTTGCCATCTAGCAAATATTTGTTTAGAAACTAAACTTTTAACATCTTTTTCTAAAACATCTTTGGCAGCTTTGCAATCTATTCTTAATAAAAAATTTTTGTTAATCAAATTGTCTTGAAATTTTGTTATACATAATACTATAGATAAAATTTCTTTCTTAATAGTAGCATAATTCTTTTGTGAAGAAATCCAAATATCTGAATAAAATCTTACCAACTGTTCAGTAAAGGAATTCGGTAATCTCTGTTTGCCTCCGTAGCCTAGCTCAGAAGCATCAGTCTCCACCACCATCAAGGCATCCAGATGCGGGATTTAACTGTATTAGTTTGTTCATCTGAGCATGGAGCTGCATTCTTCCCATAGTCTTTTATACAAAGGTTCAGCTATTATCTTTAAATTTTTAATAAAATCAGAAACATAATTCAAACATCCTAAAAATCTTTGTAATTGTTGTTTATCTTTTATTTCATCTGGAAATTTATCACCAAAATTTATTGCTCACATATAGGTTTATATGTTRCSTGACTCAGTTCATGACCTAAAAATCTACAAGTAGTTCGAAATAATTTCATTTTTGATTCAGATAACACTAATCTATTTCTTTTAATAGTTTAAAAAATATATGCAAATGTTTAAAATATTGCTCTGTTGACTTAGAGAATACGAGTACATCATCAATATATACTATGCAAAAATCAGTAGATGGTATAAATATATCATTCATCATATTCTGAAGTTCTGATGGAGTATTTTTTAATCCAAAGGGCATTACATTCCATTCATAATGTCCAAAAGGTATTGTAAAAGCTGTTTTATAGCTATCCTTTTCTATGTTTGTTAATATTCCTACTTGTAATTTTAATTCTTTCATTTCTTATTTAAGTTCATTAATTTCATGTTGTAAATCATATATTGTAATTTTATCTTCTTGTTTAAATCTGGATGTTATTCCATTAAAACTAAAAGGTTTGATTTCTTGTTTATGAACATCTGTTATTATTAAATCTTTTAATTTTAACAAATATTCTGTTTTAATATCTCTATCTTGTATCTTCTCAATTAATTCTAAGAAAAACTTTTTATCTGATAATGAAATTACATTTATACTAGGATAACAATATCCTATAGTATTTATGCAATCTTCATAAGATTCACAATCTAAAGAACTATCTAATAACTCATTTATCTGGATATCTTCTTCTAATTCTTCAGAACTAATAATATCTTCATCAGTTTCTTCCTGATCTATTAATTCTAACATTTGTTTCTTCGTATTCTCTTTTGATTCTAAACTATTTACTTTATCTTTCAATTCACAATTCTTTGAAGTATGACCTAATCTTCCACATTTATAACATTTAATATTTGACATTGATCCTAACTACTCGATTTAGAATATTTAGTTAAACTTTTCTTAGTTAAAATACTTTTAGGTTAGAGAATGTTTTTCTAGAAGGTAAACTATATTTAGATCTTTTATATTCTTTTTCTATTTTTGATTTCTTTTTAATTTTCTTTCTAATCTTATTAGAAGGTGCACTAAACTTTTCTGTGGTAATAACAAACTGTTCACAAAATTCGCCTAATTCTTTATGTAACAAGCTATTATCATGTTGTATTCTATTAGCTAATTTTAAATCATTACACAAACTTAATCCTATATTATTAGCATAATTAATTATATCACCATAAGTTAATGTTGCATGAGGAATATCTCCATTATTTGCTTCTCTAATCTTTGTTCTAACTTTTTCAGCAAAAAACTTAGGCAATCCAGCTAAAAAGCTTTCTTTCCAGAATATGAAATTAGCATCATGTCTAATCATTAACTTATTTAAAAATATATTTTTATACCATCTAAAATCATGTAATTTAGGGCATCTTAAATTAATTAATATCTCTGAACTTCTTTGTTGAAATTTTTCAGGATTTCCTAAGAAATGTTTACATATAACAAATATCAAAGTATTAGTTACATGAGGTATATTAGTATAAGCTGTTACTATCTGTTCAGATTGTGATGTAGATTCTTGTGCATTTGTTAACACTTGTTTAGTAGCTCTTCTTATGTTTATCTTATCATTTTCAATTAACATATTATCCCACCATCCTTTAAGCATTCCTGTAAATCCTGATATTATCATCTCTGCTACTTTATTATTAGATTTTCCTATAGATTTATATGCTGATATAGCTATTTCCATTTCATTTAATAAATTATATATTTAAAATTCTGTCAAACCATCTAAATTCCAATCATATAAAGTATCTAGATTGTAGTTAAATTGTTCTCGTACTTCTTCAAATTGTGTATCTGGAAATGAAGGTGTAGGGTAAAAATTTTTAGTTTTATGATAAATTCTTCCTGTAGTATATATTTTTAAATTTCCTTTTAATCTATTTATACTTAAATTATTTTCTTCTTCAGACTGAACTTCTTCTTTAATAATTACAATGGAACCAGCTATCCCAAAAGCTCAAGCTATTAGGATACAACACTCCATTGCTTATAAGCCTTAGGATCCCCCAAGTCCCACCCTGCTTCCGCAAGGCGCACTGGACCCAATATGTTGGGATTACCTACTCCCTTCTTGCCTAACAGGACCACATCTTACTACCTCACACGGGCCTTACTGCGCTGACCAATGTCAGTGGAGTTTCAAACCTGTGACCTCCACGGTGGGATTCGAACCTGGTGTGGCTCTGATACCATAAGACAATGGAACCAGCTATCCCAAAAGTTTAAGACAATGGAACCAGCTATCCCAAAAGCTTAAGCTGTTAGGATATGACACTCCATTACTTATAAGCCTCAGGATCCCTCAAGTCCCACTTCGCTTCCGCAAGGCGCACTGGACCCAGTACGTCGGGATTACCTACTCCCCTCTTAGCTGACGGGACCACATCTTACCGCCTCACACGGGCCTTACTGCACTGACCAACGCCAATGGAGTTTTGAACCTGTGACCTCCAGAGGCAGGATTCGAACTTAGGTTAGCTCTGATYCCATAAGACAATGGAACCATAGATATAAATTGTAATACCCGAAATTTTTTCTTTATTAATTTTGTTTGATTTTGCTTGAAATTGTGTGCCAACTAGGGTTGAAAATTTCATATGTGATTAATATTTTGAAATCGCATGTTTAATAAGTACAGAAATATTGTCTGTGTCGAATAAGAACCATTGTTTGGTTAAAGGCTCGACTCGTGAGTCTATTTATTTATTAGTCGAAAGTTGGGCTTGTTATCGAAAGGAAGCCCGTTGTATTTAATTTATGAATTTTGGGTTAGGTATGGATGGAAAGGCTCGAAAAGTTTGGGTTACGGTCCAAAATATAAAATTTAAAAAAAAGGAAGAAAATATATAAAAAATAAAAAGAAAGAAAAGAAAAGAAAAGAAAAAGAAAAAAACCTAAAGAAAACCCTTCATCTTCTTTCTCTTGTAAACCGCCGCCGCCGCCGCCGTTTCCCCTCTGCCTACTCGACGCCGCTTGTTGCAGCTCTTCCTTGCTTCTTCTCTTCTCTCCCCTTCTCCTACTGCCGACGCTTGAAGTGGCCGTTGCTCTTCGCGGTTCGCGATCGACAGGCAGCTCACCGCACCAGACCACACCTGTGCTCGAAGGATGCCGCTCGCAGCATGCATCGCCAAGGCTGACCACTTGCTAGAGTCACTGCAAGGCGCACGCCAAGAGACCATCCGATCCTGTTGAGCCAAGCAGACCGCTCCAGGTCTCTTCTTCGGCTTCCCTCTCTCGCTCTCAGGCTCAGATCTGCGATCTGTGATCCGCATCATTGCCGACCAAAACGTCTGCCAGAGGCGCGTGATTTGCTCCTCCAAATTTGATAAGCCATCTTCTTCTTCTTCTTCTTCTTCTTTTTCTTCTTCTTCTTTTTCTTCTTCTTCTCTACGTGACTCAGACACTCGCCTGATCTACCGTCATCATCCTCTCTTCTTCTCTACGTGACCGGATCTATGCGATTCGGACACTCGCTAGATCTGCCGTGGTCATCCTCTCTCCTTCTCTGCGCGACACCATTTGCCAGATCTACTGTCGTCATTTTTTTCTCCTTCTCTGCTCAACCGTTTTTCTCTTCGACTGAAGCCAAAATCTCTTGCCGCTGGCCGTCACTTTGCTCTCTATCCTTACTGCTTGCGTTGCCAGACATTGCCACTGTGAATCCATCAGTTGCGGTCGAGATCGTGTCTCACTGTGGACTAGAGTTCTGTTGCTGCGTAGATAATGAGCAACAACTGGTACAGTGCCCAGCAGTGGCCAGCACCGGTAGGTGCTCTGCTTGTGCATCAAGGAGCAGCACCTAGTGCAAAACCTAGCAGTGCCCAGCGCCAGTGCCAATCACTAGGCGCTAGCAGGCATCGGGCGCCCAGCAAGCCCCCAGGTGCCTCGATGCTATTGTACGCGCCGCTTGAGCGCATGCTCGGGAATCCAATACCGCTCTTGCAACACTTGGATATCGTGAACTTAAAGGTAAAAACGTTAAAACTTGATATTGAAATTTATGACTTGTGCATAATTTTACCCTAAAGTGAATTGGTGGGAGAACATAGATTAGGTTTATACTCGAGCTAAGGAGTTGAATTGTACCCTTAAAAATGTGATACTTGATAATACGAGAATTAAATATGGATTTATAAATTGATAAAGGACATTATTAGATTAAACACATAATATCTAAGTTGGGACGATCGAACTAAGTAGACTTTCTTTCTGTAATCACAACTAGGTCATTTCGAGGCCTTATGTTGAGAACGGTTGAAGGAGTTCACTTCACAATTTAAGTAAGAACCCACTAACGTAAAGGATTCCGGGTAAGTAAACCCTCACATCTCATTAATATTATGAATGAATGTAATTGAACTCTTTTAATTGGTCTAATATGTTGTGTATGGGATTGTATGTCGATATGTGTAAATTGTGTGGAATGTTACATGTGTTCATATCCTATATTACTTTTATGTCGAATGATATGTTATATATTGTTTCATATCTTATACTGTTTGTCGAATGATATGTTATATTCGGTTGTATGCATTTCATGTCATGGGCATATAGTTAGGGATTCTGACAAGCCATTCACACATTTAGAAAATGAATGGCTTAGGAAATGGAATTTTAAAGGAAAATGTTAAAGTTTTCGAAAAGGAGTGTAAACCTAGCCACGAAAGACGTGAGTAGGAAATGGGGCGTGAGGGACCAGTGCATCCGACCCTACCCTCTTGGAGGGTAGCGAAGAATGTAATGTTCACCTCCTTGGAAGTGAAAGTATGGAAGGAAAAGAAATGTTATATTAACCACTTTATGGTTCTACCGGTAAAAATGAAATCGGGTTCCAAATAAGAATGGCCCACTGCCGAGCTTAGTGGGCTAAACGTTACACTCAGTGAGCTCACGAATGAAGTGAAATGGAACGTTTTAAAAACTATATATTTTGAAGGAAATATTTTGTAAAGAGATTTCAAAAAGAGAATGTTTGGAAAGTTTTCATTTAAAAGGCGAAATTTTATAACTTCATGACATATATGACATGTTTCTACATTCATGCATGAGGTTTATTTGTTGGGCTTTTTAGCTCATTCCTTTTCTTTTATTTTGTATTTCAGATGATGTGTAGCCAAGTGGGGTGAGGAGGTCGCTTGTGGGCAAACTATGATACCCTAGAATGCGTTTTAAATAAATTTTATGTAGTAAGATAATTGTCCACTTGAGTAGTTTCCGCTTACTATTAAGCATTTTTTTTGAATAGTTTAAATTCTTGATGTTTCTGCGATTTTTGTTTTGAATAAATGTTGGGATAGTGAGGATTTGTTAATACACATTTTTAACTCTTTTGCGTATTGTTGAGTTTTAAATGGATAGTTGATTATTTGCGAGTAGAGTGATGTAATATTCTCAACTTAGGACAGTTCCTAATCTGGGGATGTTACATAAATTTTGAATTGAATTAAGGTAATAGAATTGCACTAATTAAATAAATAAACTTACACAATAATGAAAACAAAGATATTAATAAAAATTATTAACTTTCTGATTGGCACATTGATTGTTATGGCTTCTAAGTCATTATGCTCCAAAAATAAGCGAGAACATACACGATAATGGTAATAAATTAAATAATTAATAGAAAATAAATATATAATAATGCATAATTCGTAAAAGCAAAAAAATTACCATGGGGTGTTATAGAGTTCATCTTGATGATAAATGAGAAAATAGGTCAAAAAAGCAAGCACCAAAAACAAGGAAAAGAAATAAACCACTTAAAACCGACTCCTCGGCAACGGTGCCAAAATTTGGTATGTCATTGAACTACCAAAAATAATTAACATACTCTCAATAGATAAAAATCATACAATGGAGAGCAAATGTTAGTGATGTGCCCTAGAGCATAATTAATTTACAATCGTATGAGATTCACCATTTTCCATCTCATCAATATCTCTATTCATGATCATATGAAATGTAAACAAGACTAGTCTTTGGATTATTATTTGCCCTAGTAATAATCCTATGACTAGACTTTCACAAAGAAAGTATGGCTTTAGATACTGTGTAGAATGGCTCTAGTGCAAGTGGGAGATTGTTAGTGATAATAAAAGTATTATTGGCATTATTTCCCATTATGTCCATTTATTAGTTATTTATTCTTTTCATATGAGTATGATGATGAGATAAAAGAATAATTAGAACTAACCATAAAGTTGTTCTTGGTCATAAGATTATTACTGAGGCAAATAATCATCCGTAAAGACTAGTCTTGTTTACATTTCAATGATCATGTATAGAGATACTGATAGGATTGAAAATGGTGAATCTCGTACAATTGTAAATAAGAGACTTATTTGTAGGAACAAATGAACTTGAACGAAATGAACAAGTAAACAGGAAATTATTTGTCATTAGACTGCGAGCTTTTATTCCTTTGACCTTAAATGATAAATGTTCTCATATTTCCTTAACTATGATTTACTACTATTAACTACTCTGAGTATATAGGAGTGCAAGATAATTTGTAGTACTAGATATATGAGAACATGTGATCATGCAATAAGGAATCTATTACTTCTTCTTTAGAAAAAAGAATATCCTTGTACATTTTCTATTGACTAAGAAATATTCGGCCGAAGTGGAATGTGATGAAAAATGAGTTTCTCACAGTAGTTAAGGAATCGGAATAATGTACTTGATATGTTCGCAAAAGGATATCAAAATGGAAGGAACAAAACACAGTAGTCTTGGTTCATTTGATAGAAGTTGACCAACTACTTGATTCATTAAATAGGGGTCGTGGAGTGTTTTGCTAGACACCAACCATGATCTATGGAAATCTTAGTATGGAGTTATTAGAACATACTAGTGAAATAATATGAAGTGGCCTAGGAAGTCGCATGCAATGAGATCGTTAAGGGAAGTTGTCATTTGTACTAACATGTAACGAATACATAGGGATCATAACCTATCCTGAAGCTAAATATAATGTGAAAGATTATTAATAAGGTTGGAAATTTAATTTATTTGATGGTATAAAAATAAATTAATTTAGTATAATAAACTTGTAAACCCAAAATCCTAAATGAGAAAGTCCAAATAAAATGGTCCAAAGTTTTGGGCTAGTATTATGTGCCAATTAGGTTTCTTGAAGCCAAGTGAACTTAATTTGATTAGGTTTAGACTTTTAGAAGTCTATAAACATATACCATTATAGACTTAGGTTTAGAGAGAAAAAAATTGTTTTCTTTGCCTTCCAAAATAAACTCTCACAATCCGTTTGCTTCGGGTTTGGGTGGATGGACTAGAGAATTTACCAATTGTGGATTTATTGGATTGCTCCATAGTTCGACATCCAAATCAGAGTTGGAGGATATGGAGAAAGGTATTTATTTTACAACTTTTGATCTTATTGTATCAATCATAAAATTGGCAAGTTGATACGCTTCATATGTGTTTTAATTTTTATTCTATTGTGCATACCTTTACTTATAGTAAGGTCGTCTTTTTGTGGAATAGGCAAGTCAATTTCATTTTGATAAAAGATGAAAAATTTGGGGGGAGGGGTTGGAAATGTTATTGAACTAACAATTTGTCTAGAGCAAACAAATCATAATAGTGTAAGAAGCAATACATCAAGAAGATCAGGTTAAAGCCACTAATTCTACCTTGATTTGATTCAATCGATCACATACGCAAAGATAACTCGATATTCATAAATAAACTGGTTATACTTATCCCAGATGCTTGCTTATTGATAATTAAAAGGGAGACTCATTAATTATTCTCTAATCGATAGATAATCATGGAGATAACTAATAAGATTTAATGTATTGATAACTGTAAGAACTAGATAACTCATGAGGTTTAACTAGTTGCAAAGTAAAGAGTTTAATTAAGTAACATACTTAAATTACCGACTAAACAGAATACCTAAACTTTTTGAAAGGCAGAGAGTAAATAAATACTTATTCAATAATCAAGACGATAAAATAGTTAGATCTCACGATTGTCCCTAAATTAAAACTTTCTTAGTACTTCAACCGGAATAAAGGAGTATAGCACATAGTCATCAAGGGAAAACAATAGTCTATAAAATAAATCTAGAATGCTGAATGATGAATTCTTCCAGGTCTATCCCATATAAATAGGATTTAGAAAATCCACGAATCCTAAAATGTCTCAACTTCCTAATAATAATAAAGATATCATAATCTATTAGGGAAATAAATACTTATGAAATTTAATTTCTAAATTACATGGAATATATATTCTAGAATATTCCTAAAACAATAGAGGATCTTCTAGAATATTCCCAAAACAATAGAGGATCTTAAAAAGATATGATGAAGGTGGATCAAATTTCCTAAAATTCATCCATGCCACATGCCAATGCGGTAATTACGTGCATTTTTTGTTTTAGCACTCAAAATGCACCAAAGTTGCCTTCTTTTCACCAATTTCCTCCTCTCAAGAGTCCTCAAAAGATAAAAGTCCAATAAAACACATAATTAGTGCACTATATATATCCATAATCAATCAAATATCACAAATATCAACTCAAATGGACTTTATCAAAACCCTAAACCCAAACCAACCCAACCTAAGATGGCTTGTGGGTTAGACGGGCTAGCCCACAAATTTTTCTAAAAAATATAAAAAAACTAAATATTCCTAAAAACACATTAAAAAAATCCCTAAATAATAAGAAGAATCCATCGCTATATCATAGTTCATGTTATATATTATCGTTCATTCCATAATTCAAGTATAATTAACAAAGTATATGAAACTTAACAGAGTCTAGAGAATTTAACAAAGTCTACAATATTCTTTAAAATTATTAATAACTAGCACATCAGTAGTCATATCAAGATCTTCTTCCCATCTTCTTCCTCTCTCTTTCTCTCCATCATTATCCGCTAGAACATTCAATCCCTCATTGAACAAAATTATTTTAGTTCATTCTTTTCATTATCTGCATAAATTGACAAATGTAAATGTAATTAAAATTAAAACCACAATAATAAACCACTATATCAACTAAGTGTAGAACATAAGAATTTGTAAATTAATTTACCATTAGAAGAACTACTCAACCAATTGTGAGCGCAAATAAAAGCTTGCACATTTTCAAAAAAGGTGCCAACTCTTATACTTGGTGGGCATCCCAGCACCATGGAAAAAGTTGATTCTGATGCAAGTGATTATAAGAATAGCTAAAACATCAAGTGACATTAGCGAAATGGTTGGATGTCAGTACTTGTGATTCCTCCAATATTCCACGATATCCAAATCTTTATAATATGCAAATTCAAGCTTTAACTCTTCAAAATAAAGATCCAATTAAGATTTTCGAATACCTATAATTGTTTGGTTATCATACATCATTATTTTTTTTTTATTAATTGAACTGGGTTATCAAACAAAAATATGAACCATTTAGAGAATACAAGGAAAATAAAAAGTATTATCACAATTACATCAAAGATGCTTTTGCCCTTTCCTTTAACTACTCCTACACTCTGTAAGGTTGTCCTTGTGATATTAGAAGATTATGCTTGTGAAGAATTTGTCATGTTAGTATCAGAATACTAGTAAAAAAAACTTATATAACACTATCTTCAGAAGTGACATCTTCTCTTAGCATTTAATAGGATCACTCTCAAACTTAAACAAAAGAACTCCAACATTGAAAGCTTTATTCATGGTTCAAGAATAGCTCCAAGTGCAAGTACCATGCTTTATTGAGTCCAATACTTATGAAGCTTCTCTTTCATCCTTTTACACATATCACTTATCATCTCATCTTCATCCAACAAGTTTTCCTTTAACTAAACTTCAATCTTCCAACCTTACATAAAGTATTTCATCCTTTTACACATATTCCTTATCATCTCATCTTCATCCAATAAGTTTTTCTTTAACAAAACTTCAATCTTCCAACCTTACATACAGTATAAATTTGATATAGGACAAGAAGAGTAGAGATCAAGTTGACAGTTTCATAAAATGGCTCAAGGAACTCACAAACTCTTTTTTTCCATTATTTAACTGATTGACAATCTTCATAATTCTTATCATTGAACAAGATAAAACTTAATGTAAAAAAAATGGAAACGATTTACAATTTACCTTCTTCTATCAAATTAAAAATTTTAAATAAAGAACAAAGGAAAACAAACAATAGCAAGGTGAAAGAGAATTTATCAAGTTGCAACACAAAGTCACATGATTTCATTCATATTTAATTCACTGATAGGGACCAATTTTTTAACATAAAAGTAGAAAGAGGAGAGGATAGCTCATGCTATGAACCCATAAAATGTTTCTAGCAATCAAATGCTATAAAGAAAGGTAAACTAATTCAAATAAAAAAGAAATAAATTCTACAATTGAATACACAAATTTGACTGATACCTATTTTTCTCCTCAACCTTGGTCTTTTAGCTACTGAACAAAGCTGCCACGACAGCCATAATGTCCAAAAAAATGACACCTCCATAAGTTTAGGAGATTAATAGTTTCGGAAATTGCAAGTGATAAAACATCAAACATTTTCAGTGTCAATATCAGTACCACATGAGAAAGGACAAATTCAATGCACAAAGCTGATGCAAGAAGTTGGCATTACCAAAATGGGCTCCAAATGCAAAAAATAATGAAAATGAAATTATCTAGTTGCAACATAAAGTCACATGTTAAGAACAACCAAAATAAAATTTAGATGGAATTTTGGGTGAAATTTATAATAAACTAATTTTCTTTCAAGTGAAACTCCTAGACTGAATCCTATTCCTAATTAAATGTGTGGTGGCTAAACCTTCCCAAAATTTCAAAAATGAGAAAAAAGTGTAAACTTTCTAGATTTTTTATTTCAATTCTTATCAAAATTGGAGATAAATTTTGACTAGATGGTTAAATGTAGATATGGTTATTCTGCAATAGAAACATATACATATTGAATTCATGGGGATGCTCAAACCTTTGAACAAACTATAGAAGGCTAGAAGAAAGGAAGATCATAAATTATATTCATTGAATTAATAAGAGAACTATATTTATGACTATGAGAAGTAATGTACTAGGAATTTTTGTCTTAAAATAGACTAATTGATTGGTAAGATATATATGATTGGTAAAGATGTTTTGTGCATATTCAATTGCTAGCCGCTAGCTATAAGAACATCTTAGAAAATTTATCTAATATCAATGGCTTCAAAAAAAGAAAGTAAAAAAATTACTATTCTTTCAATTAATTACAAAAAAGTGGCAATATGCGTTATGAAAAATCTATTCTAAACTAAGCTGTACTTTTATTCAAAAACAAAAATTGTACCTCAGTAATGTATGGTGAATTCATAAGTAACAAGTTCAACCAAAATCGTAGGAGAGAGCAGATGAAGGAGTCACAAATGCTGAAGTCAGAGGAGTAACAATGATAGACAGGCAATGGCAACTTGGGAGGGAGAGTAGGAATTCAGGCAGAACAATCATACTAAGCTGCTTGGGCTGGCCTACTTATGAAAATCCCAATCCAACCCACTCAATTTGACAACTATACTCATTTTGCATGGCACCCGGTCTAGGCAAACCCTGTGACCTCAACATGTTTTGACACCTTTACTTTACATTATGTCTAATTATGGTAAATAGCATAAATAGTCCTTGAGCTTTTCTCACAGTATATTTTTTTGATGTAATATAAAATTGAACTATTTCAAAATAGTCAGTCATTCAGTTCAATTATTGAATGATAAAAGCATTTCCATAAATTATCCCCTCTCATTGACTTCCCTCATACTAATCCACCAATTCCTCCTCCTCTCACCTTTCTCTGCCCCACCTCTAAAAAAAAGGTGCAGAGTACTACCATTAATGATGATAAGGAGCTTGTCTTGCATGATAAATAGGTCATCATCTAATCTAGTGCAATGGGTATGTCATCTGAATCCTCATTGTGTTTTTTTTCAAATCTACAATCCTCGTCACAATGTTAACATTAGACAAAATCATGATCTCCAATCGTAGTAATTCTTAGGGAAGCCAACCATTGCCACCTAGATCACCTAGATTCATGTGTAACCATGATTGAAGTTGGTAAAAGCTCCTATAGAATCTACCTAGATAAGTTGGCATTGAATAGACATAACAATAATATCAATATCATTGCATTTGATTTGAGAATATCCTTGACAGGTTGTAGTCAAATGAAATACTTCTCCATTAGACATTAGAAAAATTGAAGATCTATAGATCAAGTTATTCCTTCACTTTTTTCTTTAAACAAGGGGGAAAAAGATGAAAGACTAAGAAACTTTAGGTGTAATTGGATTGAATTTTCATTTAAAAAAATATTATATGTTAAAGAAGGATTTCTCCGACAAAGGAGGCTGAAAAATGAAAAAAAGTGAAATTTGAATTTGTCTCTAAAAAAAGAAGTTTTTTGTCTAAGAAATTCATTTGGATTGGATAGATGAATTTTTAATTTGTGGAAGAAAACATAAAATTAGTTAAATTCCTATTTATTTTATGAAAAAAATTTGAATACTTGAGCATTCTGCAAAAGTTAAAGATAATTTTAGTTTCAATGTCCTTAAATACTCAAGTGATCTTGAAGCAGTACCCAATGGTTTTCTCTAGATTACTCGAGTAAGACATGCCTTCATCTCAAGTATTTTTGGAGTGTGTAACAATACTTGAGAATCATTGAGCAATTACTCAAGTAAAAATTATGTATTGATCAAGTATTCTATCATGTTGTGATCGAGACTGGAAGATTATTAAAAATATGGAATGAGCCATTACAGAATGCCCTCGCCTGCTGCAACAACGGACCACAAATATCCTATATATGCTCTAATTGCCCACTTGTGTGTGGATCCATGTGTGGAATCCCTAAGTTGGCAATCTCTTGTTTGATCCTCGAATCTAGCAAAATGCTAAAACGCATTAACATTGAGTTGTGATGTTACCACCGAAATTTGGTACAAGCTAACCAACAATATGTGTATAAGTTGTAATCAATATACTAACCATAAACATAGCACCCAAACCAATCCCCTGAAAACCATCAGACATACTACAAGCATGCTTAGGGTTTTCGATCAGGAAAAGGGTAATCCAAGAATACCACTAGCAATAATATTGTTGTCTCACTTGTGTGTCATGTGCAATCCCACCTACAACAGCTCGATCCTGATGTTGCATCTACTCAATGATGTACAATATATGCCAATCCGACTAATCTTCAGTATTACCCTAAAGACCAATGGCATACATGACTGTATCATGTACGTGCTCTCTAGTGGGGATCAAGTGTTCATGAAAAATTTACGCATCTTGTGAGCTAATAGAGAAGATGCATTGTAGAGGTGACAATGAAAATAAGTCAACAATACTAATCCCTAATTCAAAGTGTTAGAGGAATGCAAATCCTTGAGCAACAATAGATATCAAAACTAAATCTTGTTCCTTGAGTGGTCTCTTCAAAATAGACCACCTGTGAGAGACCATATCAATTGCCCCTAAATTCAAACAATTACCTGTAATAGGTCCGAAACCTAAAAGCCTCTAGCAGAGATCCTACCACTCATGCCTTGGGAGGTCGTATTGAGGACTAGTGATCAAATTGTTGTGGTAATGTAACACCCGGGATTCTACTTTTGTGAATTTTGTTTGATTTTGCATGAAATTGTGTGCCAACTAGGGTTGAAAATTTTATATGTGATTAATATTTTGAAATCACACGTTTAATAAGTACGGAATTTTCATTCGTGTCGAATAACAGTTATCGTTTGGTTAAAGGCTCGACTCGTGGGCCTATTTGTTTGTTAGTCGAAAGTTGGGCTTTTTATCGAAAGGGAGCCCTTTATATTTAATTTACGAATTTTGGGTTAGATTTAGATGGGAAGGCACGATGGGTTTGGGTTACGGCCCAAAATATAAATAAATATAAAAAAAAGAGAAAGAAGAAAAGAAAATATATAAGAAAATAAAAAGAAAGAAAAGAAAAGAAAAGAAAAAGGAAAAATCCATCTTCCTCCCCATGAAACCCTAAGCCGCCGACGCTGCCGCCGCTTCATCTTCGCTGCTCACCTCCACCAAACCAGACCGCCACTATGGGCCAAGCTGAGTCCACCATCCGTCTGTCGACTGTTGCAATAGGATGGAGAGCAGTGCCGCAGGTAATGGAGTTGTCTTCTTCATCCTCTGATGATGCCGCGTCTCCACAGCTGCCTCAATCGCAGCCAGCGTCGGTCTGTCGGTCGGGGAGATGAGGGGTGCTCAATTCTTCCACTCGTAGCACCACTCACCACTCGACTCAACCGAAGCAAGCACAGAGCAACACGAGGCCATCTCCAGTCCGTGAGGACTAGCTAAAGAAGATCCTATCTGCCAAGCCATCACTATCGTTAGCGCCCATACAAATGGGATCTCAATGCCACACAGCCACCTTTCTCACCTACCAGCCCGTTCCACCCTCGCGAAGAAGATTTGCACAACCCGTGCTGCTCGTCGGTCTGAGCACCATTAGATTTACATGCGTAGCCGATCGAAGCCTCACATCTGGAGTTGCTGGTGCATCGGTTGCTCACTTGAGGCTCATCAACAGTCCGTGCCATTGCTCCGCCCAAAATCTGCCATCTCTTCCCTCTTCTTCATCTCTCGCGACCTGATCTGGACGTCCGCTCTACTGCACCATTCTCTCGGATTGCAGGTTGCTGCGTATCGCCCATCCTCGGTAGCTCGCCGTCTTCGTTCGCCCTGAGAGGGAGCTCGGACTAGCGGCAGCTCCGGGGCTGCATTCTTACTTGTTGTTCGCCGACATCTAGCAAGTGCAAGCGCCCAGCAAGCAGAGGTGCCCCGCGCCCCGCGCCTAGGCTCTCGATGCCAGACCCCCAATGCTCAGCAACGCCAAGCGCACCGACGCCCAGGCGCACTGATGCCCAAGCGCCCAAACACTATTGCATGTGCAGCTTTAGTGCACACTCGAGGACCCATTGCCATTCCTGAGACATTTTGGATATCATGAATTTTAAGGTGAAAATGCTAACACTTAATATTGAAATTGTATGAATTGTAAATAATTATGCCCTGAAGTGAATTTATGAGAGAGCATAGTTAGGTTTATACCCGAGCTAAGGAGTCGAATTGTACCCTTAAAACGTGATGTTCGATAATATGAGAACTGAATATAGATTTATAAATTTATAAAGGACATTTTTGGATTAAACAAATAACACCTAAGTTGAGACGATCGAACTAAGTAGACCCTCCTTCTATGATCAACTTGGTCATTTCGAGGCCTTACATTGAGATCGGTTGAAGGAGTCTATTTCACAACTTAAGTAAGAATCGTTTACATACAGGACTCCGAGTAAGTAATCCTCACATCTCATTAATGCTATGAATGAATGTAATTGAACTGTTTTGGTTGCTCGAATATGTTGTGTATGGGATTGTATGATAATGTGTGTATAATTGTGTGGAATGTTAATGTGTTCATATCCTATAATACTTTTATGTCAAATGATATGCTATTATGTTTCATATCTTGTTCTATTTGTTGAATGTTATGTTATATAAGGTTCTATGCATTTCATGTCATGAGCATGTAGTTTAGACTTCTACATCACATTTGGCATGAGCCTTTCACACACTTAGAAGGTGAAGGGTTTAGGAAGTGGAATTTTAAAGGAAAATGTTAAAAGTTTTGAGAATGTTAAAGTTTTTAGAAAGGAGTGTAAACCTAGCCATAAAATATGTGGGTGGAAAATGGGGCGTGGGGGACCGGAGCACCCGACCCTACCCTCTTGGAGGGTAGGTAAGAATGTTCACCTCCTTGGAGGTGAAAGTACGGAAGTTAAAAGAATGTAATTTTAATCGCTTTGCGGTTCTACTGATAGGAGTGGCATCGGGTTCCAAATAAGATGGCCTACTGCAGAGCTTAGTGGCTAGGCGTTATACTCTAGTGAGCTCACGAATGAAAGAAAATGAAATGTTTTACTGTAAGTGAATTTTGAAGGAAATATTTTGTAACAAGATTTTGAAAAGGGAATGTTTGGAAAGTTTTCATTTAAAAGGCAAAATGTTAACATTTCATGACATGTAGGACAGGTTGATGCATTTATGCATTGAGGTTACATACTGGGCTTTTTAGCTCATTTCTTTTCTTATGTGTCATTTCAGATGATATGTAACCAGATAGAGCGAGAAGGTCGCTTGTGGGCGAGCAATGATACTCGAGAACTTGATTCAAACTTATTTTATGTAATAAGATAATTATATTATTTTTGAATGGTTTAAATTCTTGAGGCTTTCGCTATTTTCATTTTGAATAAATGTTGAGTTTTAAACGATAGTTGCTTATTTGCGAGTGGAATGATGTAACATTCCAGGGTTAGGATAAGGTTCCTAATCTGGACATTCCTGGGTTAGGATAAGGTTCCTAATCTGGGGGTTGTTACAGTCATGGTATCAGAGCTTAGAGTTTTAAAAACAATTCTGTACACTTCGTAAGAAATGATTTATGAATTTTTGAGAAGTATATGGGTATCGAGCCATGCCACAATCTTCCTTTCCTAGACCATCTGGTAAGTTTGTGTTTGGATTTAATTCTCGAATGAGGTGAATGTTAAGTGTTATAGTATGTCTTGTCTATATTTTGCTTTGAATTTGGGATGATGTATAATGTTGGAATTTTAAAGATTCGTTTAGACAAGAGGCATTACGTTCCGTTTGTAATACCTAAATGGGATCGTGAATGTCGTTTCTTACCTATCCACAAGATGAAATAAAAGTGTAGCGAATATAAATTTGATGCCAAATTTAGGAAAAGGTATTTGTAGAATAAAGTCTCCGAAGGAAATCTTTTGCTAGGAAGGTGATACTTAATGTGTTTGTAGAATAAAGTGTCTGAAAGAAATCTTTTGTTAGGAATTGGGATACTTAATCTATTTAAAGTATTGTTTGAATGCTTAAGATGCGAGACTGTCTTGTTATGTGAATGTTGATCTATTGTAAGGTGATTGATTAGGTTGGATGGATAATTTTTGATAAGTAAGATATTGAATTTKTTTTGACAATACTCAAGGAGTTTTTGATTAATTGGAATAGGTTTAACTTTGGTGGGGATAGCTATTTAAGCAAAGTATTTTCCCATAAGGAGAGGTAAATGATATGTGGTTTTGATTCCAAGATGCTGAAGGGAATTAAGAACAAATTTGTGATTTGATTTCAGACTATAAGGTTTCAAACTTATTTTATGTAATAAGATAATTATATTATTTTTGAATGGTTTAAATTCTTGAGGCTTCCGCTATTTTCATTTTGAATAAATGTTGAYTTTTAAACGATAGTTGATTATTTGCYAGTGGAATGATGTAACATTCTTGGGTTAGGATAAGGTTCCTAATCTGGGAGCATTACAGGTAAACTCCAAAGTATCACTACTTCCACTGGCATAATAATAGTATGAAATTGTTGCTTTGAACGCCCCTTCTCGACCATACAGTCACAAGTGTGTGGTTAATCTAGATATGCTTAGTCTGTGTAACCACACTAAAACCAACTACATCTACCAACTCTCTAACTTTAGTCATAGCCAAAAAGTACACTCTCCAAAAACTCCTATCAATATGTCTAACTAATAGAACTGTATCACAGCCCTTATCCAAGACAAGCTAGGAAGATAAATGATGGTCCTATCTTGACTTGTACATAGTGGGCTTAGATGAACATCGACATGTATATGCTCACGCTCCATCTAAACGAAATTCTAAATTATCATGCAATGAGATATTTCTTAATAAGAATTCTCTTAAAAAAATAAATTGACATTCTATTATAGTGATTTTTAAAATAAAAAAATTGATAGAGTTTCCTTTGTAGATAAGACATTTTCCAAGCTCAACATGTGACAAACAAAAGACATATCCCATTCTCCATCAAATTTCAAACCAAAATTCAACAATATGATATTTTATTTGAAGAGAGTAAGTTTCCATCGAAACACAATGCACTTGTTCAAGTCTACCAAGAGATGTTTATTTTTTTACTAGTTTGAGAAACATATAGTGTTTCCACACATGTTTTAATAAGTAATTGACAATAAATGCTAAAATAATGAATAAAAGAATTAAAAAGAGCTAACAAGTAGATGGTAGTCATACTATAGGTTAATCATAAACCTGCCAAGCAGCATATCAAAGCTAAGCCACGTTGTTACTTCATGGGCCAAACCTAGCTAAGTGATCAATACCACCTGTATCAATATAGCAAGTAAAATACAGTAGTCCAAATCAATTGCAGTAAAGTACAAATATGTAGCAAATGCCATCAAACATCAAAACTTAAAATCATTAAGAAAGCTAATATGCGTGGTAACTCAAACACATCAACATTTAATTTGAATTAGCAATTTATGAAACGAGACATAAAACAAATAAAGATTTTAACAATAACCACCAAACCTTGAATCTAAAAGCACACCTATGACATGAATATTTAAAATACCGAAAAATATGTTCAATATTTCATTTTTCACATAAAAATATTAAGTCAAACACTAAAATTAAACTTGGAAGAAAAACGTAATACAATACAGGATCTATCTTCATAAAAGACAAAATTGATTGAACATATATACATATATGTATTGCAAGGCTAGATTCCATTTTGAGAATCCCATTTAGTTAATCTTGACTTCTGTCTAGACTAGGCATCCAACTGGGATTGTCACAAGGCCGATTCGACCCCTAATGGGAAAAGTCTATCTTGGCCCAACTTTTAGGATTACTGTAGGATCATGTTACACAACAATAGGTCGGTGCTCGACATGGAAAATTTTGTACGACCCCAGTTAGGTTCAGGAATTATTCAAACCTGGCTTGCACCTCATGGCCCAAGCCTGATAAACAAAATCGCATGTACAATTAGCTTCAATTGTGTAAGTATACACAATCTACAAGTAATATAAAGTGAATAGAGTATCGATCCACAAGGATTTTTAGCGTAACAAGTAGTAGCTAAATTTTCAATAAAAATAAGTTATGATTTGATTAATTGCCACTAAAATAAAGTAAAATTATCTAAGGGTTATCTAATCACTAAAATTGGTAAATAATTATAACAAAAGCCTCACACGAGATGATTAAGAGTCTAGAAATGAGTTAGAATTAGTAATCTCTAACGTACTAATGTTCATGAAGCATTTACAGCAATGCTGCAGCATAAAAGTTGCAAAGGTCTAACAACATCGGTAGCACAAATCAAGACAAACAAATGACTTCACTCTTTCAATTTTTTTTGTCCTTGTTCCTATTTCAGTAGGTCGATTAACCTTTAGGTCTGACCTAGCTTAAGAAATCCAAATAAATGCAGAAGTCTCTTAGGGTTTTATGAGTTAAACATATATTTCTATAGTATATAATAATGACATATCCACTACTAGAAATAAAGGTTATAACAATTTTAGTGACAGTTTTACAAAAGCATAGTAATAGATGGTCTATAATAATGCTCTTAGCCATTGTAAGTATATAAATTGAAAAAAGACATAGTTTTGCAGAACTTTTTGAATATTTTTTTAAAAAATTTATATTTAAAAAAAGAGAAAGCTAAGAGCATGAGGAAAGGTATGATGTAGTGTCACTATTAGTGATGCTATTATATAGCATCATTAGAAGTATTGTAAAAAAAAAAGCGGCCAAGAATTGGCACAATTTTTTCATCTTTTTCATTTAGAAACCCAATTCAATCTCCCTCTATTTCTCTCTCTCCTGGCCCCCTCTCTCATTCTCTATCTCCATTCTCAACTATGTAGCTATAAGATTTCTATTGCATTCTCTCAATTTCTCTCACATTCACCATCTGGGCACATAGCTAATTTCTCTCTCCCTCCCTCTATGTTACGTTGTGGAAGTTGGCATTCTTCTCCTTGTCGGTATTTTATATCTTGTTTAGATTGGGGTTTTTTTGCAAAGGTGTTAAAATTGAACCAAGGGTTAGTTCTTTCCATGGTTACTTTTCTTGGTATGTAAGACTGACCCTCATTTGAGGGCTTCTGTTTAGGGTTTCTACTAAAGGAATACCCTAGGTTTGGTGTCCTTGATTGGCTTGAAGTTGGGATAGTTGAACACCAATATAATCAGTTGCCACTAATTTGTAATTAGGGCATATTTCCATGAGAGAAATACTAATTGGAGGTCACCATTAAGTATTTTACAAGAAAATTAAACAAAATGACCTTCATATACGACTTGTAAGACGTGAATTGGCTGGAATAACAACTACTTTTGTTACATATCCTCTATATATTGTAAGAATGCTTTTGGCAGCTCAGGTAAATAACTAAATACTATGTTTTCCACTAACTTCCCTCATGCCCACCTCTTGAGGGTAATCCTTGATATTACTCTATTTTTTATATCTATTTGTTTACTCTTTAGTACATAAAACCCCTATAAATCTATTGCTAGTTCCTGTATCATCTTCAATTTCGTGATTGAATGGTAACTGTATTTGTTAAATTCTTATTTATGTTAGGTTTTTCTTTTTCCAAAATAATGATGGAGTTCGGGTTATAAGGCTGTTCATGTGCTTGCATTTTCGACAGTTTTTGTGAAGTCTGAATAGTGATTCATAGTTCATACTAATGGCAGTATTAACAACGACAACTTTCACTCTTGGAGAGAGGAATTGAATCTTTATGCTTGTGAACTTTGGGAAAGAAGCAACTTTGTGATGATTCTGGAGTGTAATTGACAAAATATGCATCTCATTGTAAGATCAATCAAAGTTTGGATGTGTATTAGGTGATATGAGCTAGATCAAATAGTCTTGAACCAAGAAGGAAGTTAGAGAAGATGGAAACTTTAACATAAATAATTGAGCTAACATGTTAAGAGAGGGTAATATGATAGAAATTAGTTATAATTTCTTTGGTTCTCTATTTTTTAGGGCCTCTGCAAGGGCCAATGGGAGAAGTGTTGGTTGGGGTTTTATTTTATGCTTTGAGTGAGTTAGGTTGAAAGCAATTAGCAACCTATTACCAGTATAGTACACTATTATTGTGGAGGGGAAAAAGGGATCCCCATCTATTGTTTGCTTCAATGCAAATTGGTCATGATTTTTCAGATGATATGGATATTGAAGCTATCTAATGATGTAAGTCCGAGCAAAGAAATTTCTTTATGATCTTTTGAAGTAACAAATGGATGTAATGCTGCTCAATCATTATAGTAACCAACCAATTACATTGAAGACGTTTTAGCAATCAAATATGTGACATTTTTTTTAAAAAGGAGATGATTTGTAGAGGTATATGAAATTTGGGAGACAAAAATTTTACTTTGAGAGTTCTAAGTTAATATAAATTTAGAATAATTCAGTCAGAGTTGCGAGTTAATAGAAAAATCAGAGAGAGTTTTCACCTTGCTATTATATATATTATTGCCTAACAACTCATGTTGATGTATTAATTTTTCTTAATTCAATAAGTTTCTTTGCCTTCATATTGAGTCAGAAATAGATAAATATCTTGCTTGGTTCTCTCATCATTCAATGGCTCTTGTTGCCTGCTCTATACATCTCATTTGTTTTTCCATATTTTGTCACTTATTTTGTTATAGTTGTGTTGTACTAAAATAGAAATCGATGCATAGTTTTGGTTTCTTTTTGGGGTCTTTGAGGAATAAAAGAAGCAGATAGACGTATTTTACAAAATCAATTTGAGGTACAGCTTTCTAGGTATGGTGAAATCATACCAAACCCTTTCTCACCCCACCCCCACCATGTGTGAAAATAATATAGAAAAAGAAAAACAAAACTATTGCTTTTTGTTATGTCATCATGAATTCATTGCAGGAAGGACCAGGGTATTTGAATTTTATCTTATGCAAAATGAAGTCATTAGTTGCTACCAGTATGCGCTCATTTTTGTTAGGCTAAGCATAGTTTGTGGATGCGAAAAAATACTTAAGAGAAAGAATCTCTTTTTATCATCGTTTTATTTGTATATGGAGGAAGCAATAGTTGAAAAAGAGGGAAGAAGAAAGGAAAATCTGCTCACTTTATATATTTATTGTTCATCTTATTTTATTTTATAGCCCAGAATAAGTCTATTATTTTTATTAGTGTCGCACAACCTCCAACCCTCCAATTTGTGAGGAGAACAATCGGTGATCTGGATGACTAGTGGTCCCTCCTACCTTAAACTCTATCTAGATAAAGGAAATGTGTCATATACCTTTTCTTCTGCTTCATTTGCTCATTTCCTTCCAGTTTCTTTTCCAAGTAGATATGGTATTGATATGGTCAATTTATTGAATTTTGATTTTAGTTTGATGGTCGCTGTCTATATTGTCAATGAATTTTTTAATCATTGCCTATTCAAATCATGATCTACTATGTGTTCATCTAGCAACTTGTTTCCATTAGTGATATGAAGTTCAAGTATTCTTCAATGCAATTACAATTTGAAATATGAACTATGAGATGAAGTGTAATCCCACCCACTTGGGCTAATTTTGATCTTAAACCTACTAACTGTGCTGCGGGTTCTGAATCTTGATTATTTGAGGCTGACTTTGGTTGCTTTTCTGCCAGCAAAAACAACTTTAGTCATTTTTAGAAGTTTGGATAACTAATTTATCCTAATGAAAATTCATAGGCTGACAGTACATAGCTATTGATTTACTCTTCTGTGCAGGTAGACCTCATGCTTCTACTAGCACATAACTTGGACCGAAAATCTAGTGGTCAAGGAGTACGAAAGTTCAGAACTTCTCTTCTTCAACGTCACAGGTATATGCACAAAGAGTGAGCATGAAGTCCTTATGGTAGCATGCTTAAATGAAACTAAAGATCTTATTTACATTTTTTGTTTTGTTAATTGAAGAATTTCTGAGTCAACTTGTCAGTAGCATCGTTGGCATGCAACGGATAACTATTACATGCCTCGTGTAATAGATGTTTTGCTCTTAATGCATTCCAAGAAGTAGTATTTTTTTTTCTTTTAGCTCTTCATATGCTGTTGATTTTGCAAATTTGGAAGCTTTCATGCAGACCACTTGGATCATTAGACACATTTATGATCCCAAGTTTGTGAAGATTATGTCCTCTAATGATCTTTAAAAATTCATGTTTTAATTACTGGATTCAAGCACAAAGAGTGAGCAGGAAGTTTATGTAATGATGCGAAGTGAAGAATAGATGTTTTGCTCTTAATGCATTCCAAGAAGTAGTATTTTTTTTTCTTTTAGCTCTTCATATGCTGTTGATTTTGCAAATTTGGAAGCTTTCATGCAGACCACTTGGATCATTAGACACATTTATGATCCCAAGTTTGTGAAGATTATGTCCTCTAATGATCTTTAAAAATTCATGTTTTAATTACTGGATTCAAGCACAAAGAGTGAGCAGGAAGTTTATGTAATGATGCGAAGTCAATAAAATCGCACTTATGCCTGCAAGTATAATTATGAGTTATTAAGGGAGAGAATATGTATAATTAATTATTCAATATTTGTATATGGATTTGGATGAAACTTACATTGTTTTTCCAATATTGAGAAATGTTTGTATTTTCCCTTTTGTCAGTTTTTAATTTTTTCTGGCTTTGCAGAACTAGCCTAAATTAGGAGGGACTACTGGAAGCATATTACATGTAGTTTCATTTTGTTTTCTGTAATCTATTGATAATTGGAAGTTTTTTATCAGGGCCCATTTGATTTATCTTAAATATAGTGTTAATAGCTTCAAATGATATCAAGTTTTTTTTAATGCTTATGGGAATTAGCCTGACAAGAATAGTGTTACAAATTTATACGGTTGTCTTTTCAAAATTATACTCTATTTGTTATGTACCGGTAATACTCTATAGTATTCCCTTGCTCTACTTGAATGCTCAAGTTAATCTTTAGGCTTGATAAGCTACATTCTTTATGTATATTACATAGGAAGTGTTAATTTTATGTTGGTTGTTTGCAATTAAATGTTTTATAAGAACTCATAAGAATATCGTCTTTTTCATTCTTCTTTAATTTATTAGTGGCATGAATATGGATAAAGGTTGGATGAACCTTCCAAGAAGTAGCTTTGCATATCATAATGGATTTGAAATATTTTTTAAGTTTCGCAATGAAACATGCAAGTTTAAATGGAATAGTATTGTGTCTGAGTTTAAAGTGTGGAAATGGAGTAATYAGAACAAAGCTTGAGGTAGGGGAYCATTTGATTGTTACAAGGTTTATTAAAAGACATATACATTTGGTAGCACTTGAGAAACTTTCATTTCCTAGTTCATCTGCATCACATTCAACTTTATTATTTGAATAGTATAGTTACTCCCCTCGATGACATGAAATGGATGTTGCATGTTGCTTTTGGAATATCTTCTAGTGATAATTTAGAGGATCAAAATGAAGTGCCAAGTTCAAATGCTGCAAGTTTTTACAAACTCTTAAAGGACTCGCAACAAGAGTTATATCCTGGTTATAAGAAATTCTCCGAGCTTGCTTTCATTATCCGATTGCTTCATCTTAAATGTGCTGGAAAGTGGTCTAACAAACATTTAGATATGCTCCTTGATTTGTTAAGAGAGGCTTTTCCCAATGGTGCAGAGCTCTCCATTTCTTTTTATGAGGCTGAAAATTAATGAAACAACCCTGCTTAGGCTATGAAAAATAGATGCTTGTCCTAATGATTGTACATCATATTGGGAAGAGAAAGAAGAGTGGAAGGATTGTAAAACATGTAAAGAGACTATGTAGGTTCATATCTGAAAATAATCCTAGATGGAGAAAAGAAAGATTACAAAAAAGGTTATGTGGCATTTTCCTCTTAGACCTCGACTTTAGTGTCTATTCATCTCTGCAAATGCAACAAACTCTATGAAATGGCATATAGAAGATCGTGTTGATGATGGTTGTATGTGACACGCTGCTGACTCACCTGCTTAAAAAACTTGTAATTACGTACATTCGGAGTCTGCAACGATGTACGAAATATGAGGTGGGATTAGCATATGATGGCTTTAATCTATTATCTATTTAAAGACATGAATTTTTCTCATAGTACTTGGCCTGTAATACTCATGCCCTACAATCTTTGCTTGATAAATTTGATATGCATTTCACCCAAAACTATAAATACTCATATCCTACATATCATCTTATATATATATAATCTAAAATTGATCTTTGGTTATCCTCCCATCAATAGTTGTGATGGTTTAGATGCTTCCTAGTGATCGGGACTAAAATTCAACTTTGTACATCTTCTTAGATGATCGGTAGCCTACGAGTCAGGTATGAATTTTTTGATGTGACAATTTGGAATTGATTTTGCAATTGGTATTTATGTACTTTTATCCCTATATTTGAAGCATGAAGTAGTCATCATTCTCAATATGACCCAAGGCCAAATATAGGCAGCTTCAGTTTGAACTTAATTTGTTCAACATTTTTGCTGGGAGATTTTGGGATTGAGTTTAATCACTTTATTAAAGGATCTTTTGATTTGCACAGGGTAACTTAGTTGGAAAAGGATGCGGCTAAATTTTACGGACCGGGCCTTTGTATTGAATCTATTGAGTGATGGTTTATATTGCTTATTTCTTTGTTGGAAGAAAAACTCCTTCAGAAACCAAAAGCTTTTGTGGAAGTCACTGTCTTCTTCTGACTTATTATTCTTTTCATTGTCAAATATTATCAGAGAGGCTGATTCCTTGTATTTTAAATGTCCAAAAAGTCTAATGCACTTATTTTCAAAAAATTTTTATTCATTTCAGTTTATTCTTTTTGATTTAAAAGTGTAATTAAATTAAATTGCCATTTTTGCTTCGTTGTGTCTAATCACAACGATTGTATGTGAATATTGGGGATTTGACTATATGTTAGTAGAGCATTCTTAAGATCTCCACCTTCCCCAATCCCTAACATTTCATAGGAGTATGTTGTTGTCATATTAGATGATAATTAGGTAGAACTCCAGTTGACCTTTATTGCAAGAATAACCAGTCAAGAATATTCTTTTTTCTATTCTTTGGTGTTTCATTAGATGGTAGAACATTATTATGTTTGTGATTCCTTGATTCTTTATGAACTTTCCTTGTAGGTTCATGCATCCGTCTCATTCTTAAATGTATTTGACAATTCCAAAGTAGTTGCAAGAGGACAAATACAAATATGAATGCATCTTCAGTTGTTGGGGCTAACCAATTGGAGAAAATTGGCATGAAAAAGTGATTTTGGTAGCTTTACATCATGAAGAGATTTTACTTCAGACATATCATCTTGTTTAACAATTGGAGATGCTATTAGAGTACCTAGTGCTTGGACATGTTCTTTGTAATCTCTCATCATATAACTCATTATTCTATATTTTTAATTTACAGATATATTTTTAATAAAGACAATTAGCTTACAAAAATTATTTCAAAATATTATAGGTGAGAAGATCCATTGAAGATTGATTTGGTTTGGAAGGCGATTTTGTTGGGCAATTTACTTCACAATAATGTACTATACGACAACTTTTTTGGTTGTTTATGAAAATATTTGATCAATTTTAGTTGATATGTTTACATTATTTAGTGCTTTTGAATATTAATGTTAAAGCATTTNTTTTTTTTTTGGTTCTTTATGGAGGTATTTGGACGATTGATTTGATGCTTTTCCTTTGTTTAGTTGTGATATATTAGCTATAGTATTATTGTCAAATATTTGGATTGATGTTTTTCTGTTGTTTAGTGTATTTGGATATTATTGCCATCGGATATTAGTTCAATAACTTTCTTTGGATTTTATTGGCATAAATATTTAATTTACAATTATTTTCCATAAATATCAATATATCAAATATCACTTGGTAAAAAAAAAAAATCAGACAAAAAGGGAAAAAAGGACATATAATGACATTTTTAGAAGTGTAGTAATAAGTAAACTATACGAACTAACCAAACCTAACACTCAAAAGCGTAGTCATATTCATCATAAAATGACAACTAAAATTGTAGTAATAGATTATTTATCTATATACTTTACAATGTAGTAATAGCTTATTTATCCAGCCACATCACAACAACATAGTAATAGATACCGTATAAGGAAGCTAACAAGCGTAGTAATAGACACCTTATGGTGATACTTATTTATCTATATTTATGCAGAAGAGCATAATAATAGTTTATTTTTATCAATGTTTCAAAGTGTGATGCATTAAACTTTTATTGATGCATAAAAATGTAGTAATAACCTATCTCTACGGCACTTTGGACTACACTGTTTCTAAGCGTGGTGAGATCAAAAGTGTGGGGATAGCCTACCTATAATAACACTTTAATGCGTCATGAAAGGCTTATTTTCTAGTAGTGATTCTAAGATATCCAAAACCCCTATCTATTCAAGGAATCCACTGCTTTAATCTCTTTCAACCTTCAAATAGCTAGTACAAACCCTATTAATGGCCAAGAAATAATAATTATATGTCAAGAAGTACACTTGAATAAAGCATTAAAGATGTGCAACCCTTGCTCATAGTGTGGCGATCTGGCCACCCCTAGGTTCCACTAGGGCTGTATGAGGGTTGCCTGCCTCTCGGCAGTCAATACAATTGAGCGTTTAAAGCAACAAAATCCATAAATATAACATGAACATCTCATTGATTACATAATCTTACAATGTACAAAACTCTAATTATACAAAGTCTAAACTTCACTGTACAATCTACCAAAACACATAATAGTACAACTCTCAGTTGACAGTACAGATATTCTAACCATTATAAATGATTAGAGATCTCCAGGCTTCACAAAACTTATTTACAACATAACTCTTCTAAAATAGAAGTCGCCTGACTTCATTAAATGTCTATACATATCACTAAAACATGTGAAAATTAAGTGAGCTAGGCTCATGAGTCCTATGTGTGTGTGACAGTGTACAATTTTATTATTAAATATCCAGAAAATATGGTGCCTCAGTTTGAATAAGAAAAGATCAAACTATTGTTTGAAAACCAATATCTCATAAAAAATTCTTTGGAAAAACTGAATACTGGAACCAAATAAACATGCAAAATTTTAAGAAAACCACTTCATGCCAAGTATAGAGTCAAGAGAATCAAACCTTAATCATAAGAGATTTACTCTATGGGGTCAAGATATACCAGCCTTATCTCTCCATATACTCATGTGATTTACAAACAAGCCCCATGAATAATAACAAATAAGTTGACTAGCCACGGCTGTAGGAGTCGGTCGCCCTCGGGTTAAATCTCCTAACCAAGGGTACAAGCATTCAATATTTACTATGCATACGATATGGAGCAACCATTCACTCGAACAGTTTCGGCCCACCATAGGTATGATCCACAGGTTTTGCCCATTTGGCAACTCTCGAAGCACTTGGATGGAAGAGGTCCTCGCGCTAGGGACCAGACAAGCACAGTACTTTATTCGCTGGACTAGCACTTGGAGTCACTGACTGAGTACTCAATCATTACAATATATATATATATTCCAAGTCTTTCTCAATAACAAGCTTTATGCACAAGTAAATCAATGTCACTTATAAAAATAGTTATTTGATATTCAAATTCAAATTTTCATGTCGATCGAGTAAAGATGTTGTTTGAACAGAACAATTTATGTGATAAGTCATGCGATATAAATCTATGATGCGTAAAAGCATTTAGAAACAACACGTACTACAATTCTTCAAAAGTTGAAGATTATCATTTTTAAAAACATTCGAAAGGTCTTGAAAACATCTTTCTATAGTATGATGTACAAAATCATGTATTTTTCTGTAAGTTTAATAAAACAAAGGAACTCACGTTACATATTTGAGAATATTTGACACATTTCTCTAGAGTGTGATAACTAAAACTACTCTCGCATTTGAAAGTTTAAAAAAAGGACAGACTCACTTGAATATCCTTGATTTGTATCCTGAATCTTAACTTCCTCAATTAACGTGTCATAATCAGATTATAAGATATTGTCTTAGTCTATGTCCTACAATAAGTCTATGATAACTATGGGAAATAACTAATCTCTTAATTATGACACAAGACCTTAAAATTTTAATGAAACTGAATTTAGTATTTTTTGAAAATTATTCAAATAATATAATATGTAGGTGTGTTTCTCTTTTCTCAGAGAAATAAATTTAGATATTCAAGGTAATGTACTAGCTATGCTTAGCAAAATATGGGTAAAATTGATTTATATCCATATGCATATATATGTAAGCAAACATATCCCAATAATTTCAACAACACTATGTATTGGTTCCTCCAATCTCTCTTAGCTCCAACTGGATATACAATTATTGGAATGATTTTTTTTTAAAATCTATTCTATAGTGCGAGAAGAGTTTGAAAGAGGTGTTTTGTCAGTCCAGGGAAAGAATGTTTCAACTTCAGACGGTAATAAGAACTATGATGTCAGGCATCCTCAAGGTTCTTTACATAGTTCTAATGCATAATTTTGTTTTTCCTCTAAGAAAGAATGCCTTTCACGTTGTATATTGGTACTTCAAGTCACTAAATCTATCCGTGTGCCTTCTGTATACAAAAGGAACAAAATTACAAGTTTCTATACAAAGATTTGGTCACTCCAAAAACTCTACTTTTAATATACTTTAGGGTATGCATAATTTCATGTATACGAACTTCACGATTCAGCCATTCATTTTCTTCAACAGGGTTCAATAAATACAATACAGAACTTCCATATCTTTTTATTTTTTTCAAATTATAATCAGTAAATGCTCAAAACTTCCTGGGGATGGTCCAAGTTAAATCATGAAGCCCCAGACATCAAATTCTAGAACAAGTGGTTAATTTATTGCTCTGTCATTCTTGCCCATGAGATAGTATTCTACTTACCACTATAGAGAAGACTCTTTGCATCTGTTCTCAGACAAGATACAAGCATTTTGTTTCTTCATTTTTAATTTATAGATCTTATAGTTTTACAAGAATTCAGATAAAAGTACTAGCACCCAACTAAAATTTAGCTCCACAAGTAAGTAGGAGTCCCACTCAAGAGGGCAATGTTCTCAAAGTTATTTTTATAGAATTTATTATAGTCCTTATCACTACTAGTTTGCTTTGGTTCTAGAATCTTACTTTAATTTCAACTATTACCCAATATAACAACATCAAGCATACCTTCAAAGGAATTTAGTGCATGACAATCGCTGTTCTCTTTTTTCCTTTTTTTTTTTTTTGAACTCCTTCTTTGAGACCTTTGGCTGGTAAGAAACAAAGAAGCCAGCGGCAACAAAGTTCAGAGAGAGAGAGAGTTGAGGTTAAGAGTTGTGGCGGAAGCGAGAGAAAGGAAGAAACAAGAGGATGAAGACAGCGGAGGTTTCAGGAATAGGTTGAAGGTACATAAAAGAGAAGGGAAAAAGTGAGGCGGTTTGAGGTGATAAAGAGAAGAGAGAAGATTGACCTAGAGAAGGAAGGAAGAAGGAAGGAAAAAGAAAGAAAAGAATGAAGAAAATGGGATTCAAGATGACTAAGACAATTGCATTGAAATAATGTAGAAAAAGACAAGAAAGATGAAGATAAGAAGTGGAATAAGGAAAAGAAAGTGACGGTGGTTGACTAAGCCATCAAGTGAAGTTGAGTTGGCATAACACAAATAATGGCTAATGGTAAAATTTTCCAAGAATAAAAGCAAATTTGAATATAGACATGATAATGACTGGGATAAAAGAAATTTGCTAATAAATGAAATTTCTTCTTTACATTCTCACGAATTCTTTCTAAGTCTTCCCTCTCTTTTATATACAAGCAAAAGAAAATAATAAAAGAATTCTTATCATAAGTATTATTATTATTATTATCTTCTTAAACAAATTATTTTAGGGTCTATTTTCCATCCAATAAAAATATTATTGTCCAGATTTCTTCTAACCAATAAACCAAACTACGATAAGATTAGCTAAAGTAATTAGTAAATATATAACTAAATAAATATTCAAAAAATATTCTAATTCTGAAATTCTTTATTTTGTCAATGTCTACCCCCCTTAAAAAAAGTTTCGTCCTTGAAACTTGTAATACATTGCTCTTGAAACAGATTGCGGATACTTGATTCTCATTACCTTTTCAAGTTCCCAAGTTGCCTCCCTTGCTATGATTGGAACATTGAAATTCACCAAGGATATTAGGTATTGTTCTTCATCTCAACACCTCCGGTCAATAATACATAAAAGAGATTCTTTATAAACTATGTCTTATTGTACTACTATTGGTTCATTCTTATCAACGTGACTGGCGTTTGTAATATACTTTTTGAGATGTGAAACATGAAAACATTTTGAACTTGGATAGAGTTGGTGGAGGGCTAAATTGTAGAGGAGTTTATTGTATCTTTTCTAAAAGTTCATAAAGGCTTATATATCGAGGCTAAGCTTCCCACTGGGTGCAAAAACTCTATAAGGTATCCTAAAGTGTTCGGATTGACATACCCTACCAAACTTACATAATACATAGGAATGTGAAGCACCACTATCGAACAACACAAAAGTTGATATTGCATTAACAAGAAGATTACCTATCACAACATCTTCTGAACCCTTAGTTTTCGTTTGGGTAAGAGCAAATATCCGAGCATTAGGTTGCCCTTCTTCTCCTTAGTAGCTTCCACTTTTTCCTTTTTGAGCTCCTATTTATGGGCATTCACTAATCTCGTGTCCTATGTTCCCATATCTAAAACATACTCATGTTCTCCAGTGACACTCTCCAGCATGGATCCTATGACAAGTCTCACTTTTCTTCACCTGTGGTGTCTCCGCTAACTTGGTTTCATTTTGACTTTTCTTTAGTTTTTCTACTTGCCTTTGTCCTTTTACAAAGTGTTTAGAATCTCAACCTTGGTCAACTGCAATTATGGATCTCTTTATTTCCCTCTTAGCATCTGCCCGTTTGAACTCCATTTCAATATCCAAACTCATACAATAAGCTTCTCTGTAGTTGTGAGAATGCATAGACGATAGTCTACTCCTTATGTTGCTCAAACATGTGTATCCAAATCGCATTTGTTTCAACATTGGGTTATCCATAATTCATCCAATGTATCAACCTAACTCATTAAATTTGTTGGCATATGCCATTATGGACATATTTTTAGTCTACAACAGGTTGAAAAATCTCTTTGTTTGCCCAAAACTATGGAGTCTGGGAAGTAGTGATCGAGGAAGACTTTTATAAAAACCTCTGAAGCAATGGGCTATCCTTATTGACTATGTGCTGGAACGGCACCTTTCCACCACTTCTTAGCTCTTCCCACCAGAAAAGGATTGACTAGTTGCATCCTCATGTTGGTTGGAACCTCCATAATTTAAGATTTTCACAACTTTTAATCATTTCTCAGCAGCTTCCAGATTTGGCGCACTATCAAATGTGGGAACATTAGTTTTTTAAGACGCTCAAATGTGCCCTAGTTCTAGTAGCTACTTGCCTTTTTCTCTTATCTTACTCTTTTTGGGACTTCAGTTGTTATTCTTGAACTTTTCGCTGATCCAACTGCATATGTTGCTGTTGCTACATGACCTGAGCAATCATAGTTATTCCTACAACCATATCTTGTCACCTTGATGTAGGAGCAAGGGCAGGAGCCTTAAGTGCACAGGATGGATTTGATGCCCATCCTTGAGCACTTGTCCTTGGACATCTCATGAAGTTAATCAATGGTGCGTTCAAACTGCTCCCTACATCAACCTGATTTCCCTCAGGCCTTCAAGATGTTTCAACACATCTACGCTCTAAAGCCCTATAATTTTCCAATAACTAGTTATCGCTATAGAACCTCGTATGTCGCAGTCACAGTATTAGTTGAAATATTGAGAACTAGAGATTTCTAAGATTAGATTATTTCATTATTCATTTAAATAGTTGCGTACTAATTATGTTAAGTTCGAGTCATAGTTTGATTCATTTTGATTAGAATGAATCTGAACATTTTCCCTCAATAGAACTGAAAAGTCTGTCCAAAATCCTAATACGAATTTATTCTATTTCTCATTTGAATGTGACCAATAAGGGAGGACTTACACCATCTTACATGTATGCAAAGGGCTGCCAGCAAAGCTAACGTATAAGAAAACATATGCATACTTCTTTTTTTTATCCTTTTTCTTATTGTTTCCCAAGCCAAAAAATGATTTTGAATTCCCTTTTGCATGTAGATTTATCTTATTCCTCACATGCACTTTCTCTCCCCCGATCTTTCTCTCTCCCACTTGGCCATTTCTTTTAGAAAAATCCACCAAGCTTCCCTTATAAGATTACTCTACCTCATTTCCTTTGCTTCTTCACGATTCCGTCTCTCCTCCTTCTCTATTGTACTCGGTCCTTTCTCCATCTTGCATTTCTCTTTACCAAGAACAAAGGTCCCTCGTTGCTTACCAAAGCTCTGTTATTGCTGCTTGTGTTCCTCTTTGCTACTAGTCGATTTCCGCCATTGAAGTGTTTCTCTTAGCTATTTTGTTGTTGTCCGTCTCACCCTTCTCCATTGTAGCTATCTAGTCACCTAGCAAGCAAGAAAAATAGCTTCTTCTTTTCTCAAGGTAAGTTAGAAATCACTCTCCTTCCTCCTTCTAATGAAGTAGTAAGAATAGATATTGGAAAGACTTATAGTAAAGTCATTGACATCTTAGAAAAATTTGCAGCATAAGCTTGCATAAAAATTAGCTTTATTGCTAGAACTTTGATGAGTTTTCCTTGCACTTGTATTCATCATTGTAATCTGGTCTTGGGTGTATATCATGTCTATTTTTTGAAGGATTTTTTTTTATATTGGCTATGGATTGATGGGTTATTTTTGGTTGAAGAATTGATTTAAATTGTTGGAGGAATGATTATGTACACGGTGGTTGTTTGAAGTGTGCATATTTGTGTGGGATTAACTAAGTATAGGGTGCTTAAATTGTAGAGTTCTCGGTAATGAATTGAGAATTATTATTAGGGTTGGATAATAGAATTCTGTAAGTTAACTATAGTATATTAGAGAAGAAAACTCTTGATTAAGGTATGCATGCTGAAAAAGTGCATCTTGTAAATGCATTAAGAATATATGAATGAATAGAGAGGGATAAATTGTCCAAAAAAGACCTTGTATTGAATTGAAATCCTGTGGTAACTTAAAGTATATAAACTGATCTTTGAGAAAATCTAAAAGGAATACAAAACCAAGAGGATACAAACTGGCTTGCCTTAATAAGGAAGCTACCAACACAGATAACACTATTGTTAACTAGTCTTGGTTTTAAGCTTTGAGCAATTAATTTGGACTTAATTAAATAGCTTCGCCAAACTAGCTTGAAAGCTCTGTATCTTGGAAAAAAAAAATGTGACCAAATTTGTGAACACTCAAAGTGAAACGTGAGATTTAAGTAAAATGCCTAACATCACCAATTTTAACCAATAAGTCTTGAATCTTACAATTTTAGCACTAGTGTAGTTTAGCTGTGATTCTAAATTAAGAGCTTCACATATGGATAGTTAGCTCTGGGTCTAGTATCATTTCTCAATAAATTTTGTTAGCAAATTCAATATGAAAACTGAGATATGTTCATTTTACTCAACCCCTACCATTTTTTGATAGAATTGACCATAGTTGATTTTCCTTGACTCTCTATAGATCGATCATACCTTAAAAACCATAAATATTTACATGATTACATTCCTCTAGGTCTTAGAATTCTTTAAGCCTTAACTTTATGTAACAGAATCATTCAAAATTTGAAAAATAAATCTTTATCGATACATTGACAGTTTAGGTTCAATAACCCTTACGCCCGGATTCATCAGGGTTACAGAATTTTCTTTAGACATTTAGTCTTCATCTAAATCATTTGGTTATCATAATCTCGTGCATGAATCAACTGAGGTTGTATTTATTTGTATGTTTAAGGTACCACGACTCAAGAATTAGTAGGCCTACATATTTGATTTGACTTATACAAGTGAGTTCCCTACAAACTATTTTTCTGCAAATGAATCTTGTAAGTTTCCCTCAAACTGTTTTGCAAATACATTGCAAAGAATTGATTTCTATTATGCTTATGAAGGATAGTCTCATGCTATCTATACCTGTTCTTCTAATGAATTTGATCATGCAAATGTCAACCGTTTGGTGAACGTATACATGTAAAGCTGTTTTCTTATAGCATGCATATGTTCTTAATAGGCAAACTTATTCAAGCTTTTATGAGATCACTATTTGAAACTCCATTTGAAATCTGTTTATTGAATTAGGAAAGTTATATGAAGTTTCATAAACTCTAAAATTGAGTAATTGTTGTTTTGAATTGATTATGAATGTTCTATGAGATGAGTACTCAATCGGTTGTTTGGTGAATTTAGTTAGATGAACTATTGTACTGTACTTGGCTAGTCACCAGTACAAGGACCTCTAGAACCATCAGGCGTCATTTCTTGAATAACCATGTGGCCTAGCTAGTGGTCACCATAGTGGCGAAGTAGGAATGCATCGGGCAGACGGTTGCATCTCGGGCACCCACCATACAATTTGTACTACTGTTTGATTGATGAGGTTATGAGGTTAAAAGTTGCATGCGCATACTAGGTTATAAGGCCGGTATATTGACCGCATCGAATCCAATTGGTAGTTATTAGTTATATCGATATATTTTGCATCCTGTTAAATTTGCAATGATGATTTGACGTTTTATCTCACTTTTGTAGTACTCTGTTTTTAAAAGATTTAATTAGCATATCAATTTTCTGTATTCTTGGATTTTCCCAACATTTGCATGCTTTGAATATTTTTAATTTGGGCATATTGAAAAAACTATTTGGCAACTCACACAACACACCCACACGGGGCACACTGAGCCTAGCTCACAGTTCTTTTCACGTGTTTTAGTGACAAATATAAAATGATAGAGATGTCGGGTGGTTCTAAGCTCTTAGTGGTGCCTATGTTTTATTAGATTTGGTCTACTAAGAGGATGATTGTAAACCTTTGGTTTATTAGACTTGTATTTATTGGTTGCACTAGAGTTAATAATAGCTTTAGCCTTATGATTGTCTTTTCAGGATTTTAATTCCCTTATGAACTTATGTTTCGGACTTTAGATTTTGTATAGTTAGAAGTTGCAAGAGTTATAAGATGGCGGACTTTAGCCTTTTAGTCTGTCTATATTCTATCATGTTGCTCTAGTGTAGTATTGATATGACCATATCAACTATAAAGAGACAGATGACAACCAGTTCTGGCCCCAGTCATACCTAGGGGTTAGTGAGGCGTCATAGCGCTATGAATCATCTTTCCAAAGTACACAACAACAATGTAAATAAATATAGTTATATTGTTGGTATATATATGTATAATCTATATATAGTTTTTGTAAAACTCAACTAAATTAGTGTCATCTATACTCACCATCACCTCATTTAAACTTAGTAAAGTGGAATGTTTAATACAGAAACCTTCGTAACTTTGATCCTTCCTAGTTTATGCCCTTGTGTGAATAGGTTGCTTAGAAGTTATAAGGATGTAGGTTACTATATACTTTCATATCATATGGGAACAAAAGGAAAGGAAATATTTATATATCTATATTCATATTTTTATAGAAAATGCTACAAAATCCTTTAAACTTTTAATGACATAAATGTTCAAAGTTCCTAAAAGACGGAAAAGTACGCAACAAAACAAAATCATTTTTTTCCTTCTTATGGAGGAAGTTTAAAGGAATAGGTAGACGAATATAAAAGTAATAAGGTGGATAAAATGTTTCAGCTTATAATGATGATTTTAATCACAATATAATAATTCATTTTATTCATAATGAAATAACATGATTTTGAATCATTATAAAACATAACCAAAGAATAGAAATAAATCTAGATAATTAGCTTGCAATTTCTTCCGGTAAATTGAGCATATATAATTGATAACTTGTTGTGCTCCTCCTATTGTTGATTGTTTGGAATGTCCTCCCCTCCTCTAGTATTTCTCTCGATTGCATTAACATCAATAAATTGCTCAAAGTAGTAAGAAGTACAAATAGTTCTTAAAATATACTTATGATTGCAACTCATGCAATAATAGTATTTCTCTACGTTTGAAATGGATGGCTTCATATTCTTGAGAATTCAAAATCGAGCCCTAAGCACGTTCAATTACATGTGCCCTATTAAGTGATTCTTTTTTTCCTTCCAAGGGACCATTGTTTTCAAAGTTAGATTGCCAAAATCGTACAGTATGATAAAGTGTCATAAAACCGCATGTATGAGAGTATGCTGCATCACACATATAATACTTATCTAGAGAAATGAAATGACTATTTCTTAGTAATCACTAATGTAATTGTAAATTTTATTTAAATATTTTGATGAATTTACCTTGAGGAGGAAATAGAAATTGCTCGCAGGATCTCTCATAGTCTCTTTTAATACTATTGAGTCATGTGCTACTCATTCCCAACCAGCCTATATTTATGGAAATATCATGTCAAAGCCGCATATTGCTAAAACATTTTGATTGCGATCTCTTTTACCCCCTACCTTTGTGAGGTGTTTGTTGATCTAGAGGTATTACAACATCTATAAGTATTCCACCAACTGTTCTTATAGCTCCCTATTAAACAAAAGTAATTGTTAAACATATAAAGATAAATGACATATCCATTGTATGGAATACGTATATATTTTAATTCCTACCATTTTTCTTTTATAAAAATTACATCTTTAATAATTTAAGCACATAACATTCAATACGTAATTATATTTGATTTGACGACATAACATAATATACATATAGTATCTATAAGAAAAAAGATACTAATATATCTATATGATATGATTCATATCAAAATATTTCTTGAATACGTTGATGTTCTGTATTTCTGTTTATATTTGGCGTATAAGAAATATCTATGCATTGAATGAGTTGAGTGGTTGAATCTTTTTTTGATTCAACGATTTGTTTGTTCTTAGCTCATTGAGTAGAGATATTTCTTCTTCAACATAAATATAACGACTATTTTCTAACCAACCTTTGTCTAAAAAATAGTGACACATGATAAAAAAAAAAAAAAAAACCTCTTTTGACATTCAGAACATTTTTTTTTTTTTTTTTTGCTACGTGCATGGTTACCATACCTAATCTCATTTACATAATAAATATCCAATAAGTATTGAATTTCTGGTTGGTCTCTTTCTAATATGCCTCTTCTTTTTCATTTGTATGAGTAGTCTAATGGCTAAGATCTTTAGCACCCCTTCTTACTCTTCAGTTAACATTTTGCAAATATGTAACACCAAGAATTTTTCTTTTATTAATTTTTGTTTGATCATGTGAATTTGTGTGCCAACTAGGATTGGATAATCTTCTACGTGGTTATTATTTTAATTGTACATTTAATAAGTATGAAATTATCGTGTCTGTCGGATTAGGGTCCTCGGTTGGTTAGATACTCGACTTGTTGGGCTTATTCATTTTCATTCGAAAAACTAGATTTTTAACGAAAGGAAAAGTCCATAGAATTTAATGTAATGGAATGGACTGGACTGGACCAGTTATGGAATGAGAAGGCCCAAAAGATTTGGGTTAGGGCCCAAGTTAAAAAAAAAAAAAAGAAAAAAAGGGGGAAAACCCTTAGCTTCTTCCTCCCTAAACCCTACTCYCCATCTCCCCATTCCCAGAAATTTTGCCGCTGCACTTATTGCCTCCTTCTCCCTCTGTCGAAGCTTTACCGATCATCGCACTGCCGCTTACCAGTGTGCCAGCCCGCCAGCCAGCCGCTCGTCACCCAAACCCGCATGAGATCATTGCGTCTCTGGAGCAGATCTAGTTTTGTCCAGAGCTGCCGACGCCGCAATCATCGTGCCATCAATCCGCTGCTGTTGCCAAGATCTTTTCCCTTGCGATCAGTGCCATCACCGCTTTCTTGCTCGTCTAGTACGCCCTGGTGCTGTCGGATCTGCTTACCATCGTCTGCCCGACGCTGCACCACATTCGAAATATAGATCTGCAGCACAGCATCCCGCGGTGCTTCTATCAGGACGGTATTGTTGCATCGTTCACTACTCGAAGAATCCTTGCCAGCTCGCAACTTGTCGACTTCCCTGATCTGCTCGACGGTGCCTGTGTTTGGAGTTGCTGCCCGCTAGATCTAGACTTCACAACTAAACTCTCTGCCACGGTGCGTCTGTTTCAGCGCAGGATCCGCATGCATCGACTGCTATTGTGCGTCGCCACTTGGTCGCTGCTCGCCTAGATCTGGTTGGTACCGTCGTTGGTCCGCTTTCTACTGTTCCACCAGACCAGAACAGATTTGCCGAAAAGCTGCTGTTCCCATCTTGGTCTGCTGCGTCCGGCGAAGAGCAGGGACTTGTGAAGGCTACGGGCGCCCAGCAACAGACGCCCAGGTGTCGAGCTACAGGTGCCCAGGCCCAGGGCGTGACAAGCGCTGTTGCGCGCGTGCTGCCTAAGCACACGCTTAGGGCACAATGCCACTCCGCGACACTTGGATTTTGTAGACTTAAAAGTGAAATATTACTATTTGATATTGAAACTTATAACTTATGTAATTATGTCCTAAAGTGAAATTTTGCGAGAATATAGATTAGGTTTAATACCCGAGTTAAGGAGCTTAAATTGTACCTTTAAAAAGGTGATAATTGGTGATGTGAGAATTAAGTATGAAATAAAAATTGGCAAATGACATAAGTTATAATGCGAAAATAAGTTATGAAATAATCTTTACGTTAAAGGTTCTTATTTATATTGCGAAAATAGAATGCATTTCTACATTATTCCTGGCATGAGCCATTCATACATTTAGAAAGTGAATGGCTTAGGAAATGAATTTTGAAAAGAAATGAATTTTATAAATGTAACATGTTCAGGAAAATTTTAAGATTTTTGGAAATGAGTGTAAATTTAACCATAAAAGATATGAGTGGGAAATAGAGCATGGGGGACCGCGCACCTGACCCGACCGTCTTGGAGGGTAGGGAGATATGTAATGTTCACCTCTTTGGAGGTGAAAAGATGAAAGGAAAAGTAAAGAAATGTTAACCGCTTTAGGGTTCTATCAGTAAAAATGTAATTGGGTTCCAAAGAATAATAGCCTACTGCAAAGCTTAATGGCTAGGCTTTACACTCAATGAGCTCACGACTGTAATGAAATAAAAGGTTTTACAAAGTTCTTACATTTTGAAAAGAAAGATTTTATGAAAAGGTTATGAAATGGAAATGTTTAGAAAGTTTTCATTGAGAAAGTGAAATTTTATAATTCATGACATGTAGGGCATATTCATGCATTCATGCATGAGATTTGCTTACTGAGCTTTATAACTCATTCCATTTCCCTCACTCTGCATTTCAGGTAATGTGTAGCCAGATGGTGCGTGGAGGTCGCTTGTAGGCAAGCCATGATACCCCGAAGTATTTTTTAAATAAATTTTACTGAATAAGATAGAATAGCTTTTGTGTTTTATTATTAAGATATTCTTTATTGGTTTAGCCTATTGTGCTTTAAATTCTTTTGGTTTCTGCAAATTTTCGTTTTGATAAATGTTAAGTTGGTAAGAGATTTGTTGAAAAATATTACTTATTGTATTAGATGTTGGTTGGGTTGGAACATATGTTCCTTATGGGTGTTGAAAATGTTTGAGAACCTTTTGAATGTATATAGAGAGTAGTTATTGAAATTACAAAGGAAACTCTGATGAAATTTTTATAAATATCTTTTCTATTTTAAATTTTAAGATTTATATTCTTTCAAAATTCAGCAAAATAATGTCAGTGAATAAATGGTGATATTCCGGGTTAGGATAAAATTTTTTAATCTGGGGGTGTTACAAAATATCTAATCGTTCATATTCTATAAAATTATGAAATACTCTCTCCGTTTCAAAATAATTGTCCATTTGGACAGGATTATGCATATAAAAAAAAAGTGTTGATTCAAATAAACTTGTAACAAAATGACAATCATAGCTATCTCCTAATTTATTGTAGATATTTAATGCTTTGACCAATATGTGTGTCCAGCAAATTGAAAATGATATTCTAGAGTTAAATAAGATTAATCAATAAAGGGTAAGGTACAAAAAATGATATTTAATATGTTATTGATTTCCTAAAACAAGTAATTTGAAACAAAAAGAAGTTGTCCAAATGGAGGGTTAATTTGAAATAGACGGCGTAACATTCTATAAGCCTCAACATTGGTTTCTCTAAGTGAAGAAATAAGAATAAAAATGGATTACTCTTCCACTTGTTTCTGTGGAAGATGATGAGGTTGAAGATATTGAGATTCACGTTGTTTCTGCACGTGAAGGAATAAGAAAGATTGGAGACAACCATTTATCGGATATTTGAAGCATGGAATACTTCCAAAAGATCCCACCAAACGATGAATATCCAATGTCATGCACCCCACTTTATCTACTATAAGAATATATTTTACCGTCGTTCTTTTGATGGAGTGTTTTTACGTTACTTAGGAGAAGATAAAGTTAGTTAAGCTTTGAAAGAAACTTATTCAAAATATATGGAGCTCACTAGTCTAGCCCTAAGTTGTGTTTTCACATAAAATTGATGGGCTATTATCGATCAACCCTGGTGAAAGATTGCATAGATTATGTGCAAAAGTGTCAAGCGTGTCAATTCCATGTGAACTATATTCATCAACCTCTTGAACCACTTCATGCTACTAGGACATCTTTACCTTTTAAACATGGCGACTACTTATTGAGGTTTATTGCTAAGTTTGCTGGTCAACTCGCATCCTAATTGCAATCAACTACTTTTCCAAATAGACATAAGCTCTCGATATACGTAAACTCACAAGAAGACGTTAGAGATACATTGTAGTCAATTAAATGATAATATAGAAAATTGAGATATTATGAAAATTGAAAACCAATTAAATAATTAATATGATTTTGTTGAATAAGGTAAAATTGAAAAAAATTCAATCATTCCTTTATATTCGAAATATAACACACTTTAAAAAAAAAAAAAGTCATAATTTAACAAACTAATAGAGGGAGTATAAACTTTTAATTCCAAGTTTGCAAAATTATACTTTATATTACATGATTTAACTCATCTAAAATATTTAATCGGCCGGTTTCATGTTGATTCTTTTGCCAATTAACTCCTGTTTTCAAACTTTAGGGGTTAAAATGAGAAATTTAGTATATAGTGGGATTAATAGATAAATATCTAATTTAGAGTGTTAATTCGAAAACTTTTATAAAAGGAAGGGCTCGAGTAAGAATCACCTATAATATTAAGGTCTTTTTGGAATTAACATGCCCTAACGAATGGTTTGCTTGGGTACTGCGGGGGTATAAATAGAAGAGCAAGAGCTTTCGCTAATTCAAACTACTTGATCTTATCTGAGCGGCGGTGGCGAAGGTGGCGAAATGGAGGAGTAGTGCTGGGAGAGGACGAGCCACCCACTACTGTTAGGTTTCTGTCGGAGGCTTGCTCTTCCGCAGCCACTGTTCCAATATCGTCCTTTCTCCGCTTGTATCGCGATGAAGACTGCCCGCCAAACGAGCCTATATTGAACAGGCGATGATGGACTGGCGGGCTTTTAACAAACAAACATTAACATTTAAAAGGTGTTTTCTTTTTAACAATTTTGAAGTAGGGTAATATTTTTGCTCCAATCTATGTTATCCTAGGCCAATTTTACCATATTTCCATATAGATTGGGGTTTATTTTTGGTAGTAATTATCCATTAATGCTTGCTAGGAGACATTGGGATGCAAAAAAGTTGGAGTTACTGTTTTTGTGGCGCAATTTCACCCGAAAATTGGTTGCTTGTTGCCATAATTTATGAAATGTGATTTCGATATGCAAACGTGTAAGTTCTTTTTCCCATTTGTGGCGCAATCTCACCCTAAAATCATGATTTTATATATTCCCATTGAGCGATAAAGGGGAGGACAATAAGCATTGTCATATCTAGTGTTGATGTTCGGACTAATTTAACAACTGAAGCTGTACTGCTAGTCCTATCATCCTTTTATTAAGCTCTACGCAAATGTGATTTCTCTTCGTCTTTTTGTTTCGCAGTAGCAGTTCGAGCACCTCCATTTTTTCCACTGTTTAATTTTGAGAAATTGATGTTATTATGAATGTTCGTATTGGTGGCATAGTTTGTTGGCATATCGTGATTGGCATTACTTTTTTCTGGTCCTTTTGCTAGTTCCAGTAAGCAGTAAGCTTAGAAGGAAATTGCTAAAAACTGCTATAGTCTCCCTCATAATGGTGTTTGCAGATTACAGGATACTGCTGCCTGTTAAGAGTATGTGCAGCCTTGGATTAGAATTAGCTCTTTCTACAGGATACTGCTGCCTGTTAAGAGTATGTGCAGCCTTGGATTAGAATTAGCTCTTTCTAGTTGTGGATGGGAAAGCTATAGAAAAGCTTTTATATCTGCAGTCAGAGACTAAGTATATCTGCAAATTCAGATTGACAATAAATTTTGAGAGGGTTAGGTACATTCAGATTTTTTATTAGATATTTTTGCATCATGCTATTTTGTCACAGGAAGCATGATTGAAACTATGCTTCCGGATCCAATATCCGTGCGCTTCATGTTTCCCTGGTTGGCTAGGTAAACTCGAAACATTTTGCTATCAGAAGTCTTAGGTTTCAGATTGCATCTATTGTGTTGCTATAATCTGCACTGGCTCATACTTTCCAATGAAATTTGTCTTTATATATTCGTTATATTAGTCTTCCCAAATTTAAGCCCAGCTCTCTTTGTTGTTTTCAACCCATTTTCAATTTTTAGTTTTTGGAAATACTGAAAACGCGTTTACTTACCTATTTCCCAAAATATGCTGGAAAACAGCTTAAGAATTTGTATATAAAATGGAAAACAAGATTTTCTTGTTTTCTGCACTTTCAATTTGTTTTGGGAGAAATTGAAGACATGGAAAACAGGTCTGGCTTCTTTGTTCTTCTTCTTCCGCTCTTTCTTTATTTGAAACACGTAAGAACGGAGGAGAAGCTGACAATAGCAACAGCAACGTGGGCACATAAGGAGGCACAAAAGGACTCCTTATGTTTCATTGAAGCTTTTGTTGATAGCAAAGAATTTCGGGAATGGGAATCCAGTGTTTCTTCTGCAAATAGCCGCGTTCATGACCTTCAGTAGCTGTTTGAGGTTTGTAAAGGTAATGCACGTAATGCTTCAAGTTGAAATAACACTAGATTTGGTCCATCGACATGTCTGAGAACTGAAATAAAGAACATATTGCAGAAAATATGACGTAAAGTTTGGTTGTAAGGCAGCAATTGCAGATGTATTCGGCGAGGGCTCCCTTCTTCAAATATTCAATGGTTTCTTTGTTTTTCCTTTTGCTATTGAGTCTCCATTTAGACTGTATTTCAATTTCAAAATTTGTATAGGGTTTAAATTTTTTCCCAGGATTTGGAATTTCTGGAGCCAAAGGATAAATCTGGATTAAAATTCTCATGACCGTCGTCTGAGTGCCTTCTGGTGTCAGCATTATGTAATGATCTAGTTTCTCTGATTGTTGGGATGAAGTTTTAACAATAGAGGAGTATTTGTTTAGTAGTTCATCTTGAAGAAGGTATAGTGCTGGATCAAAAACTATTCTGATTGAATTTGTGAAACCGAATACTAAACCTCCTACTCATACTGAATGCTTGCTATCATATAAACCCGATAGAAATATTTCGTTCTCGAGTCGGTTTTTTTCTTGTATTTGATTAATTTTTCTTTTCAGTGTCTGTGTGCTGACTAAGTGCTCGTGGACAGGAGGAATCTGCAGTGGAATGTGACTGATGATTTTAGTTGGCACAATGAGCATGATAATGTGACTGAGATCAAGGATTTTATCAAAATTTTCTTTAGTACTTTTCATTCTGAGTGCTGCATGAGCAAACTAGTGGAAAAGTCAGTTTTATTTGTGTTGTTAATTAGGAACATCTTGACTTGCAATCTGCTGAATTTGTTACTTTCTGGGTTTAAACCAGTTTACAGAGTAAACTTCAAAGAGTTTTAAAGCATTGCTTGCTGATTGTGTTATGGATCAAAAGTTCGACTTTATGGAAAGAGTTGAAAAAGGAGAAAATGAAATAAGATGCACAAGACATGGAATTGAATAATGAGAAGCAGTAATATCTACATGATATGTTTAAAGAATTCAAGGTAACGAGGGTTTCCTGAAACTTATGAACTGAAGATACAAAAAGATAACTTTTAGGTTTCTGGGTTTCAAATTACTTATGACGATGCCAATTATCGGATTTCAACTACTGGTGGATCATGTATCAATCGTTCAAAATTTTTTGATTCAGTTTTGGTTCATGACGATTCGTGGGTTAGAGCAGTTTTCGATTTTAATTTTAATTTATCATTTTAATAAATTGTGAATTTGTTTTTAAATAATCAAATAAATCGTTTGTTTAGAGCAAATTAAAAAATCATTGAAAACTTCATTTTCGTTTTAAGTACATTAAATAAATCGTCAAATGAATCCTTGGATATTTTTTTTATTCAAATATCTTTGTTTGTTTTTATAAAGAATAAAAGGTACAAGAACATTCAACTTTTTTTTTTTCCCCTATTGCAAAGAATCGATTCTCTTAAATTCCTTTTATTATTTTTTGAAGTTTATATTTTTTATTTTTTATTAATTATTATTAGTCAAATTAGCAGTTATTAGCTATTGTATAATTATTTTGCAAAAGATGGGAGAATCGAGTAAGTTCAATAGTAAAGGGAAAAGGTTTGAATGAAAATTTTTCAATAACGTTATTTGTATTTCTATACAAATTAATTTATTACTCTAAGCGATTTTTAATTGTTAATTAACAATATATTTCAAATATTAAGAAATACTGGAATTGTTTGATTACTGGTATGAAAAATGATGCATTTAAAAATGATGCAGAAAAAAGTGTTAGACAGTCGAGATTTTGCCTCCAACCAAGAAAGTGTTAGTAGGGGGAAATTTAAAGAGCTTAAATTTGACATTTGAAGCTGTATTTTATTAAGCTGTTATTTTCTAATTTAGATATTGGCATATCTATTTGAAGTGATATTTGGAATGATCATTAACAAATACATTCTTACATGATTGTTACTTGTCATTGAATAGATGACAATTGGTGAATAGAAAAGATACTTACATACCGTGTCTTTGATAACATATAGTTGTTAATATTCCAAAATTAATTTTATAAACTTTAAAATAATATAATCATGTAAGATTTTTGGTTAGTTTTGATAATGCCAGTTCTATTTCGATTATCGATTGTAAAAGATATTATGAATAACAATTTAGTGGTAGGTGGTAAATATTTTCATGTTAGGTCTGCATGGCATGTTCTGAATTTATGTGTACAAGATGGTTTAAAAAACCTTAATATTTTACTAAACCTGCTAGAACTGTTCTGTCTTTTCTTTAATCACATTCACAAATAATGAAAGAATAGTTTAAATTTTGTAGAACAAATAAATGAGATCAAAAATATTTTTCATTGATGTTCCTACCCCTTGAAATTCTACTATGAGTTACTAAACGAGTCTTTTTTATATAAGAAACTTTTATATGCTTTTTTCAACCATAATGTGCAAAGCTTGTGCCTATTTTCGGCTAGTTGGGATACTTGTGGAAAGTTTTGAAACTATTAAAACTTTTTAATGATACTAGTTATACTCTATACCATGTTTATTATCAAACTTATCATTTAATTGTTTAAGAATGTCTTAATATGATGTAGCTTTTAAGGAGTAGGCAGAAATAGATCAATTTAATGATTGTGTTAATACAATGAAAACGAAGTGCTAAATATTATTTATGAAATACTTGTGATTGATCTTATTGCAACTGTTTTTCATCCTAGTATTAAAATAGAAGGTTTGCAAGAATATTTAGATATATATTATGATACATAATGAAGCATGATATTTCTCCAATAATTTATGATATTAAGCAAAATATAATTGATTTATACATGGAATATAGTGCTACTTATAGTATACAAATTCAAATTGATGGGTCATCTAACGCTAGTATACATGGGTCATGCACACCTATTAATGCGATAATGAAACGAAAAAGCAAGATCTACATCTTCAACATTGGGATCAAGTTTCTTTTCGAAACTCGAAGATTATTTAACCACTCGTTTTCAGTTAAAAGATGCAGGTAATGATATTGAAAGTGTCAGCATCATATATTGATGGAATGAAAAAAATAATTTCCAATCTTATCTTTGATCCCAAGGATGTGCTTGAAGTTTTGGTATGAACAATTGTAGTCGAGCAAACTTTTAGTGTTGGGGGAAACATATTGTCAGAAGATAAGATTATCTTTTTAAGTCTTGATTTTTTGAAAGTCTAATCTTGTCTCCTTGATTGAGTTGGAGCTGAAAAACGACAAAAAGAATACCTTCATCTTGACTTCTCCCAATTATTCGACATCGAGATTGATGTGACTTCTACTAGCACTGGTGCCAGAAGCAATTGAGGTAAGAGATGGTTTAAAGGTAAGAGAATATAAGGGCTTGATGTGAGTGAAAATAATTTATTTTATTAGTGATTATATGCATATTTTCACTCTTTTTAATATGATGAAGTACTACTTTATACTATTTTTTCTCTAATATTGCCCAGAATCAACCAAGTGATTTTAATTATTGAAAAGTGTGAAATTATAAAATTCATGTGCCATTGCTAAGATAAAATACTCTATTTTGTAGGGAAAAAGGATTCTATAAGTAAAAAAGAAGGTCACTTGATAAACAGTTGAATAGTCACTTGATGCTACTATAATTGATAGCAATGGCTTAAAAATGCAATACAACAGCACTGAGTGTTACGAGCAAAAGAATATTTTATTCAAAGAAAGAAAGTAAAGGAAGAAAAGAAAATTCATCATTGGATATAGGAGATAATCATTTTTGGAGCTAAAAAGCTAAAGAGCAAAGGTGAAAAAATAAAAAATCAAAAAGCAAAAAGTTGCTTATGGCACCTTTTTGTCAAGTTTCCAAAGCAAGCTTCAGGAGACAAAAAGAGGGACGACTGAAACGAAGGGAGGATTCGGGATTTTTACTACAAGAAACGAAAAGGAGAGAAAAGACGATGGAGAAAAAGAGCAAAAAGATGAAATCTTGGGGGGTTTTAGGCTGTGTTTCTCCTTCTCTTAGTGATTATTTTAAGATGCATTTCAATATGTTAATCTTTCATATCTTGTATTTCATTTCATCCAAGAACATGAACAACTTCTTAGAAGTTAGAATTTTTGATGAACCTATGTATTTAATGTCTATTTGAATGATTTGAGCAAGGTTTGCTCTTCATAAATGCTTTACTCAAGGTTATATATTGTTTATATTCACTATTTTATTGGCCGTGAATGGTGTTTGTGTGATGTAATACCCGAAATTTTTCCTTTATTAATTTTTATTTGATCATGTGGAATTGTGTGCCAACTAGGGTTGAAAATTTTATATGTGATTAATATTTTAAAATCGCATGTTTAATGAGTATGAAAATATTGTCTTTGTCGAATATGAGTCATTGGTTGGTTAAAGGCTTGACTTGTGGGCCTATTTATTTCTTAGTCGAAAGTTAGACTTTTATCGACAAGAAGCTCGTTATATTTAATTTAAGGATTTTGGTTTCAGCATGGATGGGAAGGCCCGAAAGGTTTGGGTTTACGGCCCAAAATAAAAAAAAGAAAAAAGAAAAAAGAGAAAACATAAAAAAAATAAAAAGATAGAAAGAAAAGAAAAACCTAAAAGAAAAAAAAAAAAACCCTTCATCTTCTTCCTCCCGTAACACTGCCGCTGTCACCGCCGCCCACTCCTAGAAAACCCTACTGCCGATCACAATCTTCTCTGCTTCTGATAGTTGTCGTATGCTACGCTGCTCAATCGACGACGAACTGCTCAGCCGTTGGAGGATTTTGCCGTGACTCGGCCAGGCCGCGCCACTCTTGCTCGGTTGCTTGCCGTGTTCGAGTTCGCCACCCTCCACTCGCCAGATTGCTAACCGCTTAGGTTGCCATCAACTAGCCGCCCACGTCTCGAGTCGGACTGTTGCAGCTAGCGGTTGCTGTTGCTATTCGCCGAGGCTGACCACCTGGTTCACGTCGCTATGAGTGGCACGCCAGGAGGCTGCCCGATTTTGTTGAGCCAAGCAGACCACTCCAGGTCCCTTCCCCGGCTTTCCCTCTCTCGCTCTCGGGCTTGAATTTGCGGTCTATGGTCCGTGCCATCGCCAACCAAGCCATTCGCCAGATTTGGTTTCTGCCATCTTCTTCTTCTTCTTCTCTGCTTGACCAGATCTGCACGACACCCACCAGACGTTCGCCAAATTTGTCGCCGTCATCTTCTTCTCCTTCTCTGCTCAACGGTTTCGCTAGGATAGATAAAGGATAGTGCTCGGCCGCTCGACGCGAGGGAGCCCGTCTAGGTCTATGTCCTTCTTGACTGAATCTAGAACTCCTTTTCGCTGGCCGTCACCTCTGCTTTCTTCTTTGCTGCTCGTGTCACCGGACGATTTCAGCATTTACAGCAGAAATCATGACTCACTTTTACGGCGTGGTCGTTCAACAAGGGCAGCAACAAGTGCAGTGCTAGTAGGTGCTCTAGTCATGCTACAAGGAGCAGCAACCGGTGCTGCGCCCAGCGCCAATGCCAAGCACCAGTGCCCAGCGCAAGTGTTCAATGCCAGTGCCCAGCACCAGTGCCCAACGCCAGTGCCAAGCGCCCAGGCGTCCAGACGCCTAGATGCCCAGACGCCCAGGGCTGTTGCGCACGCCACTCGGGTTCATGCCCGAGAACCCAGTACCACTCCCGCAACACTTGGATCTCGTGAACTTAAAGGTGAAAATATTAGCACTTGATATTGAAATTTATGACTTGTATATAATTATGTCCTGAAGTGAATTGGTTGGAGAACATAGATTAGGTTTATACCCGAGCTAAGGAGTTTGAATTGTACCCTTAAAAACGTGATACTTGATAATATGTGAACTAAATATGGATTTATAATTGATAAAGGACATTCTTGGATTAAACACATAATGTCTAAGTTGGGACGATCGAACTAAATAGATTTTCTTTCTGTAATCACAACTAGGTCATTTCGAGGCCTTAACGTTGAGAATGATTGAAGGAGTTCACTTCACGATTTAAGTAAGAATCCTTTAACATAAAAGACTCCGGGTAAGTAAATTCTCAGATCTCATTTATTCTTATGAATGGATGTAATTGAATTCTTTTAGATAATTTAATGTTTTGTGTATGAGATTGTATTATGAGGTGTGTTAATTGTGTGGAATGATTCATGTGTTTCATATCCTGTACATTTTTTTATGTTGAATGATATGTTATATACGGTTGAATACATTTCATGTCATGGGCATGTAGTTAGTGTTCTACATCACTTTTGCATTGAGCCATTCATGCATTTAGAAGTGAATTATTTAGGAAATGAAATTTTAAAGGAAAATGTTAAAGTTTTCAGAAAGGAGTGTAAGCCTAGCCACAAAAGATGTGAGTGGGAAAGGGGGCGTGAGGGACCAGTGCACCCGACCCTACCCTCTTGGAGGGTACAGAAGAATGTAATGTTCACCTCTTTGGAGGTAAAAAGATGGAAGGAACAGAAATGTGATATTAATCGCTTGCGATTCTACCGGTAGGAATGTAATCGGGTTCCAAATAAGAATGGCCTACTACAGAAATTAGTGGCTAGGTGTTATACTTAGTGAACTCACAAATGAAATGAAATGGAATGTTTTACAAGTTATATATTTTGAAGGAAAGGTTTTGTAAAGAGATTTCAAAAAGGGAATGTTTAGAAAGTTTTCATTTAAAAGGCGAAATTTTATAATTTTATGACATGTAGGACATGTTTATGCATTCATGCATGAGATTTACTTACTGGGCTTTTTAGCTCATTCCTTTTCTCTTATTTTGCATTCCAAATGATGTCTAGCCAGACGGGGCGAGGAGGTCGCTTGTGGGCAAGCTATGATACCCTGGAACATGTTTTAAATAAATTTTATGTATTAAGATAATTGCCGACTTGAATGGCTTTCGCTTACTATTAAATATTTCTCATTTGGTTTAAATTCTTTGGGGTCTCCGCAATTTCAGTTTGAATAAATATTAGGTTAGTGAAGATTTGTTAAAACACATTATTTATTGTTTTGGATATTGTTGAGTTTTAATGGGTTTGTTTTATGAGTAGAGTGATGTAATATTCTCAGTTTAGGAGAGTTCCTAATTTTAGGGTGTTACATGTGAGCTTCTTGAACTCCGAAAGGTAGTTAAAGAGGTGAAAAACTTGAGTAGATGTGGGTTTGGTTATCTTGAAATAAGGTTTAATATCTAGAGATATCATAGAATATTGGAGACATTCGTATTCCACCTATAAAATCACATGAGACTTGAATTTCATTTGTATTCCTTAAGCTAAGTAACTCCAATAGATACAACTTAGTGAAATAGGAACAAGGATCAACAAACTGAAAGGGTGAGGTCATTTCTATCTTGATTTGCGTTTGTACTGTAGCTAAACATTTGCTGTAGTATTTGCTCAGAAGTCATTGCTGCAGCAAGTTTGTAGCATTGATATTGTACCTAAATCTTTGCTGTAGTATTTTTCTTAGAAGTCATTGCTGCAGCCCCTTTGCAGCATTGATCTTTTGACTTCTTGGATATTAGCACATATGTGATTCTTAACTCTAGCTCACTTTTAAGTTCTTGATCATATCGTTTGTGCGATTACTATGATTATTTCCGAATCATTGTGATTAGATAATTCTAGTTTCTTTTACTTTATTTTTCTGACAACCAACAACCAATTGCTTTTATTAGGAATTTGAACCATCACTTTTCAACCAACAATCCTTGTGAGACGATACTCTTATTCATTTTATTTACTTGTGGACTGTGTATACTTGTATGAGTGAGTTTTATTGCGTATGCAATTTTGTCTATCAAATTTTTGTCGCCATTGCCTAGGATTGTTTAGTGTTTGAGTTTATGTGAATTTCTATTGCTTTCATTATTCTTAATCCTATTCTATATTCTTATTCTTTATTCTTGTTCTTGACAGTGATTTTTTCCCATGAATGTCCGAAGAGGACAACACCTATCTATTTGATCTTGAACCGGAAAGAACTTTTCGTTTTAGGAGAATAAGACAACGTACAAGTGCTAGTAAAAGAAGAAGGGAAATGGTTGGAAGAGAACAAGAAAATTTACCGGGTATATGAGCAGAACTCAATGTTGCAGGGGATGCCACAGCGATGGCTGCTGAGCAAAATGTTGCAGCAATGACTGCCAGATTGAATGCCGAAAGGATTGCTGGAGTTATGGCTGATGACGAAAATAGATCTATTAGGGATTATGCCATACATATATTTGATGATCTTTAGCTAGGCATTGTGAGACCTCTTATTCAGGCTCAACATTTTGAGCTAGAGGCAGTTATGTTTCAGACAGTGGGGCAGTTTAGTGGGATGGCTATAGAGGATCCTCATCAGCATATCCGTCTATTCTTGGAAGTAAGTGATGCTTTTCAGTTGCAAGGGGTCAATAAGGAAGCTCTCAGAGTCAAACTTTCCTATATTCATTAAGGGACAAAGTTAGAGATTGGCTAAACACTTTACCCCCTCACTTGGATACTTCATGGAGTGATCTGGCAGGAAAGTTCTTGTTCAAATACTTTCCTCCAGCTAAGAATGCCAAGTTGCAGAATGACATCACAGCATTTCAAACGCATAGTGATGAAAATTTTTATGAGGCATGAGAAATATTCGAGGAGCTTTTGAGGAAATGTCTATATCATGGAATCCCTCATTAGATCCGAATGGAGACTTTCTAAGATGGATTAAGCCCTCAATACTGCGACATAGTAGATGCCTCGGTCAATGGAGCATTGCTTGATAAATTATATAATGAAGCTTTTGAGATATTGGAAAGGATTGTCAGCAATAGCTTTCAGTGGCTAGTAGCTAGAAATGTATCTACAGCACCTTGATCAGCAAGAAAAGTGGCAGGAATCTATGAGCTTGATGTAATGTCTCTCTTGCAGCTGAGGTAACTTCCATCTCGAATATGTTGAAATCTATGCAAGTACAGTTAGGGATATCTATGGGACAGCTATAATACTCGAGATTTCTTTTTATAGACTTTTGTTTGATCGTGTGAATTTGTGAGCCAACTAGGGTTGGATAAATTTCTATGTGGTTGTTATTTCATTAAGTATGAAACTATCGTGTTTGTCAGATTAGGGTCCTTGGTTGGTTAGAGGATCGACTTGTGGGCCTATTTATTTTTCAGTCGGAAGCTAGATTTTTATCGAAGGAAAGGCCCGTTGAATTTAATTTAATGGACTGGATTAATTACGGATAGGAAGGCCTGAAAGAATTGGGTTAGGTCCCAAGTTAAAAAAAAAAAAAGAAAAGAAAAACCTAAAAACCCTTTCTTCTTCCTCCCCATTATGCTACCGCCACCCACTCCAAGAAAACCCTACCCATGCCGCCCCATTCCCGAAATTTCTCCCTGTCACACACACGCTGCCTCTTTCTCCCTCTGCCGACTGCTTGTCTCTTCGCATCTTTGCTCGCCAATATCGCTGCCTGAAGCTTGCAATATCATCGTTCAGATCCACCATATCTTCTCCTTTGCACGTGTGGTTGGTCGAACCTGATAGCTGCCGGAAGCTTGCAATTTCGCCGTTCAGTTCCCCTCGGGATCTCTTGCCTATACTGGTGCTAGAGGACATCCCCGCTCGTAGCACACATTCAGTTGACTCATCAGTCTTCAATGCTCAGAGCCGTGACTAGATTTCGGAGCCGCTCACGACACGAACGGACACAACTAGACCGGAGTTTTCTCAGCTAGCCAAATCTGTCTTCCTCTGCCCTTCATCCTTGCTAGCTCGCACTCGAATTGATTGGGTCTGAAGTCGATGCTAGTGTGAAGCCCCCAGATTCGCGTGTCTTGCCCACTTCTCGGATGTTTTGTCGCGCAGCCAGCCTTGGTGTTTTGCCTCCAGCCAGTCGTCGCTTAGCTAGATCTGCCTTCGTCATCTTCTTCTTCTTCTCTACTCAACGGTTTCGCCAGGACAGAGGAAGGACAGTGCTCAGTCGCTCGATGCAGCGGAGCCGTCTGGATCTGTTTCTTCCTTGACTAGATCTAGAATCCCTTGCAGCCGCTTGGATGCTCTGCCGCACGGCCAGGCAGCCCCTTGCCAACCGTCGCTCTGCCCAAATCTGATCACCATTATCAGTAGATTTCAACAACTCGCAGGAATCAGCTGTGGTGTAGGCTGTTGCTGGGTTTTTGGCTGGCTGTTCGCCAGTTCTGGGAGTGCCCAGCAATAGGCGCCAGCGAGTGCCTAGCGCCAAGGCACCCAGCACCCAGCGTCTAGCACCCAGGCACCAGATGCCCAGGCGCCTAGATGCCCAGATGCTCAGGGCTGTTGCGTGTGCCGCTTGAGCGCACGCCCGAGAATCCAATACCACTTCCGTGACACTTGAATTTTGTGAACTTAAAAGGTGAAAACATTATTAATTGATATTAAAAATTATGACCTATGAAATTATATCCTAAAGTATAATTGTGGGAGAACATAGATTAGGTTTAATACCCGAGCTAAGAAGTTTAAATTGTACCCTTAAAAAGATGTAATAATTAGTAATGTGGGAACTAAGTATGGATTAATAATTGGCAAATGACATTCTTGGAATAAACACTGAATATCTAAGTTAGGACAATCGTACTAAATAGATTTTCCTTCTGTAATCAAAATTAGGTCGTTTCAAGTGCCTTAACATTGAGAACAGTCGAGGGATTTCACTTTGCAATTCAAATAAGAAACCTTTAACGTAAAGGACTCTGGTAAATTCTCACATTTTATTAATGCATATGAATGGATGTATCTGAATTCCTTTAGGTGAATTAATGTGTTGTATATGAGATTCTATGCAACCCGCCTATCTCTTTGGTTGTGTGTTATGTGATGGTAGTATGGGATTATGTTATGAAATGTGTTGATTGTGTGGAATGTTTTTACGTGTTTCATATCTTGTACCATTATTATGTCGAATGGCATGTTAATTACGGTTGTATGCATTTCATGTCATGGGATTGTAGTTAGTTTTCTATATCATTCCTATCATGAGTCATTCATACATTCAAAAACGTGTATGGTTTAGAAAATGAAATTTTAAAAAGGAATGTATTTTATAAATTGTAATGTCTTCAGAAAAATGCTAAAGTTTTTCGAAAGGAGTGTAAACCTAGCCATGAAAGATGTGAGTGGAAAATGGGGTGTGGGAGACCGGTGCACCCAAACCAACCCTCTGGGAGGAAGGTAATGATTCACCTCTGGAAGGTGAAGAGATGAAAGGAAAAGTAAAGAAATGTTAACTGCTTTTTGAGGTTCTATCGGTAGAAATGTAATCGGATTCCAAAGAATAATGGCCCGCTGTAAAGCTTAATGGTTAGGCATTACACTCAGTGAGCTCATGCATGTAATGAAACGAAGGGTTTTACAAGTCATACATTTTGAAAGGAAAGATTTTGTAAAAAGGTTACAAAACGAAAATTATTTGAGAGTTTTCATTGAGAAAGTGAGATTTTATAGTTGATGACATGTAGGGCATGTTCATGCATTCATGCATGAGAGTTGTTTACTAGGCTTTATAGCTCATTCCATTTCTCTCATTTTGCATTTCAGATGATGTGTAGCCAGATGGTGCGAGGAGGTCGCTTGTGGGCAAACCAAGATACCCTGAGGCATTACTAAACAAATTTTATCGAATAAGATAGTTAATTGTCTAGAATGATTTTTGCATACCATTAGGATATTTCTTATTTGATTTAGCTGATTGTGTTTTAAATTCTTTGGGGTTCTTCAAATTTCTATTTGAATAATTGTTGGGTTGGTAAAAGATTTGTTAGAGCATATTTCTCTTTACATTGGATGTTTATTTGGGTGGGAGTGTATGTGGTGAAAGGGTGTTTGAAAATGTTGAGAACTTTTTGAACGTATGTAGGGGGTAGTTACTGAAATTACAGAGAAGCATCTGTCGAATTTTTATAGAATCCTTGAAAAGGGTTAAGACTTATTTCATTTCCTATAGTAGTTGATTGTTCTATGAGTAAGGTAAAGTAATATTCTCAATTTAGGATAGTTCTTAATCTGGGAGTGTTACAGGTGTTACAACAACAATCTTCGTTAGGACAACACACATCTATGCCATCATCCTCATTACCTTCTTGCATGTACTGTGGAGAGGGGCACTCTTTTGAGAGTTGTTCTTCAAATTCGGAATCTGTATGTTATATGGGAGGAGGGTTCAACAGGAACAATAATTCCTACTCCAACACATACAATCCCGGATGGAGAAATCACCCTAATTTCTCATGGGGCAGCCAAGGAAGTAACCAGTCACAAGTGCAGCAGTTTAGACTTCCTAGATAACTTGGATTTCAGCAACAAAATTAGCAAAATAGGGGCAACCTAGTGATCAAAACAGCTCTATTGAAAGGCTTCTCAAGGAATTTATGGCAAAGAGTGAAAAAGATACTCAAAGATAAGATGCAATCATTGAAAGCCGCATTATATCACTTACGAACTTGGAGAACCAAATGGGACAGCCTGGAAATGCCTCGAGCAATAGACCTCATGGTACCCTTCCTAGTGATACAGAAACTACCATGAGAGATGGAAAAGAGCATTACAAGGCTATCACCTTGAAAACTGGTAAAGAGTTGGGTGAATCTCATCAACAAAAGAAAGTTCCAAGGGAAAGAGAAGATAAAGAAACCGAAAAAGAACCTGAAATTGTAGTAGCCATTGGTCCAAGACAAGTTGAAGTTGATGCAGAAAATTCTGATGCTGCAGCATTACCACCAGAAAGGATAAATTAGCAACCAGTCCACCAAAAGCTGCCATTTCCTCAATGATTTCAGAAAAGGTAAGAAGATAGATAGTCTAACAAGTTTCTAGATGTCTTGAAGCAACTTCATATTAATATTCGATTTGAAGAAGCTTTTGAACAAATGCATAATTTTGTGAAATTCATGAAGGACAATTTAATCAAGAAAAGGAGATTGGGAGAGTATGAGATTGTGGCATTAACTAAAGCGAGTAGCTCTATATTACAGAATAAGTTACCTCAGGAAGTTGAAAGATCCCGGTAGCTTCACCATTCCATGTATGATTGGAAGCACTTATAGTGGAAGAGCTCTATGTGACTTTGGTGCCAACATCAATTTGATGCCCATGTTAGTGTTTAGGAAGCTTGGAGTGGGAAAAGGCAGACCTACCACAGTCACATTTCAGTTAGCTGACAGATCATTTACTTGTCCTGAGGGAAAAGTTGAGAATGTGTTGGTAAAAGTAGAGAAGTTTATATTCCCGGTTGACTTCATTGTCTTAGACTATGAAGAAGAAAAAGAAGTACCCATTATTCTTTGGAGACCATTTTTAGCAATTGGACAAGCTCTAAATTGATGTGCAGAAAAGATAACTGACAATGAGGATACATGATCAAGAGGTGACATTCAATATCCTCAATGCTATGTAGTTTCCTAATAAAGTAGAAGAATGCTCCTTCATTGATGTGATTGACCCTCTAGTGGCTGAAAATTTCAAGCAAAGCTTTAGCATGAGTGCCACAGCAATGAGTAAGAGTGTAGAGTTGGAGTTAGAATTTCTTGAAGAATGAGGATAAATGAGGAAATCTAATGGAACCAACTGATACTATTAAGCCCTTCTTCAGACAAGAGAAATAGTTCGAGCTACTTTATCCATCTTCAAGAATTTTAACTCAATATAAGTCTTCTTTAGAACAACCCCACTCACTTAAATTAAAACCCTTTCCTTCACATTTGAAATATGTATACTTAGGAAATAGGGAAACTTTATTTGCCATTATATCTGCAAATTTGGTGATTGAAAGGGAACATTTACTCTCGAACATGCTAAAGAAACATAAGAGGGCTATGGGATGGATAATAGCTGACAGTAAGGGTATTAACCCCTCTATTAGTATGCATAAGATTTTGCTATAGGAATGCTACAACAGTACAATGGAGCACCAAAGGCATTTGACCCTAATATGAAGGAGGTTGTGAAGAAAGAAATCATTAAACGGTTAGATGCTGGTATCAAATTATCCCATATCTGCTAGCTCTTGGTTAAGTGTGATCTATTGTGTGGCTAAGAAAGGAGGGATGACAATAGTGACAAATGAGAAGGAAGAGTTGATGCTCACTAGAGTCGTAACAGGTTGGTAAGTATACATCGACTATCGCAAGCTGAACAGTGCCACAAGAAAACACCATTTCCCTTTACCTTTCATTGATCAGATCCTAGATAGACTAGCGGGAAAGAAGTTTTATTATTTCTTAGATGGCTATTCAGGGTATAACCAAATAGCCATTGTACCTACCGATCAAGAGAACATGACCTTCACATGCTCGTATGGAACGTTTGCATTCAAATGGATGCCCTTTGAACTATGTAATGCCCCTGCTACTTTTCAGCAGTGCATGATGTCAATTTTCTCTGACCTAGTGGAAAGGACTCTCGAAGTTTTTATGGATGATTTCTTGGTGTTTGGGAATTCTTTTGATGACTGTTTGATCAATCTAGAGGAGGTATTCGCTGTGAGGAGACAAACTTGGTCCTCAACAAGGAGAAGTGCCATTTTATGGTACAAGAAGGCATAGTGCTGGGTCATAAGGTCTCAGAGAAGGGGCTTGAAGTAGATAAGGAAAAAATTGAAATAATTGAAAAGCTACCTTATCCATCAAACATCAAAGGTATTCGCACCTTCCTAGGACATGCTAGATTCTACAGGAGATTTGTAAGAGATTTTTCTAAAATATCCAAGCCACTATGCGAGCTGCTGCAACTAGGAAAGAAATATGAGTTTGACATAGGATGTTTGGAGGCATTTGAATCATTAAAGAGAGCCCTCATTACTGTGCTACTGATTGTTGCACTCGATTGGTTTCCTCTCCTTTTGAGCTCATGTACGATGCAAGTGATTATGTCGTAGGAGTTATTTAGGACAAAGAAGGGACAAAGTATTTCACTCCATCTATTATGCAAGGAAGACACTAAATGAAGCTCAAATGAATTACTCCACAACTGAAAAGTACTGTTTGCATTCGATAATTTCAGAACCTATTTAGTGGGGGCTAAGGTCATTGTTTTCACAGACCATTCTACATTAGATACTTGATCTCTAAGAAAGAAGCTAAGCCAAGGTTGATTAGATGGATATTGCTACTACAAGAGTTTGATTTAGAAATCAAAGTCAAGAAAGGAGTAGAAAATCAAGTAGCAGATCATTTATCTATATTGGAGATGGCAGACACTAGCAATGACCATGTTCCTATTATGAAAACCTTCCCAGATAAGCAACTTTTAGCGCTTCATCAAGTGCCATGGTATGCAGACTTTGCTAAATTTTTAGCTAGTGGCATGACACCACCTAGCTTGTGTAGACAGCAGTTGCAAAAATTCTTCCATGCTGTGAGATTTTATTATTGGGATGAACCATTCTTATATAAGAGATGTGCTAATCAAATATTGAGGAAATGCATAACAGAAAAGGAGGTGACTTCAGTGCTGCAGCATTGTCATGCAGCACCATATGGAGGTCACTTTGGAGGTTTTAGAACAGCTACAAAAGTACTTTAATCAGGTTACTTCTGGCCTACTCTTTTTATGGATGCATTTCAATTTGTGAAAACTTGTGATAATTGTCAATGTGTAGGAGATATTTTCCAACGTCATGAAATGCCCTTAAATAGCATGATGGAGATTGAATTGTTTGATTTATGGGCATTGATTTTTTGGGACCTCCTTCTTTTGAGAATTGTTACATCTTGGTAGCGGTAGATTATGTATCCAAATGGGTCGAAGCAATTGCTTTATCTACAAATGACTCCAAGGTTGTTATCAAATTCCTCAAAAAGCACATCTTTACTAGATTTGGCACTCCTAGAGCTATTGTAACTGATGGGGAAGTCATTTATGTAATTCAGCCTTTGAGAGTTTGTGGTCCAAATATGGAGTTAGGCATAAGATCACTATTGCCTACCATCCACAATCTAGTGGTTAAGTAGAAATTTCCAATCGTGAAATTAAGAGGATTTTGTAGAAGGTAGTTAACCCAATAGGAATGTAACACCCCCAAATTAGGAACTGTCCTATCCCAGGAATGTTGCTGACTTTACTCATACTTATATTAACTACTGTAGAAAATCAAATTTGAATATATTTATTTTAAAAGGTTTATAAAAATTTAGGCAGAGTTTTCTCTGTAATATCAACATTTCTCCTGTATACAAATTAGAAAATTCTATAACAACATTTCCATATATATATATATATATATATCTCGAAATCCCAACAACCTCCCAAACTCATCAACAAAGGAAATACTCCTTTAAACTTACAACGCAGAGATAATATAAAAGAATATATTAATGACGAATAAGCAAATAAATGAATGAGTATATGATTAAAGATTTTCCTATGAAATGCCTCCCATTATTCAACAATAATTTATTTCAAATCAAGACACTCAAGTTTATCAAGTATGCACGCAATCGAGCTCCATGCACCATCTGCCTACTCATCACCTGAAATGCAAAAATGAGGGGGAAAAGGGGTGAGCTACAAAGCTCAATAAGTAAATTCCAAATGCATGAATGCATATTGCATGCCTTATCTATTATAAATTTCAAAATTTGTTTCGTCTAAATTCTCTAAATTTTTTCCTTTTTAACGTGAGGTCACTTGGTGTATCGCCTAACCATTAAGCTTGCAGTGGGTTATTATTCTTTGAAACCGGATAAATTCTACCGATAGAACCGCTACGAGGATAACAATTCGTTAACTTTTCCTTTTACTTTCACCTCATCAAAGGTGCATTTTACTTCTATTTCCACCCTCCAAATAGGGTTAGGTCGAGTACGCTAGTTCCCGCGCCCCATTTCCTACTCATATCTTTCATGGCTTCGGCTTACACCCTCTTTTCCATTTCCTAACTTTCAAAATTCATTACTGTTTACAAATTTCCATTTCTAAACCTTACCCTTTAACTCATTTCTCTGATCAAAACCATGAACATGCAAACCTTCCCAAGGAAAATACATCATGATAATGAACATGAACATGAACATGAACATGAAACAATGTTCTAACATTTAACAGCTAGCATTATCAAAAAGTTACTTTAATATGATCACATAATAAACATACTAGAACATTTAACATATATCACATTACATTCAAAACAGAAATCCATATGAAAAGAATGGAGTTTATTTACCTGAAGTCCTTAACGTTAGAATCCTACGTTAATGTAAAACGGAGTTCCCTTGGCCGCCATCAATGTCAATGTGCTCGAAAGTAGCCTAATTATTATTACAAAAGGAAATTCATTTAACATGATTGTCCATCCTTAAAGCATTTTACATTTATCCTATGAATGTCACTTCTCCCTATTAATCTGTATTTATATTTCAAATTTAACAACAATAACATACCGAATGTATAAGTTATTTCATATTCCAAAACTTCCTTTAACAAAGGTAGTGTTAATCATAATCATTATACATTCCTCATACTAATTTAAATACAACCTTAAATCATGTATAAACAAAATCTGTGTTTTCTAAAATCATCAATACTGAATACAATTATGTAAATCGTTTGATTAATTAAATCAAAGAAACAATAGTTTCACTTTTAATCCTTCAAATCATAAGTGTTGTGTATGAAGCTATGTTGTGCCCTGGGGGTGCACTCAGGCAGCACACGCGCAACAATATTCGTCATGTACAGACGACGTGCGCTACTGGCGAATAGCGCATAGTGCTTGGTGAGCTCGGGCTATCCACTCCTGGTCAGCAAGGACTGCATAGCACTGGTCGCGGCAATGGGCAAAAGCACCAAGAGGGGGAAATATCTGGATGGCCGAATGAAGCGAGCCGATGATTGTTCAGGTTCGTTTGTCAAGCAGCTTGACCAGTGAGCAACAACAGTGCGTAAAAGAAGCAGAACGACGACGAGCAGCGTGCAAGCTTCGATGCACAAGGGCCACGAATCTAGGTAGGTCGAGTTTAGTGAGCAGCAAACCAGTTGCCAGAGAAGGTTGCGGCTAGCAAGCTCCGATCACGATCAAGGCAATGGCAAGCAGATCCAATCGGCTCCGATCGAGCACGGCATTCCGCAAACGAATGGCATGGGCAACCCATGAGCAAGGACCTCGATTGGATTGGACGAGATGAGCACAGATCTGAGTAGAAGCAGGGAGCAGCGACTACAAGCGAAGCAGGCCGGTGACGCGTGCAACTGGTGTAAATGTAAAGAGACTACAAACTGGCAATATGTCACACCCCCAGATTAGGAACCTTTATCCTAACCCGGGAATGTCACCATTTACTCACTGATATGAATTTGCGGAAGCTAAAAAGAATTTAAACTAAATAAGAAATACTTAATAATAAACAAAAATCATTCTAGTCAACAACCATCTTAATTCATAACATTCATTAAATTAACTTCAGGGTATCTTGGTTTGCCCACAAGCAACCTCATCGCACCATCTGGCTACACATCATCTGAAATGTAAACGAGAGAAATGGAATGAGCTGTAAAGCCCAGTAAGTAAATCTCATGCATGAATGCATGAACATGCCCTGCATGTTATGAATTATAAAATCTCACTTTCTCAATGAAAATTTTCAAATCATTTTCTTGTATAACATTTCCATAAATTCTTTCCTTTCAAAATGCAAGAACTTTGTAAAACCTTTCATTTCATTACATTCGTGAGCTCATTGAGTGTAACGCCTAGCCATTAAGCTTTGCAGTGGCCATAGTTATTCGGAACCCAATTACATTCCTATCGGTAATACCGCAAAGCGGTTAACATTCCTTTACTTTTTCTTTCATCTCTTCACCTCCTGGAGGTGAATCATTACCTACCCTCCCAGAGGGTTGGTTCGGGTGCACCGGTCCCCATGCCCCATTTCCCACTCACATCTTTTATGGCTAAATTTTACACCCCTTTTTCAAAATCCTTAACATTTGAAAATCATTCATCATAAAAATAACATCTTGAAAAACTTCATTCCTCAAAACATTTACTTCTCCAAATTTCGTTCTTTAAAAACATTTCTTTTCTTGAATGTATGATTGTGTCCATACAAGAAATATGTAATTAATGCAATCTACATGCTCATGGACCACATGAACCTTTGACTTAAAATTTTTAACATGTCAATGAGTAATAAAAGTCACATACTGGAAGTTGTAACACCCCCAGATTAGGAACCTTTATTCTAACCCGGGAACATCACCATTTAGTCACTAACACGAATTTGCAGAAGCTCAAATGAATTTAAACCAAATAATAATTACTTAATAATGAACAAAAACCATTCTAGTCAACAATTATCTTAATCCATAACATTCATTTACATTGACTTCAGTGTATCTTGGTTTGCTCACAAGCGACCTCCTCGCACCATCTGGCTACACATCATCTGAAATGCAAACGAGAGAAATGGAATGAGCTATAAAGCCCAGTAAGTAAACCTCATGTATGAATGCATAAACATGTCCTACATGTCATGAATTATAAAATCTCATTTTCCCAATGAAACCTTCAAAACATTCCCTTTTCGAAAACTCTTTATACAACCTTTCCTTCAAAATTTACTTACAGTAAAACATTCCATTTCCTTTCATTCGTGAGCTCACTAGAGTGTAACGCCTAGCCATTAGGCTGCAGTGGGACATTTGTTTTTTGGAACCCGATTACATTCCTACTGGTAGTATCGCAGAGCGGTTAACATTCCTTTACTTTTCCTTTTTCCCTTCACCTCCCAGAAGTGAATCGTTACCTCCATCCCAAAGGGTCGGTTTGGGTGCGCCGGTCCCCATGCCCCATTTCCCACTCACATCCTTCATGGCTACGTTTACACTCCTTTTCAAAAATTTTAACATATTCCTGAATACGTTACAATTTCTAAAATACATTTCCTTTAAAAATTTCATTTCCTAAACCATTCACTTCTCAATGTATGAATGGCTCATGCCAGGAATGATGTAGAACACTAACTACATGCCCATGACATGAAATGCATACCACTGTATATATCATATCATTCGACATAAACACAGTACAGGATATGAAATATGTACAAACCATTCCACACAATTAATACATCTCACAACACAATCCCATACCCAACATATTAAACTAACTAAAAGAGTTCAATTACATTCATTCATAAACATTAATGAGATGTGAGAATTTACTTACATAGAACTCAGATTCAATAACAACAACACATATACATTAATGAGAATGTGAGAGTTTACTTACATAGAACTTAAATTCAATAACAATACATATACGTCAATGAGAATGAGAGAGTTTACTTACCCCGAGTCCTTTACGTTAAAGGTTCTTACTTAAGTCGCGAAAAGAAATCCCTCGACTATTCTCAATGTCAAGGCACTCGGAACGACCTAATTTTGATTATAGAAAAATAGTTTATTTAGTATGATTGTCCCAACTTAGATATTCAGGCTTCATTCCAATAATGTTAATTGCCAATTATTAATTCATATTTAGTTCCCACGTTATCAATTATCACGTCTTTTAAGGATACAATTGAAATTCCTTCTTTCGGGTATTAAACTTAATTTATGTTCTCCCATAATTTTACCTTAGAATATAATTTTGATATTAATTAATAATGTTTTCACATTTTAAGTCCACAAAGTCTAAGTGTCTTGGGAAATGGTTTTGGTTTCTCGGGCGTCGGTGCGCGCTGGACATGTGAAAGGGCAGCGCGAGCGACTAGCAGTGTGCTGCACCTGGGCAAGCTCCGGCAGTCTGTTTTTGATCAAACTTCCAAAGACGAACTCTGACCAACAGAAATCAGAAGGTGAATAGCAGCTCTTCAGAGGAACTGATCTGGTCTGGCGAACAGTCTGAGCGGGGTACTGCAAGCTCCAGCCGAGCAGTGACGAGTACACTGGCCGAATACAGCAAGCAGGGAACTAGCAAGCTTCGAATATGGACAAGGAGGACTGGTTGAGCTCAGATCTGGGCAGAAATGGCGGACCAGCAGCATGCAACAGTCTGACTTTGAGCGACGAGGATAGCTCAACACCGCAAATCTAGGCAAGCAGTCTGGGTAAACCAATGAGCACCAAGCGGGTAACACTGGTTGCAGGAAATCGGTGACCAACAAGCGAGCAATCGAAGCACTGGCAACTCCGAATTTGGATGAACTTTGCAAGCAGATCTGGTCGACTACCCTTGTAGAGGACGTGCAGATCTAATGATTGAACCGAACCGCGAGGGAGGAAGAAAGTGGTAACAAATGAATTTGGGCGACGACGGACTGTGACCGAGTAGCAGTTTCTGTTCTTGTCGTCGAAGGAAGAAGAATGACAGTCTATGGCAAAGGTGATAGCGCAGTGTCGGGTAGGGGAAGAAGAAGGTAATGCTGGCAGGAGGGTTTTGAGAAAGGGGTGGCGACGGCTGAGATGAAGAAGACTTAGGATTTTTTTTTTCTTTCCTTTTTATTTTCTTATATATTTTCTTTTCTTTTCTTTTTCTTTTTTTCTTTTTTTATTTATAATTTGGGCCGTAACCCAAACCCTTTGGGCCGTAACCCAAACCCTTTGGGCCTTCCCATCCAAATCTAATCCAAAATCCATAAATTAAATATAAAGAGCTTCCTTTTGATAAAAAGCCCAACTTTCTACTAGCAAATAAATAGGCCCACGAGTCGAGCCTTTAAACCAAACGATAACTCTTATTCGACACGAACAATATTTTCATACTTATTAAACGTACGTTTTAAAAACGATAACCACATAGAAAATTATCCAACCCTAATTGGCACGCAAATTCACAAGATCAAACAAAAATTCATAAAAAGAAATCTCGGGTATTACAATACCGTACCCCATAAAATAAATTCCATCCTAGAAATTTAGAGTTCACTAAAAGTTGTGGGTACTTAGTATGCATCTCATTTGTTTCTTTCCTATGTTGTCTCCTAAGGAGCCATATCAATAGTAGCCTGATCACAGATCAATCTTAGAAAAATATCTAATACCTGAAGTTGATTAATGAATCATTAATCCTAGACAATGGGTGCCTATTCGTTATCGTCGCCTCGTCCAATTCTATATAATTTATACATAAGCTCATAGATCCATCATTCTTGTTCATGAACAACACATGTGCAACCATGGTGAAAACTAGATACATGATCATTAATTCCATTAGTAGGACTAGTTTTTCAACTAAACCTCAAAAATAATCTTGAATATTAAAAGAACACTAGATACGTAGTGATATTTTAACCTTTCCCGCAATAAATCACATTTTGGCCTTTTATAATTCTAGGAGGTCCATAAACCCTATTTTTTATATTGATAAGCTTACATACATCATTACATCTTAAATTGTGCTAGATCCAACCTACCATATTTATTCCTATGTTTTAACTCCCTGTATGGCCTCTTTCCATTTCAGTCGATCATCTCTATTTTGAAAATATTTAATTGACTGTGGTTCAAGACCTTATTTTCCATTACATCAGGGGTGTGAAAATATTATCTATGATAATGTTTTCTTGTTTCCACAAATTATGAGATAATAAGTTACTTATTGAGATTTTTTTAATTATTTTCATATATTTGTGGTTCTGTTAGAACTTCAATATTATCATGTGTTCTTTTGAAACCATTAGTTGATTTTTCTCTTGTATCTTTCTCTTTCAAGGCACAAAGTATTTGACACAAATTGGTTAACCATGCTTCTAATGTATTTTGGATTCATTAACTATAGTAACTTTGTCGTACATGGACATCAACTTTTGTTAGGACATTTTTCAACTGGTATATTAGATTTTATAAATTTTCTTGTATTAAAAAATTCATATGGAGTTGATTTGTAACTCTTTACAAATGAATAATTTTTCCAACCTTTTATGCACATTGGTTACTCTTGGAATCAAAGTGAGATAAAGTTATTTCATTTCACAAAAAATTATATTGCTTTTTAATATGTGATTTTCTCCCAAAGTTGGAATTATTAGTTCATTAAAATGGTAGTCTGCATATCTTGCAATAAACAAATTACCCATTAAAAGTTTCAAGTGTTGAGTAATGGATGGTGAATCTAACTAAACACAAATTTCAAGTCTTCATTAGAGACCCATTTTGATACATTGCAAGGATAAAATTGGTATTCACATAGTACAACAAACAACTCATAGGAGTGGAACATCAGGTTCACAACAAAAAACAAGCTGGAATAGGAGATATTTATGACATGCAATTGGCCTTATACGAATCAATGCTATAGCATGGAATACGGTATGGGCCTAAGTAGAAGTTAAGAGTTTTGATTTTAATACCAATATACTGTTTTATGTATGGACATGAATGATTGAACGTGCAATGTCATTCTCAATTACTATGTAATACTTATGAAATGCTCTAGATCGAAACTCACCAACATTATCAAGAAATATTTTTTTCATCGAGTAATTAGGGAATTGGTTTCGTAATTTTTATGAATTGGACAAGCAATCTAGCAAATGTTGAGTTTCTATGAAAGCAACCAAACCATCTAATAGAGGCATCAATTAAAATCATATAGTAACAAAATGGTTGGCATAGTTGGTGTATTGCCCATAATATCTCCATAAATCCTTTCTAAAATAATTGAAGATTCAATATTAATGTAAAGTCTAGCGACTAACTTTTCTTGTGAATAGGCAACAATCTCTAAAGTATGTCTATGTATGTTGTTAATTATTCGACCCATCGTCGTTGTTCCAAGATATCGATTTGATCATGCCAAAGTATAAAACTTTTGGTCAAAAACGAACTTCAGCTTCATACCACCTTTGAGTCATTTATTTTTATGTATGTAAAGTACATTGTAGACAGCATTGCTGGTACTTTTTCTCTTATCTACTTCTTTCCAAATAAAAATGAGTTTATGTAAAGATATTATTTACAATTTTCTTTCATTGTCTCAATGTGGTATCTAATGCAACGAATATCTTGAGAGCTAAACAAATTTCTTTCGAGTTTATTAGAATTGAATGTATCATTTATATTAAATTTTGTATCATTTGGTAAAGTAAAACAAGTTCTTATGGAGCATTTAATTAACTTTGATATACATAATATTAGGTTAACATTACCACTAACATTAACTTGAAATAAATATTTTTTTGTCTTGAAGGATGATATATGTAATTGAACTATCGATAAGACAGATATCTCAATTATACATTATAAATTTATAAATATATATTAATAAAAAGTAATTTTAAAACTTGTATCTATAAGCATTAGAGTAGAGAAAAGTAACTCAATTAAATAATGAAATAGTTTAATATAAAAAAATAAAATATTTTAAAAAAATTTACATAGAATTTAAAGGAAAATATATAAAAAGAAAAAGGAATTGTCATTCAAATTGGGCAAGTCGCGGTACAACATATTAGATTTTAAATTCTAATATTGTATTCTAATTTTTTTCCCCCAAAAATTAGTTTAAGTATCGAGTTTCGGAAAAATGACTCCTTTACCCGGGCATGTTGTCGATGAATGACATATACCACTTCGCTGGTGCCTTGTGCAATGACAGAGCGAAGCTAGTGATGCAACACTTCAGCGCCCTCTTGCTTAGTAATCATGGTAGTGGTTACAATTGCAAGTATGAGAGGCATTTCTGATGTGAGCCTTTCAAGCATTATTTCTTGGATGTGATGTTTATTGCAGGTCAATTGAGATTACTCTTCAATGTATCATATGCAACATGATTAAGCTAAATTAATCAAATTGGTCATTGGAATCAAATATTAATAAAGAGAACCAAGAGATAATTAATGAAGAAAATCAAATCTCTCAACATAACACGTAGAACTCAATTCAATAAAATTTTACCAATCATAAAAAATTTAAACTCATATCCAAGTAATTATTGATGATATACTCTTGTATACAATATTGCTTTTGATATATGTCAATGAAAGTTTCAAACCAAAATCAATTGAAGAATCTCATCATATAAATTATCCAAAGGATACAATATAAAGAACATAATCATCAGAAGCTGAAAACTAGAAGAGTTCACTTACCAGTTTATTTGAAAAAGAGACGAAGAATGATTGGAAAAAATAGAAGATTAGTCAAATAACATACAAGTCCAAAGGCTCAGGCCTATTCCCAACGCTATTGAATGGTAACAATCAAAACCTTGAAGGAAGAAATGAATAAATCAGGCTGTCTCTCCTCCCAGAATAAACTGCATGTTGCCCATAGTCAAATGATTGAATCTCGGCTAGTTTATCAGAAATTGTGAAAAAAATGTTCTACAAGATCCAATCACCTATAGCTATTACAGGGTTCCTCCAAGTTAATGCCTCGATTTCTTCTTTGATGACTTGGATGAAGTCTTAGATTGCTCACTGCCGGTATTTTGAGAGCTTCCTTTGGAGTTGGCAGTCTGGTTTGATTTTGTATTGGCATTAGCTGCAGTCTCCTTCCCCACTACCCCCTGAGAACCTCTAACTTGAGCGGCTCTCTTGTCCTTCCGTTTTGGTCTATAACTCGATCTTTCCCTCTTAGGTAGCCATCTTTCTGGATCTGGTGGAGGACCTGGGTTTGCAGGATCAAAGCCTTTCGGATACCTTGGCTTTCTTTTCCTCTTCTTCTTCGTTTTATCCTTAGTTTTTGCTTCATAAGCTTCACTTACAGCCACCGAGGGACCACCCTCAGTAGGCTTTGCCCCAGAAGTTCTCTCCAAACTGTCTACATCTACTGCAACTAAACCAGGCAGTGGCTTTAGCTGTTTCTCATAAGCTTCTGCTTTTTCAACATCAGTATAAGCAGTTGTCTGAATTAACCCTACCAAAGCCTCCATACTACCATGGCTTTTAACCAGATCCTCGTAGAGCCGTGCTGCATCTTCCCTCTTCCCATGCTTGAGCTTAAATGCAGCAGCATTTTGCATGATAATATCAAGCTTATTGTCTTCAGTCATTGCATTTGACCACCATCGAATTGCAGAATCAAACACTGCTTCAGCACCATCAATATCTCCAGAGCGCTTTTTGAGAGAGACAATGGTGGCAACAGTGGCTGGCATGCGCTGAATATCAGTTATTTTTGCTAGAGAATCGGCTGCAACTTGTGGGTGACCTGCAGTAGCGGCAATTTGTGCTCTTGCAAGCAGGACAACTTTAGATTTCTCGGGGAACTTATCAGCAAACTGACCCAGTATTTCTTCAGCTTTGCCAGCCTTGTTTTCTCTCACATGCACTGCAGCTTGAAGAAGTACAGGCATTACACTTTGAGGAAATATGCCAGGAAGTGCAGCAACTAGTTCCCGGGCCTGTAGTTTTCACATAATAATATGAATAGTTTCAGTCAGTAGAAAACCGTTGCATTAAAATGAGAGGCAGTTTCTTTATGTTATACTCTTAGGGAGAAAAAGATGCAATAGGAAAAAAAATGCAAGATATAAACATGTCAAACCTGGTCTATCTTATTGGAATGAAGTAGCAGCAACATACGATTTATGTACACTGCTTCTTTTTGCTTTGGAGAAAGCTTTAGATCAAGTCCACGAGCAAGTTGAAACCTTTGGGTTTCATCACCTTTTTCAATTAGTCTATCAAGTTTCCTTAGACCATCAGAGACGTCTTTAGGACCCTTCAAAGCAATAAGATTGTTTATTGCCACAGCAAGTGATAAATCATCATCCAGATTCTTTTTAATGATATCGGTGTAAGACTCGAGAGCTTCTTGTGTGTTCCCAAGGACCTGAATGAAAGGACCAGAATAAGAACAGTGTCAACAATAAAATACAGAAGCATATGTAGACATTATCTTATTACCTGCTGAACATATCCGAATTGAACAGCAATAGGTGCCAATTCAATTTCAACCTCGTCATCAGCTAAATTCTCATCCATCAGAGTTTCCTGACCAACTCTACAAAAACCAATACATCCCATGAGGAGGTAGTCCGGAGAAAAACGTTTCATTGGGAAATATATTATCAAAAGGCACCAATTCTCTAATGGTCCATAATTCTTTATGAAGTCTATTTTTTCCCTACTCCCTAAAATCAGGAAAAGGGGCACCAAGAAGGGTAGTTCATCATAACCCAAGATCAAATGATTTATTGTGAAGAAAGAAAATGTGATAAAAGGTCTTAATAGACCATGTTGCTTCTAAAGAGGAATACAAACAAGCAAATCAACAAATAAACCTCAAAGCAACAAGTAAATAATGAAGCAAAAGTTGGTGTATTCATGTTAATCTCTATCGAAAGAATTGTTAGGCCATGAAAAGGAGTAAACCTTCAACTGAATTATTCACCATAAGATTCCACAAAATTACAGACCAAGAACCACCCAAATCAAGACCGAACATTTAGATCCTAGCATCAAATATACCTGCAACTATGCATTATATTGAGGAGACTTTCTTTATTTATTTCTCCAGAAAACTGGAGTTGTCTGAGAAAGTAATCAATTTAACAACAAACAACCATACCAGATAAATGAGAAGAGTATGGTCCTGTTCTCAATTGTTTAAAATGAGCTACTTTCAGTTTTTCTAAACCAAAACTGTTTGAGGGCGCTCTTGATTTCTTTTTTACTTCTGGTTTTAACTTAAACGAAGCTGAAAAAGCCTGCTTTCAACAAGCTACCTAGATGTGTTCTTTTAAAACAGCTTTTGCTTATTGATGGTGTTCAAAATAAAATGTTACATTAATTTCTATAATAGCTTTTCTCAGTAGCTCAGTGACCAAGAATAGACCCTATCTAAAGAAAAAGCTACAAAAATGAAGAAGCTATTTTGATCACTTGAGCAAATTCTTGTCGGAGGAAAGTGGAGAGATTAAGAAATACCATCTCAGTAAATCATAAATTCTGAAACAGCTAAAGCAATAAAAGATAACAATAGTATTCCAAGGAAAATGGATGTAAGAATTGCAAATAATTATGGGTCCTCTCTGTGTGTAACATAATGCAGTTAAATAGGACTAGTTGGGGAGAGTTAATGACTGCTGGTATTACAATCCCTTAGGAGGTTGCATAAGGGGAAGGTGTAACAAGGGAATTAGAGGCTCACAATTAAGGTCAATCGATCTACATATGAACATATGGTTGCCTACATAAGAATAATCTGTTCCAGCCCCAGAAAGAATACCAACAAATTAGTCACAAGTAGAAAGTTTATTATCTAAAAATTATCCTGATCAATGACACTTTGTCATTTTCTAGAAACCCATCCATAAGCCTTGATTGGAGCCTGGTCTGTCTTAGCTGAAGAAATAAATTTTAAAGAAAATCTGGAACTTCTTGTTGTTGATAGCATATGAAGCACTCATGTGGTCAAGCAGAAAGAAGAAAACCAATCATAATATAAACATATGGGAAATGAGAAAAACAAAATGCGGATACATTTCTGAACTTAGAGAGACATGACTTTCTTAGCTATGTGACACTCATGAGAGTGCTTTTTATTTCTGTTACACAAACTCTTCCAGAGCATATCCTTGTAAGACACTTCAAAATCACATAAGCATATGGATTAGTTATCTGCCCTTGGGAATAAATTTAGGAAAGGTACCTCGTACTTCAAATGTAGACCATACATATCTAGTGTTGTTGATTCACAAAAGGGAAACAAATGCATTCAGTATTCTGTTTTAATTGTTGGTAAATATACTTAATATCTTTACTTCGGGACATTATAAGTGGATTATTCAATTCATGCACATCCAATCCTTAAATACATGTCCATCTTAGACTATCTTTTCTAATCAAATTTCACAAACAGAAAATGAAGAAAATAACATTGAGAAAATGAAATCAATAATAACTGCAATATATAGTCTCAGAAATAGTGATTCACCTTCGAGCAGATAATAAGAGTTGCTCTGCATCTCCATACTTGCTTCTTTCAATCAGTGAGCAAGCAGTGTTATATGCCAACTCAAAGCTGCTTGTTGCCTCAACCCTAAGTGAGTCTATCATTCCCGGAACTTCAGAAGCTCTACCAGCAGAAACCAAACCAGCTATAACATTTATTTCCAGTGAATCTATCTTGGACTTAAGAAGCTTTTGATAAATATTGACAGAAGCGTCAAACTTCCCCAGACGATATAGAATCTGTGACTCTAACAGCATAGTTGCAGAACTTTCCTCTTGTCCTTTCAAAGATTCCAAAGCTTCATCCAACTTATTTTGCCTATACAAGCAGTATGCCTTGAAAGAGATAACAAAATGCAAAGGATTACAAGGGGGGGGGAAAAAAAAGAATTTCAAAGTGATGGGTATTATTTAAATCTCACAGAGAGAAAAGACTGCAAGAAACCCAACTGAACAGTAAACTGATATTGCTCAGAATATATGCACTTTAGAGTTATCCAAATTCAGGACTACTATTATTACTTGTTCCACAAACTACCACATAAAAGTATAATTTCTTGGATTAAATGGTGTGGATTTCAATATTTTCTGCACATTTTCATATGTTTGGATATCTTTTCTCATTGTTTCGGCAGTGATGCAGGTAGGATGACAGAAAGATGGATTTCAGAACGAAGACCATTGAACAATGACAAATTGAAGCCTTTAAGTGACCACAATGCTGTCATCTAATCACCATGTTCATTTGTCCTCCTTTGCAGTTTTTGGCCAATGACTGAAGAGAAGAAGATTGGCATAGATATTATTCTTCCCTAGCAGATCAAAACCAACTACAAGCTAAACATTGAAGGACTAAAACACAACGGCGCTGGGTGATCAACTGAGCAACTGGCCAACACAATTAGCAATTGCAATCATGCTAATAACTGTTCGATAGAATGGAATTGCCTCACGAGTGTGAATGTTTTACCACTCGTGCCTGCAACCGCTGTAGTTCATCCTAATTAAGTACTTCAAAGAAAAGGTGCAGAAGCTGCAATGTTAACCCATAGCTTGACTGACTTCAAGATACTTAGTTTTATTAAACTAATAACAATAACAACCAACAAAAACAACAAGAATAATAATAAGAATAAGAAAATAACTACAACAACCAACAACAATAATAATACTAAATAATAAGAACAACAATGCTTCAACAGTTCGGTTTAAAATGCAATAGTCAAGTCAAGTCAACTCAAAATGGCACATTTTCACTCATCTAATATATCAAATTCTTTTTACAATTTACCTTTTTATCTAATTATTATACAATGTAAAAACTGCGAGTTTTTATTTTTATTTTTTTAAAATAAAAGCAAGAACTTTATAGCAATTCAAATATCAGGGAGTACTTTATTGCAACGCAAGTATCAGAAAGTAGTATAACAGGAGAGCTTATAATACACAAAACTTCTTATACAATTTGATGGAAGTGGTAACCAATTACTGCTTCTGGATAATCGACTACTGCTTCCTCAAACTTGAATACATAAAATATTGAATAAGTTCTTTTACTTTGCTGCTAAGCACTAATAAATTGGTCATGCAACGATATGTCTTCTTTCTTGACTCCGTTGAAATTCAGCTCAATTTGAGTCTCCTTGGCTCAGAAACTTTTCAATGTCCCTCGTTCCTTATTTCCCATCACAGATCAAGTGCTTTTAGATATATCAGTTTCTAGATGTTATCCAAGGGCAGACACAAGATGGTACCCAAAAGGATCAATCGGCCCCAATTGGATTGATATTTTCTATAAAGATTTCTCTAATTATATTATATATGAACTTGTTGGAGGAATATGGAGGTGAGACAACTGGAAACTGCAGAAATCCTAGTCCTAGAAGGTGATATTAAGAAGTCCACAAGATTAACTCTCTTCCCATCATTTTGACAATTACAGGTAACTGGAAACAAATCTTCCTTTTTGGAATTAAGATTCTTCTCCTTCTCGGTAGTATAGCACAAAGAAATACAATTGCAAAGAAGTAAATTTGTAACAATTTGATTTGCTAAAAGTCTTGAAAATGAAAATGAAATGAGAGGGAATGAAAATAATGAAAAACCCCAAAATTCATCCAAAACTTTTACTGTGGATAGTAGGAAAAGATGTTTATCCAAGAAAGGTTCCGAAACTCTACCAGTGAATAAAAAATCAAGAAAATCTTGTTGTTTTCCAAAAGATATCACGAAAGATTTGTTTTCACCTTTTTCCCCTTATTTTATGGTGAAACAAACAGAGTCTAAAAGGAAACCAGGCAATTGATTGACCTGTTATACTTAACAACATATCTAACAGTCAAATACAGTATGTACCTACAGAGCAATAACAGCAACTGTACACTCAGAGTAATTGTTTCAGCAAAATAGTACCTGACATTCATTTTCATTTTGAAAATAAAAACTGACAAGGGAAAATAAAGATTTATCCAGCCAAACAGACGAGTCTCCTTTTTCTGATTCTAATCAAAGAATCAGCATACTGAACTTTATGTTAATACCGGATAAAGAAGTATAATCCAATGCGTTTTGTGCTTAAGTTTTTCTTATATCAAGACTTATAGTTTCACATACTAAATCAGGTTTCCAATAAATGATAACTGCTATATTAATATCTCAATGTATCTCAATATCTGAGATTTTATCTAGGTCTTTTTTCTCCTTTTCATAGGAGGCATGAGCAGGGGGAGTGAAGTTGGATTTTCCAATAATAAATATCAATACAGATTTTGACAAACGTCAAGACCATTACCTCACGCACCTTAACTCCTGTGCTAAAGGCAAGGTAAGAGACAGGAACAACTATGTGAATTGTCCCAAATTAAATATATTTGTTTGCAAATGCAATAAGTTTTAGGTCGTGACAAAAGACACGACCACTTCCCACTCATAAAAATAAATGCCATAAAAAAAATTCTACATCCTTAAATAACATATGAATTGAAATTAAGCAAGGTGCCTGAAATTCGCTTGCAACTCACACTAGACAATCAATGAACTACATGTTGTTTATTACTTCAACGTTCTGACCTATAGATGAGACAGCAATCGGGGCATTATTCCTTTAAAGCACAGATATCAAGAAATTGCGCAGTTCCCTGTCTACTAACTTCACTCAAGACATTTAGTTCAAAGAAGCCCTTCCTCGAGCGCAACCCAAAAAGGAAGGAAAGCAAACCAATATTATTTCTGATACATTTGAGGCAGTTGGCTGAGTTCATCACAGGTTAAAAGAGAAAAAGAGTAGGAGACTAAAATTACCTCCTACCAAACCACCAGCCAAATTCCCTAAGGGAAAAGGCATAGAAAAGCACGATCAAGTAAAAATGCTTTATTTCAACTATCTTCCCTCAAGTAACACAATTAGTTGCGCATGCACTCCATTCCACAAACCAAATTACTTTCGCCCCTTATTCCTCTTTCTTTTTTCTCTTTTTCTTTTTCCAAATCAAACTCCAAAATATACCAGAAGTCACATACCAAAACATCACAAAAGCAAAAATAGAGTATATATATATATATATATATATAGAAGCAAAATAGGTCGATACCTTTAAGAAACCAAAATCGATGTGAATTCTTCTGGCAAATTCCTGAATTGTCTTGAGAGCTCCATCGATGTTATCATTTTTAACCAACGCCACAACTTTACATCGAATTGCATCCTCGTCGTTTGGCTCAACCGAAAGCACTGAATTTTTTTTTTTTTTTTAATAAAATGAATCATAGCAGAATTGATCTCTGTTTTATGGATAAACTACATAAATGTACGGATCATATAAGAAGAGAATCTAAACCTTGATCTGCAACTTTGATGGCTTGATCGAATTCTGACCGTTGGATGTGGCGATTGAGAGCTGTGAAGAGGTCTTCAATTGCAATGGCTGGTGCTGCCGCAGCAGAGGGCTTCGGTTTCTCTTTGGTTTTTGGAGCCATAGCTAAAAATTCTCAAAACATGTTTCTTTAATTTATTTATACAATTCCCACTATATTAAGAATATATATGTAGTGAAACCAATAATCTTGTTGAAGTACGAAATTTTCGGGCTTCTCCACCTTCCGGGATGAAGAGGAGAGGAACAATGCAAAGGAACGTTAGAAAGGGGGAAGAAGGGTTTTTGGAAGGGAAGACCGATGGAGTGGAGGATATGGGCTGGGCCTTGGCCAACTTTCTAGGAGAGCGAAATTTTCTGGAAATACATTTTGGGCGAAGGCCCGTATCCCTTATCCTTCCACCTTTCCTCGCAAAACGACTCCTTGCAATTGTAGTTGCTGGAGTCCACCATAGTGCTACTTTCTGCGTTTATTCAGGGAATATGTGTGTGTCAGGAATTGCGGTCCTGGGTTCTCGGTATTAGGCAGCTCCTTTAAGTACCGTTTTTGCCCCACAATTTATTCATTTACCATAATGCTTCAATAATAATGTAACTAAATATAATAAAAATAAAATGAATTCGATAAATTACACATAATAAACATAACCAATTATGTAAACTAAGGCTCCATTTAGACTGGAGTTCAAAATAAAAACTCATTTTGATTTCAAATTAAATTTCATTTGTCTAGCTCTTTAAAATAATCTGTATTTGTTTGTCAAATTATTTTCAGAATATTTATTTTTGTTGGAATCTTCTTATACTTTTCATGAATTGTTCTCTTACCGTTCTTCAGCAAAAGACTCTTTTTGAATATTTGTTTTTGTCGGTATCTTCTTCTTCTTCTTCTTCTATCCAATTATTTCTTGTCAAATATCTATCTCTTAAGATTTGTTAAAGGTTACGATGAATAAATTCTACTTTGAGAGAGGATGTGGTTTATTTTATGTAGTTGTAGTTTTATCATATTGTCTAATTGATGTGTTGTTATTGTACAATTGGATCTCGACCGGATATGTTCTATGAGGAAATTTTATGTTTTGTTAAAAGTTATAAATTGCTTTTTGATGGTGATAATGGAATTTCCATATTATTTGTACTTCTTATTGTCATTATTAATGTTTTAGAAATATTACGCGAGTAATAATTGAACTAAAACAAGTTTTGAAGGGATTTGAAAAATGAATATTCTGGTAATACTCACACATTACATGGGTATTAAAGCAAAAACGATTTAAATTTGATGGAGTATTAGGGTATTATCCCAATAATAATCGGATATTGATGCAAAAATGACTGAATTTACCCGATGAATACGCAAATATTACCTTAACAATAATCAGGTATTGAAGTGGTTTACATGATTTTGATTCCTTCTTTATGAAATTATTTGTTAGTGATCTCTCAAAACTTTCCAATCTAAATGAGTTTCCAAACAAAACTTTTTCTTTCAAGTTAGAAATAAATTTCAAAATTTCCATTTTTCCTTGCATTTTTCATTTAAATTTTTATTTTCAAACAATCTCCAATCCAAATGGAGCCTAAAGACACTATAAATATAACGTGAATTAAAATAAATATAAAAATAATATAAATTAGACATAATCAATTATGTAAATTAAACACAATATAAATATAAACATCAACTAAAAATATATAAATCCAAAGTTTAAAATTTAAGATAAATAAATTCAAGAAAATAAAATAATTAAATCAAAATTTAACTCAGCAATAATAAAAATTCAATAAATCATAAATTGAACAATTAAAAATTAAAAAGCATAAAAAATACATATTTTAAATTTAAATCATAAAAGAAAATAAAGTAATTCAAAACATTTTTTTAAAAGAAAAAAGAAGGTCAATGCGTGGGTCAACCCGAAACAAACTCGAGACGAGCCTTGCACCGGCCCATGATGGAAATCCTAAGGGAATTATGTTCGASTATCGGTAGGATTCTCATTCGCGATGGAACACATTTCAAAATAAAAAATTCATGTTTTTTACCTTTACACTCATAATTTTTTTGAAAAGAAACACATCTAGATAGATCGAGATAAATAATAATATTTAATTGAAAAGATTTTACGAAAAAAATTATAAATCGAGCTTTAAAATAAAAAATTAAAGTATAAGAGTTGAAAGGATTTAAAAAATGATGAGTTTAGAGGGAGAAAATGTTTGATAGTAATAAAAATAATAATTTATATATAATGAGAATTTTTTGAAATTTTATATTTCTAGGATCCTTAGTTGATCATTACATTTAGTCATTTTGATTATTAATGACTATTAACGAAAAGTWATTTCAACRTGATATTTATCTGAAAATGTGATACGCGGGTAGCATTGCCATTCAACTACTCAAAGCAGGATCAAGACGAAGGTGCAGGCTCGATATAATTGTATTTAATGCTATGATGTATGGTTTGCAAATAAAATATTAGAGAAAGTTTCTCCATGTCGCGTGAGTAGCTGCACCTATTGTTGTTCTCTTACACTGTTTGATGGAATGCTCTTCAATACATGGTGAAAGGAAGATTTCTCGTCGTTGATGCTTTATGTTTGGAAGGAAGGAATGGTTAAAGAAGTTGATGATTTGTCCTGATTATGATTCAGCGAAGCAGCAACCGACAAATGCGGTCAAGTATATTCTACCAAGGGAAGGATACTCTAACATTCCCAAATTAAAAAAATTTATTCTAATCTATGAATTTGTGAAATTTTTAAAATAGAGAAGAGATTTATAAAAATCTCAGTAGAAATTTTTCTGTAATTTCAATAACTGCCCACTGTATACAAACAAAGATTTCCAAACGTTTTCAATATTCGTAAACAACACGCATTTCAACCCAATAAAAATTCAAAATAATAAACATTATTTTCCAACCATCCAATACCAACCTAACATTTACCAAAATTGAAATTTGTGAAACTTGAAAGAATTTAGAACACGATTAGTTAATCAAATAAAGAAATATCTTGAACAATCCATAAGAACCTCTCTAGCCAACCATCTATTTTATTCAATAAAATTTACTTAAATAGCACTTGGGGTCGCTCACAAGCGACCTCGGCGCACTATTTGGCTACACATCATCTGAAATGCAGAATGAAGGAATGGAATCAGCTAATAAACTCAGTAAGTAAATCTCATGCATGAATAATGATATATATGTCGTAAATTATAAAATTTCATTTTCTCAGTAAAAAAAAAAAAACTTTCTAAACATTTCCATTTCATAACCTTCCCATAAAACTTTCTTTTCAAAATGTAAGAACTTTGTAAAAACCTTTCCATTGCATTAAAATCGTAAGCTCACTTAGTGTAACGCATAGCCATTAAGCTTGTAGTGAGCCATTATTCTTTGGAACCCGATTACATTTCTATCGGTAGAATCGCAAAGCGATTAATGTTACTTTACTTTTCCCTTCATCTTTTCACCTCCAAAGAGGTAAACACTACATATCTCCCTACCCTCCAAGAGGGTCGGGTCGAGTGTGCCGGTCCCCCACGCCCCATTTCACACTCACATCTTTCATGGTTAGGTTTACACTATTTTCCAAAAATCTTAACATTTTTCAGAACATAATACATCTATAAAATTTCATTCCCTTTCAAAATTCATTTACTAAACCATTCGCTTTCTAGATGTATGAATGGCTTATGCTAGGAATGATGTAGAATACTATGCTACATGCTCATGACATGAACTACATAAAACTGTATCAAAATACCATTCAACATAATAACGGTCAAAAATATAAATCACGTGAAAACATTTCACACAATCTCAACACATTTCATAACACACTCCCATACAGCAACCACATAACACACAACGAAAGAGGTAGGCGGATTTGGGGATTTACTTACATAGAACTCATAGACAACACATTCAATTTACCAAAAAGGAATTTAGAAGTATCAATACATATGTGTTAAGGATATGTGAGAATTTACTTACTTGGAGTCCTTTACGTTAAAGGTTCTTATTTAAATTGTAAGCGAAATCCCTCGACCTCTCTCAATGTCAATACGCTCAAAAACGACCTAATTGTGATTACAAAAGAAAGTCCATTTAATACGATTGTCCAAACTTAAATATTCAATGTTTATTCCATGAACATCATTTGTAAAATTTTAATTCATATTAATTTCCATATCACCAATTACCACGTTCTTAAAGATACAATTGAAGCTCCTTAGCTCGGGAATTAAACCTAATCCATGTTCTTTCACAATTTCACTTTAGGACATAATTACATAGGTCATAAATTTTTAATATCGAATAGTAATATTTTCACCTTAAGTCAACAAAATCCAAGTATCGCGGAAGTAGCGTTGTGCCCAGGACATGCGCTCAGGAAGTGCATGCGTAACAGCCCCAGTTGCGGACGGGGCCTAGTTGCCTGGGCATCTGGGCCCCTAGCTCCTGGTTGCTGGGTACCCGGGCACTTGCTGGGGCACCTGGGTGCTTGCTGGGCGCCTGGTTGTTGGGTGTTTGTTAGCCCAGCAACAGCCTCCCACAAACAAGTTTTCGGCAAGGCTTCCGGCGACAAGTAGAATAGCAATGGCACAAGGTCTAGACGAGTAGAAAAGAAGAAAATGGCATCTCTAGCTAAGCAACGACCGGCAAGAAGCAAAAACAGAATGGCCGTCCGTGCGGTAGTGCATTCGAGTGATGGGCAAGACGCACGGATCTGGGAGCTTCACGCCATCATCAATTTCAGACCCAATCGATCCGAGCGCAAGCTAGCAACGATGATCGTCAAGTACGCGATTGGCGTGCAAGAAGCAGTGGTCTGCCAGGTACTGCACGCAGAGAGAGTTAGCGAGAAGTTCAGACCTGGACGAGCTGCTGCTGCATGCGGACGAGCAGAGACAGCAGATCTGGGAGACAGCAAGGAGAACTCCGGTCGAGTCGCGTTCATTTGTGTCGTGAGCGGCTCCGAAATCTGGTTTTGTCTCTTAGCATTGGAGACTAATGAGTCAATCGAATGCGTGTTGCTAGCGGGGATGTCCCCCAGCACCGGCGCGGGCAAGAGATCTTGAGCGGATCTAGACGGCGGAGTTGCAAAGCTTTTGACAGCTATCTTGGCAAGTAGAGGGAGAGGAGGAAGAGAGAGAGAGAGAGAGAGAGAGAGTGAGAGAGAGAGAAGAAAGAGAAAGGAGAGGAGAGACCACGATGAGCGGCGTCGGGCAGACAGAGGAAGAAAGGAGGCGGCAAGTGCAGTTGCAGAATTTCTGGGAATGGGGTGGCGGCAGCAGTACCAGGGAGGAAGAAAAAAGGTTCTAGGGTTTCTCTCTGTTTTTTTATATTTCTTTTTTTTTTAAACATAGGCTATAACCTAAATCTTTCAGGCCTTTCATTCCATAACTAATCCAATCCATTAAATTAAATTCTATGAGCTTTTCTTTCGATAAAAATCTAGTTTTCGACTGAAAAATGAATAAACCCAATCAGTCGACCCTCTAACCAACCAAGGACCCTTATTCGATTAACGCGATAATCTCATATTTATTAAACGTACAATTAAACAATAACCACATAGAAAATTTTTAACCCTAGTTGGCACACATAATCATATGACTATATAAAATTAATAAAATTTATAAAAAGTAAAATCTCGGGTATTACAGTGTAACACCCTTAGATTAGGAACTTTATCCTAACCCGAGAATGTCACAATCTACTCACTAACACAAATTTGTGAAAACCCAAAAGAATTTAAACCAAAAACAAATACTTAATAATAAGCAAAAATCATTCTAGTCAACAACTATCTTAATCTATAACATTTATTTAAAATAACTTCAGGGTATCTCGGTTTGCCTACAAGCGACCTCCTCACACCATCTGGCTACACATTATCTGAAATGCAACGAGAGAAATGGAATGAGCTATAAAGCCCAGTAAGTAAATCTCATGCATGAATGCATGAACATGCCCTACATGTCATGAATTATAAAATCTCACTTTTTCATTGAAAACTTTCTAAACATTTCCATTTCATAAACTTTCTCATAAAATCTTTCCTTTGAAAATATAAAAATTGTACAAAAACCTTTCATTTCATTACTTTTATGAGCTCACTGAGTGTAACGCCTAGCCATTAAGCTCTGCAGTGGGCTATTGTTATTTGGAACCCGATTACATTCCTATCGGTAGTACCGCAAAGCAGTTAACATCACATTTCTTTTCCTTCCATACATTCTTCCCTACCCTCCAAGAGGGTAGGGTCGAGTGTGCCGATCCCCCACGCCCTATTTCCCACTCACATCTTTCATGGCTAGGTTTACACTCCTTTCCAAAAACTTTGACATTTTCTTGAACATGTTAAGATTTATAAAATACATTCCCTTTCAAAATTTGATTTCCTAAACCATGCACTTCCTAAATGTATGAATGGCTCATGCCAGGAATGATGTAGAACACTAACTACATGCCCATGATATGAAATGCATACAACTGTAATTAACATGTCATTCGACATAATAATGATAAAAGATATGAAATACGTAAAAACATTCCACACAATCAACACATTTCATAACATAATCCCATACCGCCACCACATAACATACAACAAAAAATATAGGCGAATATGGGGGTTTACTTGCATAAAATTCATATAAAACACATTAAACTACCTAAAAGAATTCAGATACGTCGAATCATGTGCGTTAATGAAATGTGAGAATTTACTTATATAGAGCTTAGATTCAATACACATTCAATTCACCTAAAAGCAATTTAATTATAACCATAACACATATATGTTTATGAGAATGTGAAAATTTACTTACCCGAGGTCCTTTATGTTAAATGTTCCTTATTTGAATTGCGAAGTGAAATCCCTTGATTGTTCTCAACATTAAGGCACTTGAAACGGTTAATGAGAATAGAGGTTGGCGGCGGTTGAGGGAGGAAAAGGCGGTGTGAGAGGTAGGACTTCTGGGAGTGAGAGAGCAGCAGGGGATAGGGTTTTTTGGGAGTGGGCGGCAGCAGCACAATAGGGAGGAAGAAGAAGACTTAGGGTTTTTTAGGTTTTTCTTTTCTTTTTTTCTTTTTTTTTTTAACTTGGACCCTAACCCAAATCTTTTGGGCCTTCCCATCCGTAATTAATCCAATCCATTAAATTAAATTCAACGAACCTTTCTTTTCATAACGGTCTAACTTCCGATGGATAAATGAATAGGCCCACTAGTTGAGCCTCTAACTAACCAAGGACCTTAATCCGATAAATACGAAAATTCCATACTTATTGAAATAACAACCACATAGAAATTTCCAACCTTAGTTGGCACACAAATTCACACAATCAACCAAAAATTCATAAAAATAAATCTCGGGTATTACATACAGATACTGTTTGTAGGGGCTAATTGAAGAAGCAAAAGGAATATAGAACCATGGCCACTAGACACTTGACTAGGATAGAGTCAATCAATTAGGGATTTATATCTTAATTGTAGAGATTTATATATGTTTATACTTTAAGCATATCAAAATATTATAGCCTTCCTAGCTTAGGTTCTTTGTGGAGATCTCTCTATATAGGAATAATATTAGGAATAATCTTCTTGGATAATGTATAACCATATCAGATAATTCTATACGAACTTAAAATAACATTCAATCATAAAATATTTTATGTGCCTAGATGACAAATCCGTATAATATATACATTCCTATTAGAATTACGTATAAAGACTATAAGAAAGAATTTGTTAGAGCCTATATTGATAGTGGTGCAGGAGCATGTGTATGTCAAGTAGACTATTGTTCCATAGAATATATCAAGATTTACATTCAATTAGAGGAAGGGATATTTTACACCATGTCATTGAATGTAATAAAGAAATTAGACAACCAATAAGTATATTAGGATCATTTTTAATTAAATGTCCTCCATTTTATTTCTACAATATTGAAACTGACATGTACTTGAAAAAATATTTTCTTCAGTTATTTTACAAAGTAACATTTGATACTACATTATACCATATTATTTTTAAACACCTAGGCATCTTATAGTAGTCAAACGAATACTTTTGGAGTGGAATTCCAAAAAAGATAGATTATAATATAAACAAAGAAAAAATTGGAGAAAGTTTATATAGATATCGTTCTGGAACTTTTAATGATCCACAAACTAGACATCATGTAAATGAAAAAGAATTGTTGGCTTGATATTGAGATTATTCAATCTAATAAAAATGTTTTAGCAGATTTCTTAATCAGAGATGGCCGAGTTCATGAAGAAGATACTTGAATTGCAAAAGGATATGAAAATATATATTATCTTTTTTAAGGATAATACTTCTGACATTCTTGATATCTCTAATCTTCCTGGTATGGAAAAAGAAGCTGCAGATTTGCTTGTTTCAGAATGTAAAATGATAAATGCCAAGATTGGAACTATGAGATAGCTAACAAGTTAACTAACAAGGATAATATTTATGACATTATTAGTATCTCTAATCTTCCTGGTATGGCAAAAGAAGTTGCATATTTACTTGTTTCAGAATGTAAAATGATAAATGCCAAGATTGGGAAAGACAGCTAACAAGATGATTCAAATTATTATAGTAAGATTGAATTTGGGAAGGTAGATAGCTCTTCTTATGTGGAAGAAAAGACTATTGATCAACGTCCCGAGCAAGATGATTCTAAAATTACTTATGAGCATATTTCTTTAAGACCCCAAAAAGGTTTAAAGATCAATAGTAAAAGAAATCCTGCAGATACACTGCCACCTACGGAAGAATATAAGGGTTCAATAATGAAAGAGATATATGCTCTTCATAATACATATTCTCGATACATTGATTATTCAGGGATGTATTCCAAAATTAATATTTACAAGGCTCTTTTCCTAAAGAAATTCAATATAGGTACAATTTTTGGAGCCATTAATTCGATATATCTTTGCTCTCCAGATTTCCCTGAAATCAAAGCACTACCAAATTGGAGTCAAGAGGGAGTTCATGATTGTTATCTTCACAACTCCACTATCAATGCAAAAGATACTTTTGTTTTAAAGTTCTTATCTATAGGGCTCGATTATCACCAAGATGATAGATATCCTGCCTACCATTTTATGCAGTTAAGCAAGGGCAAAACTTTCTCCATTCATGGTGGAGGAAGACGGAAATAATTTATTAAATTCTCTGACAAAGATATTCACTAACGAAGAGCAGTTGAACTTAAAGTTGTTCTGCAACGAATTGAGGTCAACTTCAACAGAGGATTTAGAACATATGATGGAAATAAGATGCATTCTTCTATAATGATAGCACCTACCAAAACCACCACAACGGCATCACACAATTATTTGAAAACTAAGATAAAGTTTATCGATATATGTATTATCAAATCAAGTCCTCAGGCGCAAGTCAAATTATGTTAATTCAGACATCATATCAGAAATATGTGTCCTGTCTACTCACCTCAAAAGGGAAAAAAAAAATACAATTGTCCTTTGTAATGCATATTCCAACAACGATTGATATTGATATATCTTCACTGGTCAACAACATCGGCAATATTATCTTCAAAAGGAGATTAGATTTGTCAACAATAACGGCTACACCAATTGTCAGCAATGACGGCTACATCGATTGTTAACAATGACGGCAAAAAAAAGATAAGACTAGAAGAAAAAATGGTAGCATTATTGACAAAGAGTCAAGAAAGGTGACTATTTAAAGATAAGGCACCACAAAATTCAAGAAAGGCGGCTACTTAAGTATAAGGCACAACAAAAGTCAATAAAAGTGGCTACTTTTCTTAAAAGATACAACACCTTAATGTTGCACATTTCAACAAGATATAAAAGCATTCCCTCCATGATAAAGACAAATAACATTTGATATTCAAACTTGTAATAATATAGAAAGATTGTAAAGTCCAATTTTAAAGTCCAAAAACTAGTATAAATAGCCGAGAGGTAGTTTAGAAGAGGCAATTAATTAGAAAGGGATCAAGAATCCCGCCTCTCGCTCTTGTATACCAACCTTTCTGTAATATATTCTATGAAGTAATAGAAGTTAGTTGGTATACATATGCTTTCATACTTAGCAAATTTTCTCTGTTTTTTACATAAGAAATTTTACATCACTATTTACCTTTAAAACCTTACGCCTAGAGGTAGAAAACGAAACCAGGATGTGCTTAGTATCTCTGAAGGAATGACAAGGGAAGTTACCTGAGGTTATCACATTGGGACTGAAACGCCTGTTAAAAGTCTCGTCAGATATCGGGGGATATATTGGTCAAAGCGGAGCAAAGGTACATAAGCATGTTGGACCCTTTCTTTTGTAATTAAGATAGAAAAACTTCTTATGTTTTGTTTGGATATTTGAACTTGTATTCTCTCTATTATCTTCAAAATGATAAATATTTGGATAGTTATTTTACCCAATTTCGCTGTAGTTATCTTACAGATGTAATAATTTTTTATGATTTTTGAACCTAACTTTGTTAGGCCCCCAACCTGGTCTCAGAGCCTTAACTAGTAATTATACTATAGATATTCAAATGAATAATTTAAGTTTAAATGATGAAGAATATATTTCTGATGAAGATTTTTCAGAATTTGAACAAATATATAAATAAGAATGGAATCATGATAATATCCATATTAGATTTTATGATGATAACAACTCTGTGGATGATGAAGACTGGCATTATGATTCTCCCTAGGAATGGATTGTTGTGAGATATGTGATGAAATATTTTATAAAATAATAATAATAGATAATAGAAGAATTAGAAGCTCAAAGAGATTATTACTTGCATATGAGTACTTAAGAGCTACGGAAATTCATAGAGAAACTAAAAAATATTACAAGAAAGATATGGAAAATGTTATTTTGACTGGATATTGCAAAGAATAAATAGATAAAGATTCATAAAAGCCTAACAAAAACATTATAGTGAAAATCACCTTAATGAATAAGAACAAGCAGATTTGAAGCCATGCTTGTCTACGAAATGGAGGCAATTAAATATCTTTCCTAAAATATCATAATACAGATCATACCAATCTGAATAAACCCTCATTCGTTTATTTCGAAAGCAAGTCGAATATTTCTTGGCTATCTTCAAGAACTCGATTGTGAATCAAGAACTCAAAGCAATATATAGCGAATATATGCTGGTGTGAGGATTTGAAATCTAAGTTTATATCAGTCCCCTATGTTTTGGCAAATTCACTTCCTGTGAAACTATAAAATAATAGAAGCAAGAGATAGTCCACTAAAAATAGAACAAGATTTAGTTGAAATTCAAAAGACTATTATTTATTATGGAGAAAAGATATTAAAAAAAAATAAAATTGAAAAGTCATTTAGAGAAAAAGATAATCCTACAAAATAATAAATCAGATGATATACTAACGAATCATTTGATAGATATTAAAATTACAGAAGGATATGCAAGTAATAATCTAAGATGGTAGTTCAAACTACAATAATTCTGACATAGATAATTTAATAACTAAAATAGGAGAGTTAGATTTAAATGAAAGTTTAGATACTTTTATTCATTTAAAACCCGATCCCATTATTAAAGAAGAAATGAATTGGAACTCAAATATAAATGATATACCTAGTACTAGTAATAGGACCCCACCAATAAGGAGTGGATGGGATAAACCAATCAGAGGATATGCATGAAATCTAGAAAAGCCGAAGCTCCTGTAAAAGCCACGAAAAATGAATCGATAAATCCCTTTGGAATTTAGACCTAAATTGTGTTAGTAATATTGAAGAAATAACAGATAAATGGGAAACAACCACTCGAATAGCAGTTTCTATTAATAAAATGGACTACGATACTACTAAACACTTTATTGAAAGAAGTTTAGTTAATAGTGCATTAAGATTTTGGCTACATTTAGATGAGGATGCCAAAAATATGATATATAACACTGATGATGATATTGCAAATTTAATATCTAGAGCCACAGAGGCATTAAGATTGAAATTTGTAGGAAAAGGAAATTTGATAAAAGATCCAGCCACGATAAATAAATACAATATTCTACTTCTTAGATTGCAGTTATGTATATGTGCAAAATAGAAAGATATATCGATATACTTAAGATTATTATTATCGTATTTATAATAGAGTTGCAATATTCAAAGTTATTCACCTATGTTCTATACTAAGATTCCAGACTATTGGGGAAAAAACCTAATAGATACATATAACCCAGGAACAGCAAATACACTAGGAAAAAGGATTACTTATCTACAAGATAAAATGAGCAAATAGGGTAAGATGTTATGTTAGCTAAACTAACGAAAGGATTAAGAAAAAAAGTTTTTTTTTTTTTATATGTTGTGATAATACTAGGATGCCATTTATGGTAGGATGATAGCCCATGTTACTATAATATGATAAAAAGAAAGTATAAAATGAGAAAACCTTTAAAATATTTTAAGAAAAGAAAAGCGAGATATTATAAGAAGAAAGGATATAAAAAACTAAAAAACCTTCTTATAAAAGAAAAAAATAAAATAGTCCAAAAATTATTATTAACTGATGCAGAAGTCATATATATATATAACAACATGTCAATACACAAAATATTATCTTCTTCAATTCTTTCATGGTATCATAGCAGGTACGAAAATTTTAAATCCTCTATACTTTAGTTTCTCATGCAAGCCTCATCATTCTTATTGACAAGAGAAAATCAATCTCGCTCTTTTGGTGCCACAATACCAGACCCTTTAGAAGCAGTGGTAGAGAAACTCCCTACACATTCTTTTGAATCTTTTAGCCTCTCTAATTCTTTCTTTACTCATCATTTCGATCATCCTGAATTAGTTTTTGTCTCAAAATCACTCAATGGAGAAAATTATTTTGGTTGGAAAAGGGCCATGATTCATGCTCTAAATTCCATTATTGATGGCTCTATTGAGTCACCTTCAGAGGATGCCGACCATTAAGGTTATGTGACTTGGTCATGTTGTAATGATATGATTAATTCAAAGACTATTAATTCCTTTGACCCGGAGATAGCAGACAATGTGACTTATGACCCATGGCCCGTGAGGTTTGGAAAGATCTCAACAAACGTTTTTGTCAAGGGAATGCAACGCATATTTTTTAGATTCAAGAGACATTGCCTTTCTAAAACAAGAAAAACTATTCATTTCTATGTACTATACTAAGATAAAGAGCCTATAGGATGAGTTGAATACATATGTTGAAATCACCCTGACAGATTAACAAAAGTTGATGCAAATTTTTATAGGTCTTAATGACACTTACAGTGCAATCCGCAAAAAACTATTCCTACTGGAGTTGTCGCTGCCATTCGTTTGCCAGGCTTGCTCTTTGATTTCTTAGGAAGAAAAGCAATACCGAGACCCAGAGCACTATCTCCTTGGTTCAGGAAGAAGTCGACCCGCTTGTACCTACTGTGGAGCTTTGTACCTACTGTGGAGCTTCAGGATAGTGGGTTCACAAATGTTATAAACTTCACGGTTACCTTTTAGACCACCTAAAAGCTCTAAAACTTTTTGTCCCAAATCCTGCACACTAGGCCAACCATGCTGGATCCATTTGAACCTATTGTGACACCAGTTACAGGGATTTTTCAGGGCCAATTGAAATAACTATTATTCCTTCTTGATGTCAAGAGTGATAATCCTTCTCAAGCAAATGTTGCCACTAAACCATGTTTGTCTAATGTCGCTTCGTGAAATTGGATCATTGAAAGTAGCACGATAGATTGTATTACTTCTTCACTTGATTTATAACATAAGGATGCACGTTCTCCATCACAATCAGTTTTATTGCCCAGTGGCGAAACAACTTATACCATTGCAAAGGGTTTTTTATCCCTCAATTCTACATTCTGTATACATGATGTATTATTTGTGCCCACTTTTAAAGTGGGTTTGCTATCTGCTGGCTGTGTAACAAGGAGCTTGAGATGTTTCATGATTTTTTTTTCCTCACAGCTGTATTTTGCAAGATCTGGTCACGAGGAGGATGATTGGTTCAGGTAAACATTGTGATGGTTACTATTTGGTGGCGTTAACAGCGGAGCATCCCATGACCAAGTGGATTTCATCCACCAATCCACCCACCTGCAACCTTACCACATCCACTGATTTTTGGCATAGTCGTTTAGATCATACATTCCCATAGTGTCTTCATTATCTTGCAAAACACTATTTACATTTCTTGGTTGAGTCCAATATATGCTTGCGATATCTATCCTTCTCCTCATCTATTTTTCAAAGATAAGGATTCCTTTTTCAACATGCTTGTGTTCATACACCCAACAAAATGGGTTGTCAAATGCAAATATCGGCATATCTTACAATGTCGCTCGCGCCTTAAAATTTCAATCTCAGCTTCCCACCCATTTTTAGGGTGAATACATCCTTAGATCTGTTCATCTCATCAATCGCCTTCCCTAGCCCTTTTTTTCCTTTAAAGCTCCGTTCGAGCTCCTCTACTCTAAACCTCCCTCTTATTCTCATCTCTGAATATTTTGTTGTCTCGCATATGCCAAAGACACCCCATCCTTCCCATAAATTTGTCCTCGTGCTCATCCTGCCCTATTCCTTAGCTACCTCTTGACCAAAAGGTCTTAAGCTGTTTAATTTGTCCAATAGAAAAATGTTTACATATCATGATGGTCACTTCCATGAGATTTTATTTCCATATCGGATAGTCCAATCCAATTCTTCTCTTCCTTTTCTCCAATTCACTTCAAATTCTTCATCCTCTTTATAATTCCTCCTTAGCCCATTACTTTACTCCTAACCTGCCACCAAATTGGGGTTTTTTTCCTCAAAATGGGTGTCCTTTCAAAAAGGATGCCACAATGGATGAGACTATTCAAAAAGTGGCAACAATGGACCAATCACATTCCGTGAATCCGTTGGGCCAAAAGCATATCACACATAATAAATTCGTTGAGAAAATGACGTATTTCACTAATGCGATGGATATTATCGCATTAAGAAAATGCAAAGAAATATTATCATCACATTGACTGAATGCGATTTTCTTATGCAAATCACAACTTCCAATATATTTTGGAATGCATTTTCTGAATCACATATGTATATAACAAAACCTCTGCGAGTACTAGAATGTCATATCCACCTATAAAACACAACTCGTGAACTTTCCAAATTTTATGCTATCCAAAATACCAAAATACAAGAATACAAGCAATTTCAACTTTCCATACTTTCCAAGCAATATCTCAATATATACAAAATTAACGATTAGAATGATCAATCACAAAAAAATATACAAATTTTCCATCGTTACATCGTGAAAATGTACACTAAATAATCAAGAGAATAATACGTTTTGTTGAATTAAACTTTAAGCAAGAGATAAACATATAAGATAAAGATTTGAAGTGAAAATATTATATAAATGTTCAATTACATGACAACAACTCATAAACTATATCTGTCTCCTAAATAATGATGCAAATCTGAATCAATTATTATTCTCGCAATTCCACCTATTATGACTGGGTTGATGACAGTTTGAACATCTTGGGGGAAAACAGGGGCTACAAAAATCCATTTCTCCCTATATTCTGGTAGTTTGCCTCCATCCCGAATGACTACAACCGTTCATAAGTTCTTCATTATTTTAAGGACGAAAGGTGCAGGCCTCCAAGTTGACTCATTTTTGACCGGATAGAAATCACAACTGTATGTACTTCCATAATTATCCTTGGAGTAGAATTCACTGAATGGATTTGAAGCGTTCCAACCTCTTTTTCAACATACAACAAATACATGGGAACACGATCTTCCGTATAAACGCCACTTTTGGCAATCATACATTTTCTCACTCATGTTGACCGTGTAAACATGGTTACCCCTTCGACCTTGTCTGCATGGAGTGGTAACACCAAATAAACTAACTTGTAAATTGTATTGGGTGACTGAGTGCATTTTTGCCTTGTTTCGAGATCAGTGTAAATCTTCCACATTCTAGATAGAAAAGGATATTAACATTGAGCGACCTCATCCCGATGTAGGTAAAAATAATCAACAATTTACAAGAGCTCATCTCAACCAATAACTTTAGTGGAAGTGCATGTGTTTTTATCAGAACACTGTTCATAGATTTAGACAAATTGATTGTTAAAACTCCAAACCTGTATCCCATCATGTGATAGAGCCCATTTGTCGAGAGGGATGTTCATTAATCGATTATGCGCTACTTGATCTCTTTTTCTTATCTCTTCCATGTACATGTTAAACTTTTACATTTTTGGTGTACTTCGCGCCTGACACATTAGCTTCTTCAACATACTATTCTTGAAAGTGCATTGAAAATGGCACGGATGCATGACAGGGATAGAATTCGTGGACATCCTTCGATTCTTGCTAGTCTCGACTTTGTGCCACTGAGCTCAAAATGTCCTTATGTCTATAGACAAATCTATCTTTGATATATGGAAATGCAACAATTGCATAAAGCATCCACAACTCTCCTAGATTCTTTATCAACAATGGCATAGACCAATGTTGATTTATGATTTTTGTCATCCCATGAACTAGCAATCAATAGCATACCACAGTTTGTGCCCCTCAAGTGTGTCCCATCAATAGATATTACTGACCTACACTAAGTGAATCCTAGAATTTGTGGCCTGAATGTCCAAAAGAAAAGTTTGAAAATTGTCACCTCCTCAGTACTGTCTCGGTGATGTTTTTACTTAACGATTGTACTCAAATTTATTTCTGATAATACTATAAACTAACGAAGAAGAATTGGGATTGTAGATGTCCATGAGCCAAACAAAAACTCAATACATTATTCTTGCATTCCGTCATTTTTTGTAAGTTATTCCTAAATGAAACATCTTCATCACCTCCTATTGAATAACCTTGACATGCGTTTTTGGATCATCTATAATCAGATGAGTGATTTATCGTGCAATGTACCTGTGTAATGATAAATATAATGACAAACGTTAAATAATTTATGTTTACAATTATAAGTGAAGTAATAATTTATATTTACAATTATAAATGAAGTAAGAAATACACAAAGAGTAATCGTAAGCAACTTAATGAGCAGTAAGATTCACGTAGGCATTCTTCTGGAGTCGAACAAGAATGTGTGTTTCGGTTGTATTATAGTGATCTCCCATTGGCCATGAGTAGATCTCTGCGTAGCTTTAATGTACCATAAAACATGAATTTTCATCTGTTGAATTTTTACATGATGCCATCCAATCCTTACTTTTACTTCTGTTCGCCTTGTACTCACAACCCATTTTGATTGACCAATTAGTGATAGCCTCAACAACTTGCTTCTTATCCTAAAATCTCACGTGTAATCGAATGTTGGGATTACTACTTGACCACATATCAGGACGATTATGCTAGCATCAACAAAATCATCTTATTATTTTTCCGAACTCATATTTGAAATGCTATAAAAGAAGTGTAATCGGAAACACAAACCGATATTCTACCACCAACAACTCCCTATAACATACTAGGCATGTGTGGATGTGTAGAAACTCTAGCAACATTTTCATCACTATCAGTGCCACCATCCACAAGCTCTACATCCTCATGCTCGGTAGGTATATCATCCACGTCAGTTGTATCAGCACGCTCAACCCAAACTATATTGGCATTCATCTCGACATGGTTTCTACAATTTGTTTGTGTAATAATGTCTGAAATACATTTCTCTACTGAAATAGACGATCTCGGTTTACAATCTAGATCACTCAGACCAATTATCTTTGAAAATGCATTATTGTTAGTTGATGAATTATATTGTGTTGGGTCATAATGACCAGACCTGTGTGGATGCCAATAACTTGAAGTACAGTATCACATTCCATCACTTGAGGAAATGTAAAGTCCGAGATGTCTGGCTGCTAGTTCATAAAAAATGTCATATATGTATTCATAGAAAATCTTAATCGGTCTGTATGTTCCAAAATACTTACTGAGTATGGCACTTGTTCATCACAAATGTTGTATATGTGCCCCTCAAGTATTATGCTGGTATGCCGGTTGAGGCACCGGATGTGTCTGATGCTGGGGCACAGGTTGTGGCTTGGGTTGTTGTATTTCATTAAATTTAACAAGTAGTTGTATATGATATGATCGTACTACCTCGGGAACCCTCCATAACACTTGTATTTCATCCTTATRTCAAATTCGATAGGACTGGAAATGAACTTCTCCTTTATAAATTAACGGCATACAATAGATGAACTCAACATGATATCTTTCGGGATCAAAATTATGTAAATTACAAACTTTCCTACACAACTCTGAGGATACAGGCTGTCATATAGTGTAACTCTTTTGAATTGGTCCATGAATGCAATAAGAACCTCTAGAATCAAGCCTCATTTCACAATTCCAATGCAAACATATTCTGAATGGTTATCAAAAAGACATTGTCTTAAAACCTAAAAAATATAATCGAAGGACATATTAGTTTCACAATATCTGGGTGATGACAAATTCTTATAATTAAATTTCCAAATATTTAACCTTATAGAATCACTTATTGAAGTAATCAAATTTAACCCAAAAACATCAAGTCAAGATTTCACAATGCAAGTTGTAACAAAATAATTTATTGAAATACTCAAAATAACCCATTATATTTTTCTCAACTTTAAACAAAAAAAGAAACTAATCATCATATTTTTACAATGAACCCCAACATAAAACCTTAATTACCAAACATTAACGTTAAAGAATAACTTATTAACTTAACGAAATTTAACCCAACAACATTAAGTCAAAATAAACAATGTAAGTTGTAAGAAGATAATTTATGGAAATTATGAAAATAAATCAATATTATTTTCTCAATTTTAAACAAAAAATTAGAAACTAATTCTCATATTTTCGCAATAAAACCCCAACATAAAACCCTAATTTTTAGAACAATCAACCTTAAATAATTAGTTATTAAATGTTGGTCACATTTAACCCGACAACATCAAGTCAAAATTTCATGTAATCTAAATTTGTAAGAAAATAATGTATTGTAGAAAAATAAAAATTAAGCAATAGTATTATCTCATATTTTAACAACAAAAAATTAAAAAAAGCATAGCTTTAATATTTGTTTCCCTTATATTTGTGGTAAGATCTAGCCAAAATGTGGATGGGTAGTGAAAATATTCTACTACAAGTGTGTTAGATGTTGAGAATCTTGAAGATTTATGGTAGAATAGCCAAAAAATTAGTTTTTTTTTTTTTTTGAGTTAAGATGTAGAGGAAAATCGGTTTTTGGTGAAATAATGAATGTTAACGTTCAAGACGTCGTTCGAAATGTTTTTTACATTGAAGTCACCAGTTTATAAAAAGTGAAAAAGTGTTCAAAAAATCGCATTTGTCAAATGCAATATACAGAGCCAACACATTTGGAAAATGCGATTTGCATGTCTAACGCATTTATCCTCACCACAATCCTCGCTAAGCTGCTATCATCCCCACCACAATCCTCTCTCTCCGAGTAACCTATTCATCCACATATCTATTATTCTCGTCCCTTCACTGTGTACGACTGTCCATTCCAAATATACTGTGAGGGCCAAAATGATCAAGCAAAGTGGTAATGACCTGCTCGAACTTGAATTATCACCCTCTCAAGGAAGCTATGCTTGACGATGTTCCAGTATATCAAATGCATGGGGATGACAGCCAGATGTCGGATGCTTCTAAATAAAGGGTTGGTAGCTGATGTAGAATATCTGTGTAAGGCATCCATATAAACTGCATACAAATAAAAGATATTTTTTTAATTAGAATCACAATTGTTTGAATATGAAATATAAAAGAAGTTTGTTCAAAGATTACAATATATTATACGGACCTGATTGGTGGTGAGAGCTTCTAATTGATCCATATATGTCACCAATACATGTATTGGCAACCGTGTTAGATCAAAAGGTCGCTTCTACCTTGCTCTGTATAGAGCGAGATGCCGCAATATGTCTAGTGGCTAGGCATGAATTGGGCGTAAAGTAGGAACCATAGCTACAAATACAAAATATCAATAAGAGATGGTCAATAATGAAATGATTTGAACAGATTAAATTGTTTATATGTGAAGATAATTAGCTATTGAAAGTTTATCCATACCAAGACTATTGCACCATATATCTCTTTACTTGGATCTAATGCCACATCACATAAAGATTGATACAGGTGAGCTATAACACCACTTCCCCAACTTAACTGCTCACATCAACACAGATCCTCAAGCTAGTGCAGAAATTGAAGCTGAACAAACTTGTTTGATTTATCAAAGAATAATAAACTGTCAAATAGTAACATGATAATGCACTATGCCCGCCGATTGACATCATCGTTCGTGGCATCGTCCGCAAGTGGTGTCTCCAAATGTGCTTCAACTGTGCGTGCCATAAGTTTATTGCCTTCAATATGCTTGGGTTGTGGGGTCCAAAATCAAGTCTAGAGAGACAAATGCCCTCCCACCCTTGCACACTATTTGTAGCAAAGCCTCCTATGATAGGGTCATCATCAACCGTCAAACCCATCAAGACAGCAATATCCTGTAGTGTCACTGTGGCCTCTCTGATGGTAGATGAAATGTGTGTTACCAGCTGCTACCACGCAACCACAGCAGTGATAAGGGCGTGATCAACGCATGTATTCCCTAACCTGCAAACTCCTTGAAAGCCGGCTGCATCAATGACATTCCCTAGCTCTGAGATTGGCCATCCCATAAGTTGAACAAAATCTACCTATATGAGTCCTATACCATATACCCTTAGACACAGATGGCTCATCCCTGACCTGTATAAGGTTACACGTGTGTTGTCCTTGTCGCAATAGCAAGACGTATCTAACGGGTCGAGATGAATATCTAAGGGAACTCGCTCCATCTATATAAAAATTACAAACATCATACCAAAAGAATAAATAAATGAATATAAATAAACAAGGCATGTCAGAACTAGATTTACCATACGATATGAGCCTAATATAAACAAACAAATATGAGATGAAGATTGAATATCATTTGTTTGATTGGCATTCTAATATATAGTCTACAAACTGTAAACCAATTCTTGTGTTAATTTTGCCAAAAAAGAAATTGCAAAGTTGGATACTGTTAGGTTTGGATTGACAATAGTTTTCTTGCTATGATCGAGATTAAGGAGGATTTACAGTTAAGAAGAACAGTTTTTGTGACTATTGGGACAACTCATTTTGATTCTCTAGTTAGAGCAGTAGACACTCCATAAGTTAAAATTTAATTGTCCAAAAAGGGCTACACACACCTAATTCAAAAAGGACTTGGATACTACATTCCTAAAAAGCTAATCCAAATTCATGTTATTCTTGTTACTTAGTTATTGCTTGATTATGTTATTTTACTATAATTGCTCCATTATGCTATTCTTGTTATTCAGTTATTGTGTGATCTTTCCTCTAAATTGGTTTGTTTATTTGTATTTGTTAACGCCTTTAAGGAGGACATAATTGCTCCATAATGCTCCATTATGCTCTATTATATTTATTTGTCTTCATTATGTCTTTTCTATTAGAAATGGTAAAGTTTAGTTGGCTCTGTTATGGAGATTTCTAGCTACTATTTATGCCGATTCTCATTTAGAAATTTAAAAAATAAATATCATGATCTCCAATTTATGGACATACTATGGTGGTACTACAAACCATGTTTTGAAACAATTCAATGATCTCTTAAATAAATTTATCATTTTGTTCAACTTAGATATATCTTATTTTGTTACAACCCTTAGACGCCGATGAAAAATAATTTAAATAGAATTAGAATTATAAAATTTGTTGAATTCTAAGCTACAAACTATGCTATCAAATGTCATACTTTTTATGTTTCTCCAGTAATCTAGACTACATGCCCTACCTATAAAGATCAAATTTTTAATCAAAACGTCAGACAATAATTTATCGATTCTAATAGCTTTTATCGTTATTTTATTTTTTTTCCAATTGGAGAACTTATCTTCTGTTTCTACCAAAAAAAAAAAAAAATCCATGAAATAACTATTTATTTTATAATTTTAAATCTGCTGAAGAAAACGGGTCTTTGGTTGCAGACTATTTCACATTTTCATCAAGCATAGCTGATTATCTGATATTTGCACCTGTTGTTATCAGGCATGCAGATGCTTATTTTAGTTCCAAGATGTATATATATTGTAAAGGAGTGTATTTATTGTATGGAGAAAATCAACTTACATAAATACCTCTTTATACAATTTAATCAAGTGAACAAAACACCAATAATCATGTATAATCAAACTACATATTAGCAGTATATTACTCAAGCAAAATTCTCTTGCGTGAATCTTCAGTTAGGGGACAACTCCCTACTAGCATAAACTCTAGGGATAATCACAAAATGTAACTAGATCGATTGAAATTGAAAGTTGTAAATAAATGGGAGATAGTAGATAAGTATGAAAACTAGAAACAAAAAGGAAAAAAGAGTATAATTGTGATTCAAACAGAATAAATGGGTGGATATTTGATGAAAACATGAAAAGATTCAAACATAGAAATGACGAAAACCTGAAATTGTGAGAAGGATCTTGACGGTCGACGATGGAAAGGCCAGCGGTGAGATTGTCTATACAGCACGGCCAATGGAAGTCGAACAAGCCAGGAGATCTCGGAGGCAAGTGCAGCGAACCAACGACGAAGGACGACGAACTAGCGACAAAGGACGACAAAGCACCGTAGACCTCTAGGCGGTGAACATGTGGCGAAACAGTAGCTAAAGGCTTCGAACGGATGGCAAAGAGATGACGAAGGAATGGGTTTCCCAAAATTTGAAGAAATTACACTAGGAGAGCAAAGTTACAAGTTACAGGGAAGGGAAAAGATAGCAATTAGGTTCTCTGGTAAAGTAAATCGAGAGGGGAAGAAGAAACAGATTTTTTTTTTTTTTTTTTTTTAACGACGATCACATCCCTGAATGCAACAATAGCAAAAAAGAAATCACACTAACGAAATGCGTGGGAGTTGTTTCTCGTAGTCAAAGCTAGGACCAAATACATTTCTGCAATGCAATGTGATGCACACAAACGCATTACGAGAAGACGTTGAATCGTTATCATTTTTTGAAGCAGCCCGATCAATTGTGGGCGTCCTTTTAATGAGAAAAAAAAACTCAACCAGATAGCCTACCACTAGATGATCCCACGCCTACTTCTCCTGGCCCACCACCAGCAGATCGACCAACCCACTTCTCTTCTGATGCGGGTTCATCATCTTCTTCACCGACTGCTTCTGTTCCTACCGTCTACCTCTCAGTCCACCTCTCTTGCCGCACTTACAGTCACCAGTCCAAGCTCCCGACTCCAGTCGCCTCTCCAATTCCGTCCGATCCGCCATCTTCCCCACTTATCTCCTCTGCGTTCCCCCTTGCCTCCCCCGACCTCAACCCTCTTCCTTCGCCTGCACCCGCTGATATTCAACAATCTGCGTCCCCAGTTTGCCCCGCTGCTCCACCCGCTCGACTAATCCGCTCGTGAAGCTTCGAAATCTCCGATGTCAGCTCTGTTTCCCCAAACCCGTCATCCCCCATGTCTTCTGATTCGTCAAGGGCACCAGATACCCCTTAACTGATTATGTTTCTTTTTGCCGCTACAATCAACCTCATTGGTCTTTCACTGCCTGCCTTAGTCAAACATCTGAGCCACCTCTTATGCTGAGGCGGTTGCTCATCTCGACGGCCGGCAGCTATGGTCTCTGAGTTGGAGGCTCTTCGGTCTAATGGTACTTGGACCATTACTTTTGTCTCTCCAGGCAAGAAACCGATCGGTTGTCAGTTGGGTGCATGGAGTGAAGCTTTAAATTAAATTTCTGAATCAAATTGAATAGAAATAGAAAATTCAGTTGGATTTTTTTTATTTTCAATGCGATTTATAAATTGATATTTTAATTCGATTCGATTTTGGTTTAAGAAAATTTGAATTCAATTTAATCAAAAGTTGATTTTTTATATATATTGTTTTTTAATATATATATAATAAAGATTATAAATTATTATTTGAAAAAATTAAATTTATTTTATTGTTAAATAGAAAATTTCAATTTATTTGCTGATTTAAATTGAATTGAATCGAAATTTTTGATTTTTCGATAATTCGATTTTAAGCAAAATTCAATTTGATTCGATATTTAAAAAATTATAAAAATTGAAATAGTAAATCGAGAATCGAACGATCACCCTTAATTAAGTACATTAAAGCGTGTTTGTCAGCCAAAGCATTTACCTAGCTGGAAGGTATGGATTATCGTGACACATTCTCACCCACTGCAAAGATTATGTTCGTAGTCTTCTGGCCTTAGCTGCTGCTTGAAAATGGTCCCTTCATCAGTTGGACGTCAATAATGCCTTCTTTCATGGCAATCTCACTGAAGAGATTTATATGTCTCTGTGGCTGGGGTCTTCGGAGATAGCGAGTGGATCACTTGGTTTGCTGTCTAAAAAAATCCTTTACCGACTCAAACAGGCATCTTGCCAATGGTTTTCAAAGTTTTCTGAAGCAATTCAATCGACTGGTTATGTACAATCCAAAGCAGATTACTCACTCTTCACAAGACGTGAAGATAAGTCTTTTACTGCACTTTTAATCTATGTGGATAATATCTTGATTACTAGAAACAATCATGAGAGTATTGCTTCCATTAAGAAAATTTTACATATAAAAATTTGACTTAAGGACCTTGATGCATTGAAATGCTTCTTGGGTATTGAGATTTTTTCTTCTGGAAATGGAATTTTTATTTCTAGCTTAAGTATGCATTGGAGATTATAAAGGATTCAGGAATGGGGTGCAGCTCCCGTTGATACTCCAATGGAATAGGACTTACGATCATATGAGAAAGGTGAATTCCTTAAAGATCTTGGATGTTATAGGAGATTGGTAGGGTGCACTATATCAAGACCAGATGTTACATATTTCGAGTCGATTCATGCATCAACCTCGAATGCTTCATATGTAGGGTGTGCTTTTGATTTTTGATTTAGCATTTCGATTTTAATTCGATTGTTATCGAACCAAACTGAATTACTCACAAAAAACTGAAAATTTTGGTTTAACAAAGAACATATCTAAGAAAGGGTGAAATTGAATTAAGAATATATTTACAAATTAAAAAAATTAAGAACATATTTACAATTAAAAAATTATATATATATCGATTTTTTGGTTTAACCGAATTAAAAAAGGGTGAAACCAAAAATCGAACCGATCTTTTAATTAGTTTACAAAATCGAATCGAATTGTTTAAATCGGTTAAGTTTGGTTTGGTTTTCTAGTCTACACCGAATAATGCCCGCGTCTATTCACATGGAAGCAGCTCTTCGAGTTGTTAGGTATCTCAAAGGTGCAACTGGGCAGGGATTATGTTTTCCTTCACATAGCGATCTGCGAATGAGAGCTTTTTGTGACTCTGATTGGGCAAGGTGTCCACTTACTTGAAGATCCATCACGGGTTATTATGTATTTTTTGGACCATCATTAATTTCTTGGAGATCAAAAATATAGTAAAAAGTGTCTTTATCATCGACTGAAGCTAAATGTCGGCAATGGCGGGATTTATTGTGAATTATCTTGGCTTAGATATTTGTTGAGAGACCTGAGAGTTTTGCATGAGCGCACAAGACATATTGAGATGGACTGCCGTCATATTTGAGATAAAGTTCAAGACGGATCAGTGACTAGGAGATATGTTAGTTCAAGAAACCAGTTAGCGTATGTACTAACTAAACCTTCGGGAAAGAGGCCTTTATTCCCATGATTTGCAAGTTGGTTGTGCAGGATATACACTCCCCAATTTGACAGTTGGCTAGGATAGAGTCAATCAAATATTATAGCTTTTCTAGCTTAGGTAGATTACAACAAATTTATGGATCTCTCTGTATAGATATATGTACATCCTGAACAACATGTCAATACACACGAAATATTATCTTCTTTAGTTCTTTCAATGGTTGCCAATGGAATTGGTCCTACTATCCTAAGCTGATATATCTTCATTAATTGTTAAAGATATTGAAAGTGTGCTGAAGGTTCCTACAAAAGATAAAGAAGGCAAAGGCTGAAGCATCGTTGGAATGCACTCACAAGATTGATCTCAGCTCTTTATTCCCACTCACTAATACTAAAATAACATGCAGTGACATTGATTTTTTTTATTTTGTAAAGACTCAGCTGTTAGTTTTAGACAGAAAACAGTTATTTTTGTTCCTTCTTCTGCTTCTTGTCTGTTGTATATTATATATATTATTACGTGTATATAAGCCTATTTTATTAGCTGAATGAACACAAAGAAAATTTTGCATTTAGCCAATTTTCGCATGGTATCATAGCGATGAAGCATTTCTTTAAACATTCTAGAAATTCGTTCTTTAGGTGTTTAGATTGTATTTCTATTGGTTGTTGTGGTTGTTGGTAATGATTCTACAGAGTATTGTTTGCTCAATTTTTCTTTCGATTGTTCGATCTTTCTTTTGATTCTTTCTTTTCCAAAGATCTGAACGATGCCTGTTTAAATCAGTGAATCTTCACTGACGAATCCTTTCTATCTTCATCCTAATGAGAATCCATCACTTGTACTGGTCCAACCACAATTGAATGGGGAAATTATAGTTCATGGAGCAGAGCGATGAAGATGGCACTGATTTCGAAAAACAAAGTTTGTTTTAACAATAGTGAATTTGTGATTCCAGTTAAAGGTCACAGAGATTTTGATGCCCGGTTTCAATGGAAAAACATGGTATTATCTTGGATCCTAAATGCACCGGAACCTTCTATAGCACAGAGTGCAATTTGGATTGAAGTTGCTCTTGAAGTTTGGAGAATCTGGCAGAACGGTTTTCTGATGGTGATCAATTCAGATTGTCAAATCTTCTAGAAGAATTTCACAGTATATTGCAAGGTAATCTTATAATAAATGATTACCATACTAAGCTAACGATTGTTTGGGATGAGATATTGATTTTAAGACCAGTGCCTCAATATAAATGTGAACCTAGATGTTCTTGTGATCTGCAAAAGATTGTGCAGCAAAATTCTGAAAATGATTGTGTTATGCGTTTTTTTAAAAGGATTGAATGATAGTTTTGGTACCTTGAAAGATCAAGTGTTGTTCATGAATCCGCTGCCTTCTATAAATCAAGTATTCTCTATGGCAATTAAACATGAAAGGAGGATGAATTATTCTCCTTCTCTTTCTGAAAATCCTGATGTGCATATGATGTTGAGTAAAAGCATAGATGTATCTGGTAGACAAGGAAAACATTATTTCCCTAATCACATTCGTGGAGGAACTTAGGGAGCTAAAAGGGAATTTCAGTTTGCATTTTGTGGTAGGAAGGGCCACACAGTAGATCGGTGTTATCAAAAGTTTGGTTTTTCGTTGAATTTTAAATTCCAAAGAGGCAATGTAAACAAATCTGGTAATGTTTGTCCTACAGTACACAACACAGTTGGAGAATTTAGTATTAATGATAATCGTGTTGATTTTGCTAATGTTGCTACACATGGGCAACCTATAACTCAAGCTCAATATCAACACCTAGTTGAACTTCTCAGTAAAACCAACATTCAACCATCTACCTCACATGGGCAAGTATCAGTGGGTGTTTGTTCATGGTAGAGGGAATCCAATCTGTTCTAATACACTGGAAACATCAGCTGCTAATCAAGCTACTGTTTTATCAGCAAATTATCATGATTCGACTAATTCTTCAGGTAACGTTACTGAACCTCCTAATGGCATTTGGATTATAGACTCTGGAACTACAGATCATATAATGTGTGAGGTAATTTTGATTACTTTTATCCTGTTTCTAATGTCTTTGTTCGATTACCTAACAATAATTTAGTTTTTGTTTCTCATAAAGGTAATATCAAATTACATCCTTTCTTGATTTTGTATAATGTTCTATATGTTCCTTCATTTTCTTGTAATCTGATTTCTCTCAGACAACTTGTCAATACAAATCCATGCTCACTTATCTTTTTTGCCAATCAATGCATGATCCAGGATACAATCCATTAAGAAGATGATTGGTTTAGCTAAGGTGTTTGGTAGATTGTATCATCTAAAGATTCCTTCAAATTCTTTGTGCTCTTTCCAACCTTTTGCTGCATTCACCAGTCTATCAAGCAGCTCGTCTTTAGATGAATCCTTGCTGTGGCACGACAAACTAGGATATTTATCCACCAAGTACTTATCCAAAGTTAAAGAATCTTTTCCCTCTATTGTATTGCCTTCTCAATATATATGTGATGTATGCCTTTTGGCTAAAAAGAAAAAGAAATTATCCTTTTCAGCTAGTAAATCTATTTTTATTTCCAGTTTTGATCTTATACATATTGACTTTGGGGACCTTACAAAATTCCTACAATTCATAGTCATCAATATTTTCTTTCTATTGTTGATGACTACTCTCGTTACAATTGGATTTATCTCATGAAATCCAAGGCTGAATGTAGAGCTTTATTACAGAATTTCTGCATTTTTGTCAAGAACAATTCCAGAAAAATATAAAAAGCATTTGATAAGATAATGATTTAGAGTTTAAGATGCCAAACTTCTATAATAAACTAGGTAGTTGGCATCGAACTTCTTGTCCTGAATGTCCCTAACATAATGGTATTGTAGAAAGAAAACACCAACCTTTGCTTAATATAGCTAAAGGTCTAGAAATACATTCCAATTGTCCTATTTCTTACTGGGGATATTTTATTAGTCATGCCACATTTCTTATCAACATAACTCCTTCACCATTAATTCATAATCAAACTCCTTACTTTTTTCTCCATCATAAACTTCCAGTTTATTCCTTACTTAGAGTTTTTGGTTGCCTCTGTTTTGCTTCATCTTTGGAGCAACAAAGAACCAAATTTGATCTAAGAGCCAAAAGATGTATTTTCATTGGTCACTGTTCTTCCTCTAAAGGATATATTTTGTTAGATTTGACTACTAGATCCATCTTCAAATCTAGAAATGTAATCTTCTATGAAAAGATTTTTCCCTTTCTAAATTCATCTTTTCCTAAAACTGATCAGACATGTTTACCAGTTCCTATCTCCTATTCTACTCCATCTTATCCTATATCTTCTGATCAGTCCTCTCCTATTCTTTCTTTTCCTTCTCCTGCTCCTCTTCGTAGGTCACATAGGGAGTCTCAACCACCTTCCTATCTCACTGACTATGTTTGTAATTCTACCTTTACTTCTTCTCACACATTGAGTAACTCTTACACTTATGATATGCTAACTCCTAAGCATAAAATATTTGCCATGATTGTGGTGCAAGTTTCCGAACCTGCTTTCTATTACCAAGCTATAAAAACCCCTGAATGGAGAGAAGCTATGCAAGCAGAAATTCAAGCCCTTAAGGCTAATAAACCTTGGATAATGGTGCCATTACCCCCTAATAGAAAACCTTTTGGTTGTAAATGGGTGTATCAGGTTAAATACAAGGCAAATGGTTCTATTGAACGTTACAAGGCACGTCTTGTGGCCAAAGGTTTTACCTAGTTAGAAGGCATTAACTACTTGGAAACATTCTCTCCTGTAGCCAAGATCACTACAATCCGCTTCTTTCTTACCCTTGCAGCAACTAATAATTGATTTTTGCATCAATTAGATACCAATAATGCTTTCCTTCATGGTGATCTTCTAGAGGATGTATATATGTTACCACCTCCTGGATATTCTACCTCTACTTCACCTCATTTGGTATGCAAATTGCAGAAATCCCCATATGATTTGAAGCAAGCTAATAGGCAATGGAATGCCAAGCTTACTTCTTTCTTGCTTCATCTTGGTTTTACACAGTCTAAGCATGATTACAATCTACTTTTCCCAGCAGCAAGACTCTTCTTTTTACAACATTGTTAGTATATGTTGATGACATCATATTGGCTAGCACACATTTGGATTCTATTAGCACAATAAAACAGCATTTACATGCTACTTTTCGGAGTTAAGGATTTGGGAGATCTCAAGTACTTTCTGGGATTTGAGATTGCAAGGTCTGCTAGTGATATTAACATTTGCCAAAGAAAGCATGTTCTTCAATTGTTGACTGCTCAAAATCTTATGGCTTGTAAACCAGCTAAAACTCCCATGACTTTTTCTCCTCACTTATCCAAAAATGATTCTCCTCTACATCAAGATCCATCTTATTATTGAAGTTTGGTTGGGAAACTTCTCTATCTTACTTATACACGACCAAGTACATTTTTGCTGTTCAGCAATTATGTCAATACTTAGTTAAACCTACTTAACAGCATGTTCAAGCTGTACATAGAGTTCTCTGTTATCTGAAAGGGTCTATTGGTCAAAGGTTGTTCTTTTCATCCACCTCCAATTTCCCGCTTTCAGCCTATTCAGATTCAGATTGGGCTGGATGCTCTGATACTCGATGGTCAATCTCTAGTTTTTGTGTATTTTTCGTTCCTTCTCTTATTTCTTGGAAAGCCAAGAAACAGGCTATTATTTCTCGTAGTTCCTCAGAGGCTAATATCGAGCTATATGTTGTGAGTTACAATGATTTTCCTATCTTCTATATGATTTTGGTTATTTTGTTTCTTCTCCTATTCCTCTTTTTTGTGATAATCAAGCTGCCATTTACATTTTTGAGAATCCTGTTTTTCATGAGCGCAGTAAACACATTGAATTAGATTGCCATTTCGTTCGTGAAAAACTTCAATCTGGCCTTGTTCATCCTCTTCCCATCTCTTCTTCTTCTCAATTAGCAGACATTTTCACTAAATCATTACCATCTTCTCGTTTCTTTTTCCTTCTTCATTCTCTTTGCTTCCAAAACCTGTTTACCTCATCCGGATTGAAAGGGGGGGGGGGGGGGGGGGGTTTAAAGATACTGAAAGTGTGCTGAAGGTTTCTACTAAAGATAAAAGAAGGCAAAGGCTGAAGCATCGTTGGAATGCACTCACGAGATTAATCTCAGCTCTTTATTCCCACTCAATGGTTATACTAAAATAACATGCAGTGATTTTCTTCTTGTATTATTTATCATTGATCATTTTATTTTGTAAAGACACAGCTGTTAGTTTTAGAAGAAAACAGTTAGTTTTGTTTCTTCTTCTTCTTCTTGTATATATATAGCTATTTTATCAGCTGAATGAATACAGAGAAAATTTTGAGTTCAGCCAATTTTCACATTAATGGAATCATGAAAATGAAAATGGATAGGACATGAATCTCTTCCAATTGATGCATGTAAAGGTTTCGGCACCTGATGCTATATCTGTAGCATTGTCTTACAAGGGAACGGGTAGGTGTTTTTTTGCAAGGGAAATCTTCAATAAGATGCAAGTCACTGCTCAAAATTCTAACTTTTTATTCTCATTGCAGTATGCTGGATGGCTTGTGCAAAAATGGAATACTGAAGAAGCATTGTCGATATTGGTGGAAATGAAGGAGTTGATCTTTATATAGCTTCAGAAAAAATCATAATTGATGAATTATGCAAACTTGGGAATCTTGATCTTGGAATAGTTTTTTATAGACTTTCTCTTAAAGGTTTCAATCCTAATACTTTAGCACGTAATACAATGCATCTAGCTTTTGCCTATGTGAATTGCATAAGGAAGCTAGAAAGCTTTTTACCAAGATGGTAGAAATGAGCGGCTATCTAAATGAGATCAGATGGGCTATCACTGCCCAGGATTTCTTAAGGGAGTGAAATATGAAGATGCCAGGTTGTATAACGAGGAAACGGTTTGGACCTGGGAGAGAGATTCTTGTTGCATATATATATATATATATATATATATATATATATATATATATATTCTTTAGGCACTAGTGAATTTCTTGTAGTGAGGAACATGATCCTACTATTCTTAAGGTAATCCAGTCGTGCAATTGTAATATCAAGAAAAGATGCTTATATAGTGAAGAAATTAGATATTTCCCTCGGTTTAGTTTAATGCTTTTTATCTGTTGGAGCACCTACTGCGGTGAGGACCTGGAACACAATTCTACAGAAGGATATATGGATTTGAAAGTGAGTGCTGCTGTGGATGTTGCTTTTGATGACTATCTCTTAAGATTTATGCAAAACTGTGTCTATCAAGTCTAAGCACAGTGCTTGAAAGTTCGAAATCCAAAATACATGTCGACTTTTTCACTGGATGTCGAGAGAGTTATTTCTCTGCCATGGATTTGTACTTGTGATTCATTTCTTTTTAAGCTTCTTTTAGTGTCTTTTCTTCATTTGCAAAATTGTCTTGTATTTAAGTTTAAAGTACCTTTTGTCTTTATATCCTATATTCTGTTCTACATGGATGATAAGTTTTCATATGCTGCCAATTCCATTCTTGATCTGTATTTTGCTGTTTTTCCCTATGCAGACACCTCGGTCTCTATAAGTTTTAGCTCAAGCAGAAACAATTTATTTGTTCATGTTTTATGATTTATGTTCATAGCCCCTCAGAGTTCTTGTCTGTCTGTAATCTCTCCATGAATCTTCATTACTAAGATTAGGTTTCAATGAATAAATTCAGCAACATTGTTGTACTGGCATTGAGATACAGGGGCCAGCTTAAGGGTTGGGCTGGGGGCCAGCAGCTGTCCCCAACATTTTTTCAAAATTTTATGCCGACTTAATATTTTTTAAAATTCATATAGAATTTTTTTACCTAAAGAATATCATTTCGCCTACTAATATTTTGATCATCTATTCTCTCCCTCTCAAATGAAGTTTCGGCTTCGTTCTTGGGCTAGCTAGACACCTGACTATATGCTGTAAAGATTTTGTTGACCGGGGAAATGTCACTTTCATTGCTTCTCCAGTTCGGAGCTTTGAAGTCACGGAGCAAATGTTAGAAATACAAAATTACTGTTGGAAACTTGTGATATTGGTATCCCAAAGTAGCTTTCATCTTTAAGGGGAGTCCTTTGATCTTTTTTCCTTGTCTCCCAATCTTTAGGTATAAAATTAAAGATAAAGTTACGAAGGATGACTTATAAATCTGTTAGCCTTGTCTAAAAATTTGTAGTTCCAGGCTTCCTTGGATGCTAACACTATTCCTACTCTTCTTTATTTCAATGTTTCATCAGGACAGGAAAGAACCGTAACGAGGTTGTTGCCATCTGGTTAACCAAGATACTAATCTTTAGTACCCAATAACTGTGTGATACGGTTGTTGCTATCTGGACAAGCCTAAAAGTACAAAACCAAAAAAGATGGAAGTGAAGTAAAGATAAACCTCCATTCATTGGGGATATGAATAAGATAGGAATCAACCACTTCCTCAAAATACTCCAGATTTTTGCTAGTCCCTTTTCAAATACAAACATTAACAGTGATCAGTACACCTCATATTAGAGTGGTGGCTTTTACATTTTCATAACTCAGAATTCTGACTCTGTCAATGATGGATGCATGTCACCTTCAATTATGTGGCGGGGAATCTGAACTCTTGGTTGTTTTAGATATTATTCTTCCACTACTGATGCAACACCCCCACCCCCCCCGGTTTCTTTCAGTTTTACTCTTAGGCCTTATACGTGTGAAAAATAGCATTTCTGGTTCTTAAAGTTGGTCATCAGGAAAGATAGTCCAGCTAGATCAGCTGGTAAGATTTTTGCAGCTTCAACTAGTACAGTTTCTAGATTGATTTTTTTCCCTTTGTGCTGTTCTTTTTGGTCTTTGCATATCGATTTCCTTCTAGGATGCTACAGGGATTCTCTTGTATATTGCAACGTCAGTTTTTGTGCTTTTGTACTTCAGAAATTCTCTACACTACTGTAGAATGCAATCGCAGCATGAGGTCGTGCAGCTTTGTTCGACAACTGGTTAATCCCTTGCAGACGTCTTTCCTTTCGGACTGCCCATGTTGCTCACTATCTCTTTTCAATCCTTTGAAATAACTTGGTTCTTGATTTCCTTAATGTTTCTCTTTCTGGTTTACCTTTTTGTATTGTTTTGGATCTTAAATCAATCTTAAGTTTCATTTTATCAGTCCCTTGTTTTACATTTCTTTGTAAAATCCTTTAAATATTATTTCTCTCAATTGCTAAGATTAAAGTTAGTAGGGACTTTGTTGCGAGGCATTTTGAAGGTTTGTTTTTACTCGAGTAAATAGGAAACCTGGAGAAAAAAAACATTAACAGGTTGCCAGTTCCTGAAGAGCAGCATGGTTCTTTAGCTGCTGCTTATTAAGGCTACAGCTTCAATATTGATGTCTTGACATTAAAAAGAAGCAATAGATATAGCATTCAACAACTTTTTGGAATCTTTTGCTTAAAAAGATATCATAAAGTCATCAGAATCTTTTTAATTAGACAAAGATACATTGAGGGAAGGACTTAACAATACGGTAAGCCTTCATCTCATTAGTTACAATTACTCTGAATTAGAAAGGAAGAAACCACTCGTCTCTTTTCTTGAGACACTGAAGTACATGATCACACATTTAACTGCAGTTCCTACACCTGATCTGGGAGAAACTGGCTTCACAGAGACCTTGACAACCATTTGATGGTGCCTGCAGGCCTGGATACTAAAAGAGCAGAAAAATAGTAGAAATTAACACCCAGGACCCACAAAAAAAATTTTTAAAAAAAAAAGTTAAGGTTTCAAGCACCCAACTAGGCCATGTTTAAAAGGGCCGTAAGTATAGCAGCGCCTTTGCTCTACAATAGTAGACAGACCTCTGTAGTTATAAGAATAAGTAGTATGTGATTAGTTTCAGAACTCCACACTCATATAATTGGACTGAGGGAGTAGAGCAAGCAAACTGCTTTGCCTGAATTAGCAGTTGGCATAGGTTAGATTATGGGGAAGATTTGGACTCTAAAACTGTCCTCCAGTGTAGGTTTGGCCAAAAGACCAGTTAGGCGGGGCTACATTGTCGGAGATGACTGTTCTTCCATCACTCGTAGTGACCTTGATGGAGAGTGCTTGACCATTTAGGTATGAATTGCTTTGCCAGTTTTGGCCCCAGTTGCGTGACATTGATTGCCAGCCAGTTTTGGAGCCCTTGATGGACACAGCCACAACATCACCTGCTCCTCCAACATTAGTTATCAGTACAAGGTTGAAGTATGAATGTCCATTTATCGTGAATCTGATTCCGCCACTCTTCCTGCAAGGAACCCTGTAAAGTTGGAGAGAAAGAAAATGAGTTTCAGCTTCAGATCCTAGTCTAAAAAAACATTAATATCAGGATTCATAGTTTCTTTATTTCTTCTTCTTATTACTCTTATTAAGTAAAGATCCAAAGTAAATTTTATAATTATGGATTACAAAATTGTGGGGTTTGAGAAATGAGTTTACTGAATGCGGTTGTTTCAAGTTGTTGAAGTTAGCAGTAAGAAAAATAAATGGGAAAACATTGAGCTTTGAGCAGCTGATGAAAGTGGAAGAAGGCTCCTCTTGAAGGAATTTGAGGATCTTCGAGAAAGTGGATTGATTTCCTATATTGCTGAATCTTGAAAAGTACCTTTATGCCAAGGACTCGTAGGAATTCAAGGTTGGGGAACAATCGTGAAGTAGACTCCAGTTTTGTAAAGATCATTTATTTTATAATATTGCATCATGTGGTATATTAATATTCTTCACATATATATATATATATATTTTTTTTTTTTGGGGAAAAGATATAGTACTTGAAGGACAGAACAAGCTGGTTCATATTAGAAAAATAAGGTAGTTTTTCAAGAAGTCAATAGGAGTAAGATATAGACTTCACCTTGTATACTGAACAGGAACTATCCCAGCTTTATACTGAGCGATGCGCTGAAAAATTGGTTGGGAAAGATCAAAGTGCTTCAATGGAGGATTACACCAGCCTCCAGCATTATTTGGGAGGGCATTGTTTGGAGGGCAGAAGTTAGTGGCAGTGATTGTGATGGATCCAGGAAGACACCACTTGTTATCATTGACACATTTGATCTCAAAACAAGCTCCACAAGAAAGTCCATTGTTGAAGAGAGCAGTACTCAGTGCAGCTGTGCTTGTACCATAACCTTGGCTGTACAGATTCCCATATCCACATGCTCCACCTGCAGCAGAAAACAATTAAAAGTGTAAGTTATGTCAATCTGTGATTTCAGTAGATGAAGATTTAGATATTGATCAGGCATGAACGTACCCATTGTGCCAGAGGCATCACCGCCTCCGTAGAAGGTTGCATGGGCATTCGACCATCGACTATCAAGACCATGAACACTTTGTAGAATGGCAGCAATGGACGACAGCATGCAAAACACAAGAGCTTCCATTGCCTTCAGAAAGAGAAGTTCAACAAGTTTTCTGGAAATTCCTAGTGAAGGAGAAGAAGAAGCGGGTACATATTTGGGGGAATGATATCAAAGTGTATTTATAGACATGAGTGGAGTGAGGTGGAGGCGCCATGGTTGGAACTCAAATATATTGGAAAGTGAGTAGTAACTAACATGCCTAGTTGAGTTGAAGGGTCCATATGAATGAATCTTTGACATTCTGCAAAAGCATTTCTATTATAAAAGTTATTGATTATTGATTTTTTTGAAAATGAAATTATGATGTCAGGTATTCAGAACTTTGCCCTTGTTATTTAGAGTACAAATGTTAAAAGGGAAGAAGAGACAAATTCAAGAACCCATTTTTGGAGAGCGAGTGAGTTTGACTTTGTACTGTACTCTCTTTTCCGGTCAAGAAGCCGTATTGCACTCCCGAAGCTGAGTTGATGAAACAGAATTTCTTGACCAGTTAAACTAAAAGAAATAAATGAAGAGTCCAAGGTAGTTTCTTTCAGTTAGATAAGTACACAATATAATTAGTTACAAGTTGACCAAAATATGAGTAAGCACATTCTATTTATAGAAGTTTTAGTGAATCAAAGCAAACGCCGATTCGCTTTACAATTTATAGACATTTTCTGGTGAAAGAATGTGATACCCCTAACCATATGTGCACATGGAGGTTGCGTTCATTTATTGGGAATTCAATGCCAATATCCCACTTAGGCTTTGCTTTTGACTTTGTGAAAGGAACAATTATAAGTATTTTTCTTTTTCTTTTTATAAAAAATAAAATTCGTATTAATGACTAGCTTTTTAAATAAAAAATTTAATCAAGTTAACGTAATTAAAGAATTATTTAATTTTGCATAAGTCTCTTAAAACGATATAATTATTATTTATAATTATCTCCGAAACTTATCATTTTCATGGCACTTCGTTTCCATAGTCTCCTTCACAGCTAAACTAAACCGTCATGAACGAAATACATTATGCCTAGCTGTATTGATGCACAAATAATTAGCCCACTAGTAGCCATCCTTACAGACTATCCAACTAAGAAGACCATTGATGACCCAATGCTTCCGTTTCTCTTTGCATTCACTTTTGTGTGTGATTGTGTTAAGCGTGCGTTTTCATTTTGCTGCTTCACTTTTTGTGTCAATCTTAGCTGTGCCTACCTTTGATAATTGATGAACCTTTACATCTTCAGAGGTTGCATTTACTCTTTAGATTAATACGAGCATGTGTGAATGAATGTCATATATCTCTATGGAAGATTTTATATTTCTCCTCCTATTGATTTTCATCAGTTTTACTCTCATTTTTCTTCTTGTCTTTTCGATTATCATCTAATTGCTTTAACTTGAGGCTTGAATACTTCATAATCAATCATCTCTTATTTCAGCCCAGAAAATCAGATGCGATGCTGCAAAAGGTGCGTGCGCCATTAATTTATCTCAATCATCCTGCGGGCTACTTTTCTTAGGCTCTAGGATAACTCCTAGGCATATCATTGCTGTCAAGCCATATTCTGCATAGTTGAAAGACTTGTCATCAAGAATATGGCTTTGACAGATCAAAGTTCCCTTCAAATGTCCTCTCTTTTCTAGTTAGCAGTGAACAGATAAGAATTGTTATTACAAAGCCTCCAGCCAGATTAATGACGACTCCAGAGAAAGTATCTCAAAGATATCAGAGAGAGCTAAAAAACTACATTCATTTTGTAGGATGGTGACACATAGTTGACAAGATGTATAAAGTTTCTGACAAATGATTTTCAATTTTATTCTCTAACTACCTTAATGTTCTTTTAACTTTATGATTCCAAAAGAATAAAGGTTGGGATATGGAATCTCATTGTTTGTGAAAGCAAATGATAGAAAACATTACATGCTTGTTCAAGTCATGAATGTAAACTATAAATATACAATAACTTGTACATCCACACAAAATTTTATTTTGCTTTATTTATTTTGATTCTTAACCATCATTCCTTATTCACTTGTTGGGAGATTGATCCTTATAACTTTTACTGCAATCTTACACTATAAAAGACTTTTTAATATTCGATGAAAACTGATAACATAATGTCAAAATGCATTATTGGATTAAAATAAAAAATAATAAAAAATGTAAATTAAAAAAAAAAAAACATCATATACAAAAGCTTATTGAAAAAGATAAAGTTATAAGAATAAAAAAAACCCTCTATCACTGCTTCTCGTCATTTTTCCCAAGGGTATACTTAAACTACCCACTAATACATTACGCTAGAACGAAGTGCTTAATCCAAAAGCAACATGGATTAATGGTGCTGCAGAGTGCTAAAATCTTCACATGTAAGCACATGGCCACTTGGTAATGGTCTGTTTTTTGAGAGTGGAAAATCGGTTTGCCTATAGGAATAGACCTGTGAAAATGCCCACACATGTAAATTTTATCCCCAATTAATTGGAAAGAAACTGCACCACATGCAAAATTGGTCGAAACCACCAGAATGAATCATAGGGTGCCCACCGGTTGAAGCCTTTGTTCATGTACCAGAAATCCCATTTTTGCATGAGCCGCATAGATTAGAAGCCAGCAAATTTCATCACTTTTTCCTGCAGACCAGACCGACTACTGTTGCAATGGATATTGTTTACAGAGTGGATTGGGAGCTAGTAGTATATCTCCCTGCTCTTTTGGATGTACAGATGGAATGACAAGTACAACCATGAGATGTATTTTCTTTTTTATTTTTGGAAAAAAGAAAAATAGGCTCGTTATCGATTTTATCCTCTTTATTATTAATATAGCAAAAAGCTGATGAATTTAATTGTAGAGAAACTGTTCAAATCAATCTCAATTTTGACAAGTTCTGAACTAGACGAATAAAAGATAATAAAATTTGTTATTTTTAATTTTTCTTTCTTATTATTGATGCCTAAAAATAATTGACGTCAATGACTGAAGAACTTAATAAGTAAGTTAGGTGAATTCATCAAATTCTAGAACAGATAGCTTCCCCGAAAAAAGAGACACTCCATGACATAGGATGAAAATCGAGTATACAATGACAGCCGAGAATTGAAAAGCAAATGGCCGAGGATAGAAGAACAGCATCGGCTGAACCTTCAAGCAAACGAGCAAAGTGGCTGGAATAACCACCAAAATAGCGTGCACAAATCGGCAGGAATCAGCCAATCTGATGATGTTCAGTAGCAGCTGATGTTCAAGAAGACAACCCAAAACCTCAAAAATCAGCTGATGCTCGGTAGCAGGACAAAAAGACCTTGAGATGGGAATTTTTCAGTCAAGTAGTAGAAAGGTTACTTGACAAGGGATAAGCCTCTCAAAGCAAAGATCCTTTGTGGAAAGATTTCAGCCAAGTAATAGAAAAGTACCTGAAAGAGCTCAAGAAGGGCAGTAGACCTTCTACTAAGTTGTATCATAAATTGAGAGTCCATGGCAGATGGCCTGGAGTTCAAAAGAACAATCTCTCACAAGACGTTTTTCACTATAATTGACTCCATTGAATCAAAGTGTACCCTAACAAAGTCCAAGATCTTCCAATTGATCCTCAGCACGAAGGCCCAAGGAAACGAGTCTGTACAACCACGCAAAGAGAGGACTTGCCTTGGAAAATGCTGCTATTGCTTCTATATTACCTAAAATTTACAACCAAGAGAACCATCGAATTCACTTTTTCATATATTTAATCTTCATTAAACTAATAGAAATTTTAACAAAATAAATACTAGAATCCTGGAAAATTATTTAGTATTGGAATCCTAAACAAAACTCAAAGAAAAATGATGAGAACCAATTCTGGGAGGCAACTACAGGCATCATCAACTTATAAATAATCCTTCTTTGGGCATTTCTAGAACATAATGGAAATCCCCTTTCTTGCCACTACAGAAAAATTTTAAAGCTATAAACTAGAAATGCTTCTTATGCATTAGTTACTCAACCATAGCAACATTTTTTCATAACAATGTTAGAATTTAAAATTGGTTGTGTAGTTTCCTACGGCATAGACTATTCAGAGTTGTTAAGACAATGTAGATAACTCTTAAACCAATGCCTTCAAACAGAACAGAAAAATCTACTACTAAATTAGCTAATGAAGAAATATTCCGTGAATTCGGGGTCACTACATATTAAAACTAACAACATTCAACAGATAAAACATTCATAATTGTTCATTTTAGTTCTGAATCCTATTATCCTAATAACTAAATTGCCTTTAATATGCCCCTCTTGACACGCAACCCTCACACACTAAACCATTAATAATGTTTTACAAAATTTTCTGATTGTGTTGGGCTATTCCTCCTATTTGGAGAGGCCCAAATGTATATGGGTACTAACCCACTTGTGGATAACTTTGCTATTTAAATTGAGCAAAGAATAAGGTTTCATATGAGAGTAAAAAGACAAGAAAAATAGAAGAGAGTGAACATTTCCGTAGCCCCATTTCAGCTCCGACCAACTTTTCCAAATCAGTCATTGCGCAGCCGTCAATCGTTGGATCGTCACGAAACTTTCTCACAATCTCCGGGACACACAGAGGTACATTTTGAATGGTAGAGATCTGATTTTGAGCTTTTTAGATCTTTCTGCTGAGTGATTTTCGGAGGTGTGAGTTAAAGATTGTTTTGAGTGTTATTCCCTCTCTTTCTTGCATATAGCTCCTCAAGTTTGATCCAAAGGGAGCGAGCATGAGTCACCAAGCTCACATGATTCAAAACATTGTTATCCACCCGTTAACGAATATAACCACAAACTTGTCTATGCAATAAACTCCATTCTTCATCACTTTTTCCATCGGGTTTTTCACTAGAGAAAACTAGCAAGTGGAAACCTTTGACATAAAGCAAATCTTCCATCTTCCCCTTCCAAACATTATAATTGGAACCATTCAAGCTCACTATCCTAGATGTGTTCGTCTCACAACCACACAAAACCAAACCTGGCTCTGATACCACTTGATGGGAAGGAAATCACAATGCAACGGAATAATTCAACAACACAACTCTTCCCAAATGCCCGTGCAACTTAGAGACAAATAACCAACGAAACACATCAAACAACACATAAGAATTTTAGCGTGATAAAACCTCCGTTAATTAGGAGTAAACATCCACGGGACCTTTAGATCTCTACTATAATCAATAATGGATATAACCAAGGTTCTCTTTAACAATAGTTAGAGGCATACATCAACATCATCAAGATCTACAATTAATCTTCGAATACAACAAGAATCAAGAAAGGGAATAACACTCAAAACAATCTTAAACTCTCAGCTCCAAAAATCACTCAGCAGAGAGACCTAAAAAGCTCGAAATCAAATCTCCACCGTTCAAAACGTACCTCTGTGTGTCCTGAAGACTGTGACAAAGTTTCTGATGATCCAACGGTTGACGATTGCGCAATGACTGATTTAGCAAAGTTGGTCGAAGCCGAAATGGGGCTACGGAAATGTTCACTCTCTTCTATTTTTCGTGTCTTTTTACTTTCATATGAAACCCTATTCTTTGCTCAATTTAAATAGCAAACGTATTCACAAGTGGGTTAGTACCCACATACATTTGGGCCTCTTCAAATAGGAGGGATAGCCCAACAAACTCCCCTGACCGACTAGTTGGAGGGCAATCCCAATCCGGCAACTATGCGAAAAAACTCAAACTTTCCCCTTGACAAAACTTTAGTCAACATATCTGAACCATTGTCATCGATGTGAATCTTCTCAAACTCCATCAACTTAAAGTCTAATGCATCATGAATCCAATGATAACGAACATCGATATGCTTTGACCTCGAGTGAAAGGAGGAATTCTTCAATAGGTGAATGGCACTTTGATTATCACAAAACAAGACATACTTTTCTTGTTTCACACCAAGTTCCATTGTAAATTTCCTCAATCACAACAACTCTTTTGTCGCTTTCACAGCTGCTATAAACTCAGCTTCGGTAGCAGAGAGTGCAACACATTTTTGCAACTTCGATTGCCATGCCACGGCTCCCTCGACAAAAGTCACCATATTCCCTGAAGTAGATTTTCGATCATCCAAGCTCTCAGCTAGATCCGAATCTGTATACCCGACTAACATAGGCTTTTCGCATCCAAAAGTTAGTCTCAAATTCGACGAGCCACACAAATATCTCATCACCCACTTCACGGCTTCCCAATGATGTCTTCTCGGATTTGAGAGATAACAGCTCACCACTCCCACGGCGTGAGCAATATCGGGTCTCATACAAACCATAACATACATCAAACTACCAAATGCCAACGAGTATGGAATGTTCTTCATAAATAACTTCTCTTCATCCGTAGATGGACATAGTTTATGACTAAGTTTAAAATGAGAAGCAAGTGGAATGCTCACCACTTTAGCTTTATCCATACCAAAATACTGAAGAACTTTCTCCACGTACCTTTCTTGTCACAAGTACAACTTCTTCGCATTCCGATTTCGAACAATTTCGATACCAAGAATTTTTCGAGCTTCTCCTAAATCCTTCATAGCAAAGGATTCACTCGAAGTATTCTTCAACTCCTTAATTCTTGAAATATCTCTTCTAACCATTAGCATATCATCAACACAGAGCAAGAGAATAATGAAGTCACTTTCGAAGAAATTTCGAAAAAACACGCAATGATCGGCCTTCGTCATCTTGTACCTATGTTCAACCATCACAAAGTTGAACTTTTGACTAGCGGCTAACTCGAGAACCACTRGAATAGATTGCATCTTCACAACTGGAGCAAAAATATAGCTAAAGTCGACACCTTTCTGCTAAGTAAATACCTTTACCACCAAGCAAGCCTTGTATCGCCTTTGCGAAGTACACTCATCTTGCTTTATCTGGTAAACCCATCGATTCTTCAAAACTTTCTTACCCTTTGGTAACTTCACAAAGTGACTGCATTCCATCTTCCATGGCATCCATCCACTCCTTGTTCTCATCCTCCAAAGCTTCTTTAAAGCTTTTGGGTTCTCCACCATCGGCAAGAAAAACAGACTCATCCGAGAGATATCGAATGGACGGTCGCCTATCACGAGTAGACCGCCTCAACTCGTTAAAAGTAATCGGTTGCTCAACACTTTCAACCTCGTGAGCAACCTCATTATCAACATTGACTTCACTAGCTTCCACATCATCAAAATCATTGGGATTTAAAACATTATTTGCATTTAAATCCATACCTTGATTTTCAATTGGAGCATTATCGAAAATGAAAGGGGTAGGAGCAATAGTAGTTGAGCCCGTATCAACCATCTCTTCATCTTCAAAAGTAGGATCTTCTTTCTCAACTTTGTCGATATCCTCAATGGTATAATCTTCCATGAATACAACATCACGACTGTGAATAAGCTTCTGTTTTACAGGATCAAAGTATCGATACCCGAACTCATCAAGTTCATACCCAATAAATACACATTTCCTCGTCTTGTCATCCAATTTTGATATCTCATCCTTCAGAATATGCATATAAGCCATGCACCCAAATACTCGGAGATGGTCATAGGAAACATCTTTACCGCTCCAAGCATGACTTGGAACGTCAAAATTCAATTGGTACACATGGAGTAAGGTTTAAAACATGTACAACCGTATTCAATGCTTCTCCCAAAAGTATTTCGGCAATTTTGATTGAGAAAGCAAACATCTCACCCTTTTCACCAACGTCCTATTTATTCTCTCAACCAACCCATTCAATTGCGGTGTCTTCAGAGGAGACTTTTGGTGACGTATACCTTGCTCTCGGCAATACTCATCGAAAGGCCCTATATACTCTCCCCTGTTATCCGTTCGGATACACTTGAGCTTTTTCCCCTTTTCTCTTTCAACTGATGCTTGAAACGTGTTGAGGCAGTCCACTCGTGATAGGCGACCTTCCGCTTGATATTTCTCAGAGGAGTATGTTTTTCTTACCGATGGTGAAGAACCCAAATGCTTTAAAGAAGCTTTGGAGGATGAGAACAAGAAGAAGTGGATGAATAGAAGATGAAATGCAGTCACTTCGTGAGAATAACGCCTTCGAGTTAGTGAAGTTACCAAAAGGTAAGAAAGTTTTGAAGAATATATGGATTTATCGGATAAAGCAAGATAAGTGTACTTCGCAAAGGCGATACAAGGCTTGCTTGGTGGTAAAATTTTACGGAGGTTTACTCCTAGTTAACGAAAGTTTTACCATGCTAAAATTTTTGTGTGTTGTTTGATGTGTTGCGTTAGTTATTTGTCTCTAAGTTGCATGGGCATTTGGAAAGAGTTGTGTTGTTGAATTATTCCATTGCGTTGTGATTTCCTTCCCATTAGATTGTTCGAGATGTGAACATCATAGGAAACAGAATAACACGAAGAAAGTAATCATCATTTATTATTCTTAGAAATTCTTATAAAATCTTTAAAAAACAACCCAAAGAAACAAAACAAAAAAGCAGAAGTCTTACCTGGCCGACGAAGTTCAGCAGCAAAGGCGACAGCTTGAAGAAATCAACAAACCCTTCAGCCAAGATGCCAAATTAGAACATGACCTAAAACGGGTTTATAAAACGGAATCAATAAATCCTTCTGACTCTAATTTTCCTCAACTACAAATGGGTTTCACTGAAATTGCAGAAAGCTAGTACTTCTTAACTATTCTGATGGTCGAGGAGAGAGAGACGGGGAAGAGGAATTTTGAAAATTTTGATGGTTGAGGAGAGAGAGGAATATCTTAATATTCCGATTTGAGAGAGAGAGAAGGGCAAGAAAAATTCAGATGTTCCGATGAAGAGACAGGAGATATGAAAACTTTTGGAGGTAATTTGAAAAAAGTCACTCTAAGTTTTGGCAGAGGAGGGTTTTGATCAAAGCCTCCTCTATGATGACGCTTTAAAGCCTTCATAGAGACGCTTTTTAAAAAAGTCATAATAAACAATTTATCTATATATTTTTTTAATTTCGTAACTTAAAATTATTTGAAAATTACAATCTATCTATATATTTTTTTAATTTTGTAGCTTAAAATTATCTAAATATTATGTCATTTTGTCAATTGATATCTTGACATTAAATTATTTAGCATCACTATAAATGAACTATCATAACACATTTTAGAAATCATCATCAAAAATGTCATCATAGAGTATTTTTCTAGTAGTGGTATTCATTTATATTGGTGGCTATTGACTACTTTATTAAATTGGTGGAGGCTCAGCCGATGATAAAAGTGATCCAAGAGTCCATCATTGCTTTTATCAAACAACAAATCATTTATCGGTCAGGACTTCGGAGTCCATCAGAGCCGATCAGGGTACTATGTTCACTAGAGATAAGGTAGCCACTTTCGTTCGACAGTTTAATATCAAGCTTATTCTTCTACTCCTTATTATGCTCAAGCCAACTTGTAAGTTGACACAACCAACAAAGTCCTAATTAACATGATGAGGAAGGCTATAATAGACAATCCAAGAAGATGGCATGAGATTCTGCAAGAGGTACTTTGGGCCCACAGAAATTCCCTAAGAACAACCACCGATTTCACTCCCTATTGAGCTAACATATGGGAAGGATGCAATGCTACCAATAGAAATCAGTGTGAGACTTTCCAACATAACCTGTCGATAGTCGATTATCAACAGGTGTCATTCATGGAACTCGATTAGCTGGATGAAGACAGATGGTTAGCTTTTGAGCATTCTAAGATGTAGAGAGAAAGTGGCCATGGCATATAATCTGCACGTCCGAATTAGATCTTTTGAAGAAGGTGATATGGTATGGCAAACTATCTTGCCGATCCCAAAATTTGGGAAGTGATCTGCCAATTGGGAGGGACAATTTTTAGTTAGCAAGTTTTTTCTTGGGGGTGCATATTAGCTAATGGAGCTGAATGGCCAGAAGTCAAATTGAGCTATTAATGGAGAATATCTAAAGAAGTACTATCCTTCTTTATGGGAAGGGATTATGCATTAACAAGAGAAGAAATAGTTTTTTCAGCTACAAACTAGTCGATGCAAATAGCTGCAAAAAACTATAAAGAAAAACATTTGGATGGCTAGCCAATAATACCACAAAAGGGGGATGCACAAAATCTTCGGCTAGGGCTCAATCGATTTACTCCCAAGAAACAACATTTGAAGAGGTTGCACGTCAAACACTACTTGATTTTGAACTTCAGCCGGAAAGATTACTTCTTTGGTTGCCGAATTTGGAGTTTGCACAATAGGAGCATCATTTCTCCCAACTTCATCAACTTCCGTCACAATTCTCAACACATTATCAAAAAAAATAAAAAAATAAAAAGGCAACATCAGGACTGCCATCCAAACCTTCGGCTAGATGGTATTTGGGTCTTTCAGCAGGGGGCATGATTTGTTATCTTAGTAGCAATTGGGATGGGCTTTAGCCATTCAGCATTATTAGCACGGGTTGAGCCTTCCTTAACAGGTTGATTAGCATAAGAATTATCCATTGCTTGCTCTCGATCAGGTCTCTTTCTGTCGTCGTTTGAGCATTCAGCATTTGCACCACCCTTGCGCTGACATCCTCCCAAGATCATCTATATTCAGCTAACCCAAAGGCACCTTTCTCTTTCTCACTTTTAGCATGATTCGCCAGCGTTCTAGATCATTTAATTAATTTTGAACTTGCTTAGTTTCCTCATGCAATTTGAGCAGGAGATTATCACGCTGGCTTATCTCTTTCCTATCTTGGCCCAGCTTCTTCTCAGCAGCTAATTTAGTTGAGAGACGGAACCTCCGAAGTCAGGACGGTTGTCATAGGAGGTTTGAAGATAAGGGCGGGCTGGGACGTCTTGAATTAGACCAAATTGACGAGCACAACAATGGGGGTTATCAGGCTTAGTCGATGTCTTTGAATATCTGGCTGCAGGATGAAGCCCATTCAATAGCAATCTTGGAGTCAGCAGACTAGCAGAGAGTTCTTTCATTCAAGAATAGTTCAAACAATCCCAAGTCTCTCGAAGCCAGGAAGGACCTTCTTGTTGAAAACAGTAAGGGAACACATGATCGGTTGAAAGTGATCGACTGGAATACCGGCCTTCCCAGCATTTTCTCGACAGAGGTTGTATTTAGAAGTACTTCTCGAACTCCGTCGATAGACACCTCAGAGGATGAAGCAGAAAGACTAGCTGGCAATTCGCTAACCTGAAACTTCAACGAATACTCATAAAACCACAATTGCAAGATCCAAAAGGAGGCAAAAATATTGCTAGCATTTTGGCCCTTGGCAAGAGCCTTTGATAGACGAAACAATCCTTGATATAACTAAGAGACTACTAGTGTAGCCAAGGATACTGGTTTATTAGCCAAAGAGACACATAGTAGGCGTAATCGACAACTACATCATACGAGGGAGAGCAGAGGATAAAATTGCAAAGCCAACAAAGAAGGAAGGCATCATGCTCATACTTAGAAATTGAAGGAGTACTCTCCATTTTTCCCAAAAAAAATCTATTATATGAAGCAATATATTTGCTAAAGCAAAAATTAAAGGGAATACACCCAGCACCATACAAAGACGGGAGATTAGCTCCAATGGCTGGAAGGTTGAGAATAACTGCTATGTCCAGAAAAGTAGGAGTAAGTATTTTAAAAGGGAAGACAAAGGCATTTATGGCCGATGACCAAAAGGGCTGGCGAGACCATTAGCAAGTTCATTTCCAAAAGGATGAAAGGTAGAGAGCTGAATCGTTTGGAAAATGTTCCACCTTTTCCAAACATTTTCTAGGTTAGGGGTGAGCCTCTCAACCTTTTGATTGAAAATAGGAATGGTTAGACCAACTTCAAAAGATTTTCAGCCAGCCAGATAAACCTGACCTGGGTGATGAATTGGAAGATCAAAGCTGCACAGGTTAACAAAGGCATAGCACTCATTATCCACAAAATGAGGCAAAAGAGATGGGCCTAATTTGAAGGTTTTCTTAGCAAAGTCGTAACATACAAGAATATAATCATCCCATTCCTGGAGAAGTGCAAGTAGAGTTTTGGTCGCCTCACTGCTGCTTAAAGCTATAGTAAGATGGAAGTGACGAGGTAGGAAGAAAATAGAGGGAAGTTACAGAGGTCGTTTGTAACACCCCCATATTAGGAACTGTCCTAAGCCGAGAGTATTGCTGATCTTACTCATAAACATATCAACTACTGTAGGAAATAAAAGAGATCTAAACACTTGTCTAAAAGGTTTTATAAAAATTTGGGCAGAGTTTCTTCTGTAATTTCAACAACTACCCCCTGTATACAATCAAAAGGTTCTCAAACATTTTCAATACTCATAAACAACATTTATTCGAACCCAACAAACATCTAATATAAATAAATAAAGTATTCCAACAATATTTTATTAAGTTAACATTTACTAAAATTGAAATTTGTGAAACTTGAAAGAAATTAAAGCATAAATAGTTAAATCAATAAAGAAATGTCTTAAATAATGCATAAAACCTCTCTAATCAACTATTTATCTTATTCACTGAAATTTATTTAAATAACACTTCGGGGTATCAAGGCTTGCCCGCAAACGACCTTCACGCACTAGCTGGCTACACATCACCTGAAATGCAGAATGAAGGAAATGGAATGAGCTATAAAGCTCAATAAGCAAATGCTATGCATGAATGTATGTGAAATGCACTATATATTATGAATTCATAGTTCACTTCCTCAATAAAACTTTCTAAATACTTCCATAAAACCTCCATTTCAAAATGTAATAACTTTTTAAAACATTTCCATTTCATTAAAGTCGTGAGCTCCCTTAGTGTAATGCCTAGCCATTAAGCTTGCAGTGGGCCATTGTTCTTTGGAACCCGAACACATTTCCTACCGGTAGAACTGCATGACGGTTAACATCACTTTAAATCTTTCTTTCATCTTTTCATCTCCCAAGAGCTGAACGTTACTTATTTCCCTACCCTATAAGAGGGTTGGGTCGGGTACGCCGGTCCCCTGCACCCTATTTCCCACTCACATCTTTTATGGCTAGGTTTACACTCCTTTCTAAAATCTTAACATTTTTCTAATAATAATTCATTTACAAAATTCCATTTCCTTTCAAATTTTATTTCTTAAACCATTCGTTTTCTAAATGTACGAATGGCTCATTCGAGAAATGATGTAGAATACTATAACTATATGCCCATGATATGAACTACATAAATCCGTATTTAAACACCATTCAACATAATAACAGTAAGAAATATATATTACATGCAATAATTCAACAAAATCATAACACATTCCATAACACAGTCTAATATAATCACCACATAACACACAACGGAATAAGTAGGTGGCTATGAAATTTACTTACTTAGAGTTCTTAACGTTAAAATTCTATTTAAATTACAACGTAGAGTCCCTCAACCGCTCTTAACGTCAATGTACTCGAAAATGACCTAATTATGATTACAAAAAGAAAATTCATTTAACATGATTATCTAAGCTTAAAATATTCAACGCTTATCCTATGAACATCATTTGCCAGTCTTAACTCATACTTAATTCCCACATTGCCAAAACTATCACATTCCTAAAGGTACAACTTATTTCATAGCTTTTTACCCGTCTCAACAATTGATTATGGTAATACCAAAAACAATACATTTCTAAGTCAAAACACATTCTTCATACAATTTAAGCTCATTCTTAGATTAGGTATTTAACCTAATCTATGTTCTCTCACAATTTCATTACAGAACATAATTACCTAAGTCATTAAATTCTAAAATCGAATAACAATATTTTCACCTTTAAGTAAACAAACTCTAGGTATCATGGAAGCGGCGTTCCGCCCCGAGCGTGCACTTAAGGCAGCGCACGCAATAGCCCTAGTAGTATAAGGTGCCTAGTCACCTAGGTGGCTAGGTGCTTGGTTGCCTGGGCATTTGGGCTCTCGGTCGCTTGGGCATTTGGGGGCTTGTATCCTAGGGGTCTGGGTGCTCAGTCAATTTTTGCTCTTGGCCAGACTTAGGCTGATCTTCCTAAGTCCGAGCGGCGGGTCGCCTGGGCACTGGTTGCGCACGGAGTTACTGACGACTATTTGGAAATGGTGTGAGCAGCGACGCGTGCATGGGCTGAAGGTTTAGTACAAGCAACTCTGGATCTGGTGGTGACTCTCGAACCCATCGAATGGTTAAGGTTTTTCGAGCAGCCAGAAATCGAGTTTGAGCACCGACAAGTGGCGCTGGCAGAGGTGCAGCAATGATTTGTAGCTCCAACCGAGTTCGGGCAGTGGGCAACAGTAGCCCACGACAAGCAGAATCGATAGCAGATCTGGGAGATAGCAGGAGTGGTCATGAGGTTCTGGATGAGCTCTGGCTGATAGGCAGGAATGAGCGGCGTCGGGTAGCTCTGGACAAAACTAGATTTGATCTAAAGTTGCAGCGATCTTGAGTGGATCTAGGCGATGAGCAGCCGGCGAGCGTTGGCGACTAGAGACGGCGATGATTGGTGCAGCGTCGACAGAGGGAGAAAAGAGGCGGTGCAAGCAGCGGGAAGGGTTTGGAGAAGAGGGTAGACGACATTAAGCCGATTTAGGGTTTTTCTTTTTTTTTTTTTTTTCAAACTTAGGCCCTAACCCAAATCCTTTGCACCTCCCCATTCCATAACCAATCTAAGCCATTAAATTAAATTCTACTAGCTTTCCTTTCGATAAAAATCTAATTTTCAAATGAGAACCGAATAAGCTTAACAAGTCGAGCCACTAACTAACCAAAGACCCTAATTCGATTAACAAGATAATTCCATACTTATTATGTAATACCCGAAATTTAGTTTCTAATTTTCTTTTCGAACTTTATATATTATAATCCACTAATTCGATTGTATTCATGATTATTAGTAAATTGATTAATTCACGATGAAAGGACTTGGAGGCCGTAACGTTTGATGTGCCAATTAGAAATAAATAATTATTTTATTAATTTATTATTTGTTATGCGTTAATATGTAAGTATGTTTATTTAAAGGTGAAATTTTATTACTTTACTTTAATTGGAAGTCTTAGTTAATTAATTTAGACATGACCCGTTAGAGTCCGTCCTCTTCTTATTCAAATCTAAAACTGGATTTAGAGTTCGATTTTGGGTCAGAAGAAAACTAATAGATTTTAATTTAGCTGGGCTTAGTGATTAAGTAATAAAAATGGTCCATGAAGAAATTTTAGTTACGGTTAAATTAGCTTTAAGAAAACTATTTAAAGATGAAGATTACTATTCATCTTTTTCCCAAAGAAAACCCTAAACTAAACCTCCTAACCATAGCCGCAATCAACCGGCACCTCCTCCCTTTTCCCTCACCGATACCGGCCTTGCCACCCTCTTTCTCTCTCTTTCCTCTTCTCTATCGATGCCGAACGCCACTCCATCTCCTCCGTTTTCGTCAAGCGACTAGGCGCCCAGGCAACGAAGCGACCAGGAGCCCAAACGCCCAGGTGACCAGACGCCCAGGTGACCAGGCGCCCAAATGCCCAGTAACCAGGTGCCCAGACGCCCAGCGACCAGGCGCCCAGGCGACCATGCACCGTGCATCATCCACTCTAGCCAGTAGCGAGCTGCAGCACATGCGCGACTAGGACTGCCATTCGCACGCCCAGGGCGTATTTCTTTTTCGAGCATGATTGACGCCATTACATCTTAGACTCAATACCACACTTAAGGTTCGGGATTCGAGGTGAATCCTTAGTTTTTTTATCTAAATTAACCGAATGGCCTAGGTTTTGTATTATGTAATAATAATTAATAAAAAATATGGAATATGTTTAATTGAAATTTAAGTTAGTACGATTAAGTAAAAAGAGGATATAATTCTAGAAACACGTTGGAATATAATTTAGGGTGAAATTTAGTGTTGTATGATAAAATAATGTATACTGTGATTATGATTATTATTGTTATTTTAAGAACAAATTAAGAGTCATGAATTTAAATTGCACCATTATTAGTTCAATTTTTATTGACATGGAAATTCATATTCTTGAGAAATTATTAGTTAAGGTCACCATAGGGAAAACGATAAAGGTATTAACGATAAACACTTGTGTTAAACGAATGTGTTTGGTTAAACAAGTTTAGATGAATATTCTTTGTTAATAATATTAGGATACTATAGCACATTAACGTTGTGGGCAACCAAGGCACCCTGCTAGCGAAAGTAAACAAATTTACTAAGGATTACAAGTAAGTAAATTCTCACATTCTCATTAACGTATATATGTTGTGGTTATAATTAAATTGCTCGTAGATGAATTGAATGTGTATTGAATCTGAGTTCTATATAAGTAAACTCTCACATCTCATTAATGCTTATGAATTGATGTAATTGAACTCTTTTGGATAGTCTATGTATTGATGTATGGATTTTATTATGAGGTGTTAATTTGTGGAATGTTACATGTGTTTTATATACTGTATTACTTTTATGTCGAATGATATGTTATATAAAGTTGTATACATTTCATGTCATGGGCATGTAGTTAGGGATTCTACATCACTTCTGATATGAGCCATTCACACATTTAGAAAGTGAATGGTTTAGGAAATGAAATTTTAAAGGAAAATGTTAAAGTTTTTAGAAAGGAGTGTAAACCTAACCATGAAGGATGTGAGTGGGAAAAGGGCCGTGGGGGACCGGCGCCAGACCCTACCCTCTTGGAGGGTAGGGAAGAATGGAATGTTCACCTCTTTGGAGGTGAAAAGAATGGAAGGAAAAGAAATGTGATGTTAACCACTCTGCAGTACTACCGGTAGGAATGTAATCGGGTTCCAAATAAGAATGGCCCACTGCAAGCCTAATGGCTAGGCGTTACACTCAGTGAGCTCACGAATGAAATGAAATGAAATGTTTTACAAGATGTAAATTTTGAAGGAAAGGTTTTGTAAAGAGATTTTAAAAAGGGAATGTTTGGAAAGTTTTTCATTTAAAAGGCAAAATTTTATAATCACATGACATGTTTATGCATTCATGCATGAGGTTTACTTGCTGGGCTTTTTATCTCATTCATTTCTCCTATTTTTTTCATTTCAGATAATGTGTAACCGGATGGGGCGAGAAGGTCGCTTGTGGGCAAGCTATGATACCTTGGAACATGTTTTAAATAAATTTTATGTAATAATATAATTGTCCACTTGAATAGTTTTCGCTTAATATTAAGTATTTCTCATTTGTTTTAAATTCTTGAGGTTTCTACGATTTCTGTTTTGAATAAATGTTGAGTTTTAAATGATAGTTGATTATTTGCGAGCAGAGTGATGTAATATTCTCAGCTTAGAACAGTTCTTAAACTGGGAGTGTTACATATTAAACGTACAATTAAATAATGACCACATAGAAAATTATCCAACTCTAGTTGGTACACAATTCATACAACCATACAAAATTCATAAAAAGTAATATCCTGGGTATTACATCGGTAGTGGAAATGCATGAGGAATCTGGGATAGTAAAGGGCGAGTGAATAGGATCAAAAACTGGAAGAGTAAGTAGGAAGAAAGAACGAATAGGGGTTTCGAAGAATGGGCACATCAGCCTCCTTTGCCACCAAAAGAAGATAAAGACTAGGGAAGATCCAAGTCTTGAGGGTGTCATCGTTACTAGGGGTAATGGGCTAAAATACGACAATTGTGTTGACTCGGCAATCGATGATTGTAAATGCACTGCATGGGGCATTAGTAAGACAAGTGATGTCAATCTTTACCCTATTCAGCCGCTGAACACAGTCAATTAGGACAAGATCTTGGGGGCATGTGTTAACGCCTAAAAATAGCCGTCATCAATGGCTGAAGAACTTAGCAAGAAAACTAGGCAAATCCACCAAATCCCAGAACAGGTAACTCCCCCGAAGAAAGGGACACTTCAGGACGGAGAGGATGAAAATCGAGTATACTAAGACAGCCAAGAGCTTAGAAGCAGATGACCAAGGATAGAGGAGCTACGTCAACTAAACTTTTCAAGCAAACTAGCAAAACAACTGGAACAACGGCCAAACATTATGCATAAATCGACAAGAATTAGCCATGTAATACCTGGGATTAGTTTCTCCATTTTTACAATTTTATACAATTATATAATTTATATCCTAATTCACTATTTAAATTATCACCATAATTTTTAGTTATTTTGCAACGGAAGGACTTGAAAGCCGTAATGTTTCATGTACCAATTAGAGAATAATAGTTTATTTTTCTTATTTACTATCTATTTGTTGCATTATTGTGTGGGTTTGTTTATTTAATTATGAAATTCTTTTGCTTTAATTTAATTCGAAGTTTTCATTTACTTGGTTTATTGATTGGGGTATAGCTCATTCTTTTTATCCAAAATCCTAAAGCCTTATTTTATTTTTGATCTTGGCCCAAAGGAAACCCATAAACCTCAACATAATTGAGCTTAAATGGTCCTAAGTGTTTACCAAAAATGGGCCAAGGTCATGCTCTGCCAGAAATGGTCCGAGGTCAAGCTCTACCAATTATGGCCCAAGGCCAAATACCAAAAATGGTACAAAGTTAAAAAAAAAAAAAGAAAAAGAAGAAGCCCTTAGCCGCTATTCTTGACATTCCCTGTAGTTGGTGCATCCGTAAGAGAGAAAGGACGAATTAGAAAGAAAAAAGCAAACTTCAGCCGCAACTTTTGGCTTGCAAAGAAAGAGAGAAAGAGAGAGAGGGAAAGAGATAAGAAAAAGACGAAGAAAAGCAAAGGAAAAAGATAAGCTTCCATTCTTGACTTTGGTGCGGCTGAAAGAGGCGAAGAAAAGGTGGCTGCAATTCTTGACCATAAGAGAGAGAGAGAGAGGGAGAGGGAGAACGAAGAAAACAAAAGAAGAAGGGCATCTGGAGTGAGAAAGAAAAAGTGAAAGAAGTGCACGCTCTGGGAGTTTCCAGTTCTTTTCGTGTAAATTATTTGATTTTGTATTATTTGATTGGCAATTAATTCTTTTCGTTAATTTTCTAGAATTATGAGTTGCTAATGACGATATAGTAGGGATGTGGTCATGGTTATTCTAACTGGATTTTTGGTGTTATGTGTTATTTCAAATAAACGCCGATGCAACATGCTGCATTCCTTTTTATTTTCCTTTAATAGAGATTTTCAGAATCTGACAAAATACATAATTTGATAAAAAGAATTTGTGTTGGAATTTTGGCAAGTCTAATACTTACTGGAATTTTGAAAGATATTAAATTTTGGAGCGGATGAGATGTTGATCAGGTTTCTGGTTTTTCCACACTATTTATGTTGTGATGACTATGAAGTATGCCTATGAGATAGTGTGAACTGGAGATTTCTAGTTGCCCGTCGTTTCTTACTGATTAATCGACATGCTATCTCTTGCAGTATTGATTTTTTGTTCCTTTATGTACTAGACTCTTAGAATCCATTTCATTCTTTTGCAATTAGCGTGTGGTAAATACATTTTCTACCATTTTTTTTTTATAGATTTAGGTGTTGTTATTTATTTTAGATCAACCTCCACTAATTTCTCAAATTAGGATTTGTATAGTTAATACTTATTTGGACTTGAACTGTCTTAAGTCGAGAGTATTACGTTACCTTACTCATAAAACAATCAACTACTGTAAGAAATAAGAGAAGTCTTAACCCTTGTCAAAAAGTTTTATAAAAATTCGACAGAATTTTCTCTGTAATTTCAATGACTACCCATTTCAACTCAATAATATCCAAAATAATAAATAATGTGTTCTAACAAATCTTTTACTAACTTAACACTTATTCAAACTGAAATTTACGAAAAAATCAAAAGAATTTAAAGCACAATTAGCTAAACCAATTAAGAAATATCATTAGGTAATCCAAATAAGAAATATCCTAATGATACACAAAAATCATTCTAATTAATCATCTATCTTATTCAGTAAAATTTATTTAGAAAATACTTCAGGGTATCAGGGCTTGTCCACAAGCGACCTCCACGCACCATCTAGCTACACATCACATGAAATGCAGAGTGAAGGAAATGGAATGAGCTATAAAGCTCAGTAAGCAATTCTCATGTATGAATGCATGAATATGCCTTACATGTCATGAATTATAAAATTTCACTTCTTCAATAAAAACTTTCTAAACATTTCCATTTCATAACCTTTTCATAAAATCTTTCCTTTTAAAATGTAAGAACTTTGTAAAACCTTTTCATTTCATTACAATCGTGAGCTCACTGAGTGTAATGCTTAGCCATTAAGCTCTGCAGTGGGCCATTGTTCTTTGGAATCCAATCACATTTTCTACCAGTAGAACGCAAAATGGTTAACATTACTTAATCTTTTTCTGAACATCACCTCATAAGAGGTGAACATTACATAATTTCCCACCCTATAAGAGGGTAGGTCAGGTGTACCGGTCCCTCACGCCCCATTTCCCACTCACATCTTTCATGGCTAGGTTTACACTCTTTTCTAAAATCTTAACATTTTTCTGAACATAACACATTTATAAAATTCATTTTCTAAACTACTCGCTTCTAAATGTATGAATTGCTCATGCTAGGAATGATGTAGAATACTATAACTACATGCCCATGACATGAACTATATAAAACTGTATTAAAATACCATTCAACATAATAACAGTACAAAATATAAATCACATGAAAACATTCGACACAATCTCAACATATTTCATAAGACAATCCAATACAGCCACCACATAACACATAACGAAAGAGGTAGGTGAGTATGGGGATTCACTTACATAGAACTCATATACAACATATTCAATTTACCTAAAAAGGAATTTAGAAACATCAATACGTATGCGTTAACGAAATGTGAGAATTTATTTGGAATCCTTAACGTTAAAGGTTCTTATTTAAGTTGCGAAAATGGAATCTCTCGACCATTCTCAACGTCATTGCGCTCGAAAATGACCTAATTGTGATTACAGAAGGAAAGTCCATTTAGTACGATTGTCCAAACTTAGATATCCAATGTTTATTCCATGAATTTCATTTGCCAATTTTTTTAATTCATACTTAATTCTCACATCACCAATCATCACGTTCTTAAAGGTACAATTTAAGCTCCTTAGCTCAGGTATTAAACCAAATCTATGTTCTTGCACAATTTCACTTTAGAACATAATTACGTAGGTTATAAATTTTCAACATCGAATAGTAATATTTTCACCTTTAAGTCAATAAATTCCAAGGGTCGTGAAAGTGGCATTGTGCCTTGAGCGTGCACAACAGCCCTGGTTGCCTGGGCATCTTGGCTCTCGTTTGCCTGGGCGCCTGTTGCTGGCCGCCCGTTGCCTTCGCAGGTCCCTGCTCCTGGCCGGACTCAGTTGACCAGTCCAGGGTGGTCAACCACCGATAACAACAACTCAGCAGCAACTTGCTAAGCAACAATGGTGAGGGCAAGCAAGGAAGATGGCAACAGCTCTAGAAATCGCCTTCCAGAACCTTTGTTTCTGGTCTACGATCAGTCGCTTGGCATTTCGGAGGGCACGACTAGATCGACAGTGCCATCTGCAGTGGAGACTGGCAATAGGATGCGTGGATCTAGCATGCTTCCTGCGAGGCAAGGTGTCCTGTTTTGTTTTGGTCGAGCAGCAGCAGCAGCGCGCGGTGGGAGCCTGATGGCGGTGTCACGCGACAGCCTCCAAACGACTAATCTGGTGGCCGGTGCAAATCGGGCTGATGAAGACTGGTGCAGATTTGGTGGGCACCTCCGATGCGATGATTGGCCTGCAGATCACAGGTAGCGACGAGCAGTGGCCACTTCAATCGATGCAGGCAATGGGAGGAAGGGAGAGAAAAGAGAAAGAGGAGAGACAGAGAGAGAGAGAGAGAGAGAGAGAGAGAGAGAGAGAAGAGGAGAGGAGAGGAGAGCTAAGCTAAGGTCGAGGTGACGGCGAGGGAGGAGCGGCAGCGGCTGCGGTTTAGGGTTGGTTAGGGTTTTGGGGAAGGAGATGAACAGTAACCTAATTAAATAGGTTTTTTTTTTAATTTTTTTACTTGGGCTGTAACCCAAATCCTTCGGGCCTTCCCATTCCATAACTAATCTAATCCATTAAATTAAATTATACGAGCCTTTCTTTTGATAACAATCTAGTTTTTCGAATGAAAATGAATAAGCCCAACAAGTCAAGCCTTTAACTAACCAAGGACCCTAATCCGACAAACATGAAAATTTCATACTTATTGAAACAAAAACTACATAGAAAATTATTCAACCCTAGTTGGCACACAAATTCACACAATCAAACAAAAATCCATAAAAAGAAATCTCAGGTATTACTGGTTCACCTTTGAAAAGTGAGATTATGAAGGAAAAGCACACAATTCCAAACTTTTGTTCCACCCCAATGGTACCCATATGTATTGGGATTTGAAATAAATTTTGGTGGTCTGAGAGAGATATTGCTAATTATGTCTCTAGATGTCTAGTATGCCAACAGATAAATGCCAAACATCAATATTCTGCAAGGTTGCTAAAGATTTTAGAGATTTCAGTCTGGAAATGGGTGCATGTGATGGTGGACTTCATTGGAGGATTGCCTAAAAGTAAGATAAGGAAGGATAACATTTAGGTGGTTCTCGATAGATTGACAAAGAGTGCCCACTTCTTGCCATTAAAGGTTATAACTACGATGGATGAGTTGGTAAAACTATTCTTGGATTGTAACACCCCCAGATTAGGAACCGTCCGAAGCTGAGAATGCTACGTCATTCCATGCGAAAATAAACAACTATCTATTTAAAACTCAACAATATCCAAAGGAGTCAAAAATACATTTTAACAAATCCTCACTATCTCAATATTTATTCAAAAGAGAAATACAGCGGAAGCTTTTTTAAACCATTCAAAAATAAAAATCACAAATATACTTCAAGTATTTAAAAGATTCAGAATTATTTATATTATTTCATAAATAAATTCGAAAATCAGTTCTCGGGTATCGTAGCTTGCCCACAAGCAACCTCCTTGCCTCATCTGGTTACATATCATCTGCAATGAAACATGAGGGAAAGGAATTAGCTAAAAAGCTCAGTAAGTAACCTCATGCATGAATGCATGAACATGTTCTACATATCGTGAAATTTTAAAGTTTTGCCTTTTAAGTGAAAAACTTTTCAAAACATTCCCTTTCCAAATTTCTTTACAAACATTCCCTTCAAAATTCACTTACAATAAAAACTTTTCATTTTCTTTCATTCGTGAGCTCACTAGAGTGTAACGCCTAGCCATTAGGCTTGCAGTGGGCCATTCTTATTTAGAATCCAATTACATTCTTCACCTCCTCGAGGTGAATCATGTCCTACCTTCCTCGAGAGTAAGGTTGGGTGCGTCGATCCCTCACACCCCATTTCCCACTCACATCCTTCATGGCTAGGTTTATACCCCTTTCCAAAAACTTTAGCATTTTTAAAACTTAACATTTTCCTTTAAAATTCCATTTCCTAACCCATTCACCTTCTAAGTTTGTGAATGGCTCATGCCAAATGTGATGTAAAATTCTAACTACATGTCCATGACATGAAATGCTTACATTCGTATATAACATAACATTCAACAAATAGTACAAGATATGAATCATAATAGCATATCATTTGACATAAAAGTGCTACAGGATACGAACACATTAACATTCCTCATAATTATACATACATCATCATACAATCCTATGCACAACATATCCGAGCAACCAAAATAGTTCTATTACATTCATTCAAAACATTAATAAAATGTGAGGATTACTTACATAAATCTCAGATTAAATAACAATCAATGAGAGGATTACTTACCCGGAGTCCTTTACGTAAACAGGTTCTTACTTAAGTTGGAAGTGGACTTCTCCAATCGATCTCAACGTAAGCCTTCGAAATAACCTTAAATTCATGATATTCGGATGTTGCAGGAGTGGTAATGGATTCCCGAACGTGCGTTCAAGCGACGCGCACAATGGCCCTGGGCGTCGATGTGCCTGGGCGTCGAGGGCTGGGCGCATGGGCATCGCTCACTGGGCGCCTGTGCTTGCTGGGCACTGGGTAGATCTAGCACTGCTGGGCCGGGTCTTGCTGTAACACCCCCAGTTTAGGAACAGTCCTATCCCGGGAATATTACGTCGTTCCATTCGAAAATAAAAATTTATCTATTTATAAGCCACCATTCGTTTAAAAGTAAATACAGCGGAAGGCTTTTACACTATTCAAAAACAACATCATCAAAAATCTCATAATTTAAAAACAACTTCAAAAAGTAAATTTCATAATATACATAAGTAGAAACCAGTTTCTGGGTATTAAAGTTCGCCCACAAGCGACCTCTTCTCCCCATCTAGTCACATATCATCTGCAATAACATGTAAGAAACAGGAATGAGCTAAAAAGCTCAGTAAGTAATCTCATGCATGAATGCGT